>CM062817.1:587787943-588370443 GCA_031772625.1 Pinus tabuliformis | reverse complement strand
CTAAAATTTCGTGAACAAATATATGAAAAATGGATGAGAGGATTAGCAGATTTACCCTCACCATGGTCCAAGTTTCAACTTCTAGAACCTCCCATAAGAAAAGTTATAGCAAAATATGAGAAATTCTAATCACAGAGCCCTGCATGTCTACATGCAACATATTAACTTGCATACAAAAAATCATGACATCTTTCTTACATCCTCAAGGTAGAATTTCAATATAATCGACAAAACAATCAAGGAATTTTTCATATTGACTCCATGCAACATTTTCCTAAAACCATGCAAAGTTATCACAAAGCTATACATTAATTTCAATAAAGAATTAATCATCATATTCATAGCAAACAATTAAAAACACTTATTGATATCTCACAGTGGTTGAAATTGAAGGTGGGACTTTGATTTTCCACCCAACCCTAGACTAGATGTACCCTGTATTTCTTGCAGTAGTCACCCTCGAGCCAAATCCACGATGTAAGGGAATTTTTCAAGAAAAAATTTGTTGGAAATCATGCTCACAATTTTGGCTCCCTGCCCAAAAATCCAATTATGTCCTTCATCCCATTTCTTTCCTCCCCTAAGATATCATTTTTTGGGTTGTTTGAATGCCTTTTTATTCTTTTTCTTGGGTGTCTCTTCATATTCCTCATGGAACATTCTTCAAGATATTCTTGATAGTTACACGTTTGATTAAGCAATGGTGCCAACTAACAACATTCAAGTTCTTCTTCCTTTTCGCCCTCAAACCGTGGATCCATGTCCCACTCTTTGGTTCATCAAAATAAAATTTATAATCATTTATAATTAGAGTACAATTAAATTACAAAAATCGGGGGGAGTATACCATTGGTGTTACAAACCCCACCCCTTTAAGGGGAACGTCATCCTCAGTGTTCTTAGCAACAAAATACTAAAACAAAAATGAGCTTTATAAACATATCTTACATCCACTTATTCAACAAACTAAATATGGGTACAACACCCTTATTTTCTTATCCATATCCTAGGTAGCTTCATCGTGTCCAAAGTGTTTCCATTGCATATTGACTGGCTCAATTACTCAATTCCAGAGCGTAATATTCCTCCAATATCCATACATTTCATTCACTATGCCCAAAGATCCTTTAAGAAACAAGTTCAGCTCATTGCTTCCTATGACATGACAAATGTATGATTGATCCCACTGAGTATGCTCGTGACCTTTTTGAAATCAATTTGTTTTTCAAGTTTCGACATCCCATTCTCTGCTTCATTAATCCCTTGGGCGATATGGTTCCTCTTATGTGTAGTCACTCACATTCCAAGTTCAGGAATCCCCTTCTATGCTTCCTTAGTCCCATGGGTGATCCATCCCTTGGCAAGGCTTCCTTGCATTAGAAGAGTCGTCACAACCAAGACATCCCCCTACCTTTCTTTAATAATATAACACATTTGTCATAACATATATCATGGCAATCAATGCGTATCACAGGGTTCCAGTGTCACCACAGTGGCCCTGTTCTTGAGGTATTCAACTCTAGTGTGTTGTTTTGTACTCTAATATCATCAAGTTGTTGTTGTTTTACTTGCATTCATCCTCATATAATCATGTTGGATAGCTCGCTATTTCACCTATATCACAAACATAGGTGTCGTGAGACATAATCATAGAATTTTAAATCAATTTAGATAATAACATAATCATTAAAGCATAAACATAGCTTGAATCATTACGAATCGGAACATTAAACCATAGTAATAATCTTAACATAAATTTATTTAAATTGATAATTGATACCTATCTTTATGGCTTCCTCTTTGCTCATGCACTAAGTGGTTTATTAGTCGAAGCAAGCACTCGGTGCAGTCTTCAATCAACTTTGTCTTCAAACCAACTCACTGAGTAGTTTCACCAAAAGGGGAATTACTTAGTGGCAAATATACTACTCTATGCAGTATTATCGTACAAGTCCATCCTTAAGTTTGGCTTCATTGACTAGTTTCACCACCATGGTAAGCACTTAATGTCATATATACTGCTCCATGTAGTATTTTTGTATATGTCCAAATAAGCCCCTCCCCCTCTTCACTCACCTTCCAATGAGTGTGGGAACTACCATCCAAGTATTCTTTTGTCAACATTAATATATTTACCACCCTCCAATATCATCACACCTCCCAGGCCCAAGAAAACCCTCTTCTCCAAGCAATCTACTTGTCCTCCAATATCATCACACCTCCATTAAGGTAGGTGTCAATGTTCGGAAAATATATAAGTGGCTAGCTAGCACTTTGGTGGTGGAAATAGTGTAAGTGTATGCACTGGGTGGTTTATCAGTTGAAGCAAGCATTAAGTTCCATATGTTCCTCATGATTCAACCAAGGAATCTAGTTAATCGTTACTATAGATGCTAATATAACCTTTAATATTTCCTTGTCATAGCATAACATAAACATGGGCACATAAATGTCATAATCACATGCTCATAATAATAAATAACAAGAAGACTTTGCACTTGCTCAATGGATTCCCTTACATCAAAGGGCATCTCATTGTTGAGCCTTGAAAATGTCATTCATTTCCATTACACTTTCACTATTATGTCCATTATATCACCTCCATTTCATCTCCATTTCACTACTATGTCACCACATTCATCCCACTTTCATTATCATTAGGCCACCTTTATGTTTTTCCAATCTTTATTATTTCTAAGCCTTTTAAGTGAATTTGTGGTTAAACATTAGAAAATAATGTGCATATGCTTATACCTAACAAATGGGTTGAGATTGTTGACATGTGTAGGTTGAAAGGAGGCTTCTAGAAGACCCTTATGTGGCACTCTAAGGCCAAATTCGAATTTGGTTGGAAAGAATCATGGGATCATGAGGATATGTGTCACATCTCCTAATTGTAATGTAACTCTAAAAAGGCATGTGTCTTATCAGTTCCTATTTTGATTAGGACTCTAGAGGTAGAGGGAGAGATTCATGGAATATCATTAATGAGATGACTCTCATCTTTTTGTATAAATAAGAGATCTCTCTCCTTCATTTGTTAGTCTTTTAGTCCCTAGTTCTTAAGTTTGTAGTTCTTCCTTGATGGCTTTTGAAAGCTTTGGAGAACTTTGTTGTACTTTGTACTTTTGAAGAAATTGAATAAATCTTTGATGTTCTCAACATGGAAGGAGATGTGAAGTAGATGTCATGGAGCATATTAGGATGTAAGGTAGAGTAGATTTCATTTTGTAAATATTGCTTTGTAGAATGTAAGGTAGATTAGATTTTTCATTCATGCAATTTTAATTCATGCAAGTGTGTTCAATTTTGCTTTGATTTCATAACTAGTGGCATGTGTGATCATCTTGTCTATGTTGCTGACCTTTATTTTTCTGCAGTTTGATTTTCATTAGTATCATTTCTTTAACTTGCACTTTACTTTCTGCTCTTAGATATCAAGTTGTTCATCTATTGATGGTTCTTTTTCCATAATCAAATAACTTTATTGGAGCCAAAATATCACTTAGTACAGCTTGGTTTAGTTTGCTTTAAGACTCACATTGCTGACTTGTTCATAACTGTTCTCACATGATAAATCTAGCTGAAAGGCAAAAAGGTTAAGAAAAGGTTAAAGTAGTGTGATTTGTCTCCTTTATGTAGTGTCACTTAGATTTCACATTGCTTAGATTAAGTTGAAGAGTTAAAATAGTGTGAGATAGTTGTTCTCACTTTTAATTGAATTTAATATAGATTTCATTTTCATTTTAAATCAGCAGCAGAGATACTGGGCCGGTGCCATTAGTCCTTTATTTGATGTCTTTATTTTCCTTTAAGCATTTGATTTCATAGGTGGTAGAGGGCCCCTGCCTTGTATAGTTGTCATTTTATTTTTGCATTTTATTTCACCATGTATATTAGCTGTACATAAATTGCTTTCAAGTTGATTGTAGATTAGTGATGCACATAGCCTTTTAATGAACTAATGACGTGATAGAATCATCTTGTCCTTTTGCTGAAGCAGCAAGGATACTGGGTCTCATAGTCATTCTCTCATTATTTGATTATTGCATTTTATTTCGATTGAACTAGTTGTATATTTACACTTTTGTTTAAATACTAACTCCATCAATAACATGTTTTAAGTTGCATTAAACACTTTAGAAAAGAAACAAGAACAAAACCCCAAAAACAACATAAACTATAAAACGACGAAGTAAGAGAAAGGTTAACTAAGCACATATGGTGCACCACACTTCATCAGTTTACGATACCCGGATTGATAATTTATGTAGAGCAATTTAAGACGTTAAATTGACTAGACATTTTGGCGCCGTTGCCGGGGAAGTGTAATTAGGAAACCTTATTTCTTACATCTAAAAAAAAAATTAACAATTCTTGAGTATGCTCTCCTCTTGCACTTTGTGTGATCTGGAGGATCAGAAAGAGAATTGTTATGTAAAAAAAGAAAAGAAAAAAAAAGAGGAGACAAAATAAACTTCATCATTTCAATTGATTCAATAAAAAAAAATGATAAAAAAATGAAACTCAACTGCTTTGATAGGTTCAAATTGTCCAAACTTGTATGGTTATGGTTTGTAGTGGTCTTCAAAACACTGTATCCTGTTCTAATAAGGTTTTGCAACTTAGCTGCGGAAACTACCTTGATTCCGCAGCTAGCTGTGAATTCCGCAGTTGTTTCAAGGTTTAGCAGGTTACAGGCATCCAATGAAAAAACCGACCACATGGGCATCTCCAGAATTGTCCCAACATGGATCCTATCCTAGTCACCTAGCTCAGATCTATGAAAAATCAGCCTAAGACCTCAGTCAAAGACTTGTTTTTAGCATGTTTTTCTTGAAGTATTTGCTGCCTGAAATTGAAAATCATTAATCCTTTTTATAAAATTTTACAATTTCAAAGAAGAAAAAAAGAGAAAAGCAATCTATGGCTATCTCCATTCCTAGCTTTCATTGTGGCTTCAATAAAAAATCTGCCTCCTTGATCAAGCTTTGGCCTGAAACAAACCTGCAACATAAAAAAAATTGCACTGTATATATGAAAAAAATTAGATTGAAGCAAGGACTTTTTAAAAAAAAATCTAGTGTCATGCTTCAAAGGGGTATTAAGTGCCTCTGCCGTGCAATTCTCAGGCTCAGGGTATTAATCAACTGATTCTGCATTTCAGTTTTATTGAACAGATCAACCACCATCTTCTTCAGCCTCTCATTCTCATCTCGCACCTTCACAATGCCTTCTTCAACATGAGTATTTTCCCCCGCTCCTGTACCTATTACCTCCCGAGTCTCTTCACAGTCCATGCCTTCACCCTCTCCATGCTGTTCAGGGACTTCATTTGTTTCCGCTTGTCCATGCTGTTCAGAGACTTCATTTGTCTCTGCCGTGTCTTCCAAAGAATGAAATGTGGCCTTATGTGTTGCCAAACATGTATGAGAATGCATCCAACCGTTAATTCCAAAATTTCACAGGCCGAATGCAAATTCATAAAAGGCAGAACAGTGAGAACAGTTAACTCAGGAAAAACGTAAACACAAAAAAAACGTCAAACTTCAAACGTTCGATTTGCCCAAACAGAGACGAATTTTAAAAAACTAAAACATGGGTTTTTTCGCCAGGTGGGTTAATTAGATAACCCAGAAACCGTTTGAAGAAATTTGTGGCGGTCTGGGATAAATCCTCGGTTCTTTGGAGCCTCTTTTTTGCCACCGCGTGAAGAAATACGAAAATTGAGTTAATTAACAGATAGTTTGAATGCGTGATTCAATTCCATGTGCCTGAGGAAGAGAAATCCAATTGGGAATCAACTGTATGCTGGCATCTGAAATCCGATTACACGCCTTCCATCTTATTAAACTCAACCTGTTTAGAGACGTATTCCAATTGAACACGACTCTCTGTCATTAAATCACATGAAGTCACTGCCACCCATCTGTGCATGTTTCGTCACTGCCGGTTAAATGTTGGGAGAAAATGGAATAAAATTAGATGGAAACATAAGTAGAATTGGGAAAGAAACAGAGTTGGATGTTATTGCAAAACACAAAGAGGATTTGATACCAGAAGTGTCAGAATGCATGCATATTTTAGGTGGTAATAGTCCACAAACTTGGAGTTGTGAGAGTAGTCTTATGGAGTCCAATGATAAATCCTTGGATGAATTGGACAGGATCCTTGGGATTGTTCATGGTGCTCCTTTTACTGAAAAGAGAAGTACTTTCCAAGCTCATTTGTCACCTGTAACTGATGTTGATCAAATAAAAACATTTATGGAGGCTCTCATGCGAAATCGCAAAATTGCTGCAGCTGCACATAACATAATGGCTTACCGGATTATCATTCCAGAAAAGGGAACAATACTGGGAAGACAATGTTTATACGTTCTGAAACCAAATCTTGCAGACAATGAAAAAAAATTTCAAAATTGATGATCGACTGTTTTAGCCACTTTCCGCAGCCAGCCCAACTTTCCGTAGCTAGCCCAACTTTCCGCAGCTGTTTTGTTAAACTCTAGGTTGCAGGTGTCATCAAGCAAAACAAGCCACATGGGTAGCTAGGGGAATGTCAGTACATGGATGGTGTCCTATTCATTCGGTCAAATTTGATGAAAAAGACCCCGGTCAAAGGGAAGTCAAGTTGAGTGTTATCACAAAGTCGCCACACTAAGTCGCTACATGTCAAGAAAAAATAATAATTTTGAATCAATGAAATGAACAAGTTATTTGCTCACTTTTCTGAAGGTATTGATTAATTTTGGACTGATGATGAAAGATGAATGGCTAACTTTGTATTCAAGATTTTTAGCTACAGAACCGTGCACATTCCGCAGCTAAAGTCCAATTCCGCAGCTGTTCTCCAATTCCGCAGCCAGGAAAACCTCATTGTTCAAATCAGCCTAACCTTTTCATACAAAATCAGATTTTGATGATTTAAGTACCATTGGAAAGATCTCAACAAGATCTACACAATGAGAAATCCATCATTTTAGTTTGAAATGGCAAATAATGAAATAAATTGTTGAAAAGAAGCAACATCAACTTGAGGCACTAATTCCAAATCAGGTATAAATTCTTTTGATTTTTCCTTTGAGAACTTGTTTCATTATACAAATTCTTAGTTTTGTGTGTAAATATCATAACTAGAGAGATTGGCCATCTCTCTCCTTTGATAATCTTACATTCCATTGCAGAAGAAGTATTAGTTTTTTTGCAGGTTCTAGGAGGAAGGACAAATGACTAAAAGAGAATGGTGTCTCTCTAAGAGACCAATTTGTTTCATAAGAGGATGATCAACAACAAAGAGGAAATATGCTGATGCAAAATCAGATCCAAACACTTGAAAAACTTTCAGATACTATTGTCTCCATCACATCCATACTTCATAATAAACCATTCACCTTATTCCACTCCATACTTTCCACTTACATTCACATACACTTTCCATCTCTTTTTGTCCATTCATAACCCACAAATAAAAGCAAGAGGCTCATTCATATGCTTATTGCCCATTGTCATTTCTACTCTCCATTGCCATCTTCCATTTTCATTTTCCATTCCTTGTCATTTTCATTCCGCAAATAAGCCCTGCTTCAATGCAAATTATTGAGTCCATAGTCCTTTGAGTCTAATTTCTTTGTAAAAACACCTTGAGGCTTGCATGCCTTAATGGCAAGTCCTCATGCTGACAAACAATGGGAATACATTAATGTCCCTTGTTCGTTAGATCTTCTAGGTGACTCGACATCAACAAATTCATTCGTACCTAGCAAGATGTGTTTGGGCATCTTGACTCTCATTGTCACCAATGGTGAGAGTTCTCGTGTTGACTAGTGGCATCCATTAATGGCCACTAAGCCAACAATTTCCTACTATGTTCGACATCAGAACATCTTTTCACATAGTAGGAATTGTGCCAATGAGTTTTGAAGACATGAAGACTATTATTTCCAGCATTTTGGAGCAGATTCAGCAAGTTTTAGTAGAAGCAATAAAAAGTCATCTTATCTCTCTATCCATGACTCCTCTTATTCAGCCACTTGAAGAAGAATATGATCAGAAATTTTCAGCCACTACACATACAACTCATCCATTCCAAAGGGTAAGTGAAGGTACGGCATTTTCTAACTTTTGACCATAGAATTCCATAAAAATCTAGAATGATAATTGTTGGAAAAACATTTCTCTTCCTCATTTCATAAAATTGCCAATACCATCAGTTGGGGGGGGGGGAATACATTCATATTCATATCTTGCCATGTCCATATCATATTCAGGAGCTCACATACTTCCAACATATATTAATTATTACATTGCTATTATGAGCATACAATGGCTTTTGAAAAAGTGCTTAAAGGATAAATTGGATACAAACAAAATCATGGTTGTCACACAAGAACCAACCATCATGCAATCCAATAAAGATATACTTTGCAACAATAATCAAAATATCATTATGCAAAGTTCAAAGATCAAAGTAGAAGGCAACAACAAAGAAAAAAAATGGTTGTAACACAAGAACCAACCATGTTGCAATTCAAGTAAAACACTTTGCAGAAATATGAAGTTATCAAATGATATCATGCAAAGTTAAGCCAAAGCTCAAGGATCAAAAGAGTTAATGTAATATATATTGCATGAGGACATGCAATAGCTTCAGTTGGGGGGTATGTTGAACCTTGAAAATGTCATTCATTTCCATTACACTTTCACTATTATGTCCATTATATCACCTCCATTTCATCTCCATTTCACTACTATGTCACCACATTCATCCCACTTTCATTATCATTGGGCCACCTTTATGTTTTTCCAATCTTTATTATTTCTAAGCCTTTTAAGTGAATTTGTGGTTAAACATTAGAAAATAATGTGCATATGCTTATACCTAACAAATGGGTTGAGATTGTTGACATGTGTAGGTTGAAAGGAGGCTTCTAGAAGACCCTTATGTGGCACTCTAAGGCCAAATTCGAATTTGTTTGGAAAGAATCATGGGATCATGAGGATATGTGTCACATCTCCTAATTGTATTGTAACTCTAAAAAGACATGTGTCTTATCAGTTCCTATTTTGATTAGGACTCTAGAGGTAGAGGGAGAGATTCATGGACTATCATTAATGAGATGACTCTCATCTTTTTGTATAAATAAGAGATCTCTCTCCTTCATTTGTTAGTCTTTTAGTCCCTAGTTCTTAAGTTTGTAGTTCTTCCTTGATGGATTTTGAAAGCTTTGGAGAACTTTGTTGTACTTCGTACTTTTGAAGAAATTGAATAAAGCTTTGATGTTCTCAACATAGAAAGAGATGTGAAGTAGATGTCATGGAGCATATTAGGATGTAAGGTAGATTAGATTTCATTTTGTAAATATTGCTTTGTAGAATGTAAGGTAGATTAGATTTTTCATTCATGCAATTTTAATTCATGCAAGTGTGTTCAATTTTGCTTTGATTTCATAACTAGTGGCATGTGTGATCATCTTGTCTATGTTGCTGACCTTTATTTTTCTGCAGTTTGATTTTCATTAGTATCATTTCTTTAACTTGCACTTTACTTTCTGCTCTTAGATATCAAGTTGTTCATCTATTGATGGTTCTTTTTCCATAATCAAATAACTTTATTGGAGCCAAAATATCACTTAGTACAGCTTGGTTTAGTTTGCTTTAAGACTCACATTGCTGACTTGTTCATAACTGTTCTCACATGATAAATCTAGCTGAAAGGCAAAAAGGTTAAGAAAAGGTTAAAGTAGTGTGATTTGTCTCCTTTATGTAGTGTCACTTAGATTTCACATTGCTTAGATTAAGTTGAAGAGTTAAAATAGTGTGAGATAGTTGTTCTCACTTTTAATTGAATTTAATATAGATTTCATTTTCTTTTTAAATCAGCAGCAGAGATACTGGGCCAGTGCCATTAGTCCTTTATTTGATGTCTTTATTTTCCTTTAAGCATTTGATTTCATAGGTGGTAGAGGGCCCCTGCCTTGTATAGTTGTCATTTTATTTTTGCATTTTATTTCACCATGTATATTAGTTGTACATAAATTGCTTTCAAGTTGATTGTAGATTAGTGATGCACATAGCCTTTTAATGAACTAATGACGTGATAGAATCATCTTGTCCTTTTGCTGAAGCAGCAAGGATACTGGGTCTCATAGTCATTCTCTCATTATTTGATTATTGCATTTTATTTCGATTGAACTAGTTGTATATTTACACTTTTGTTTAAATACTAACTCCATCAATAACATGTTTTAAGTTGCATTAAACAATTTAGAAAAGCAACAAGAACAAAACCCCAAAAACAACATAAACTATAAAACGACGAAGTAAGAGAAAGGTTAACTAAGCACATATGGTGCACCACATTTCATCAGTTTACGATACCCGGATTGATAATTTATGTAGAGCAATTTAAGACGTTAAATTGACTAGACACTCATTAAATAACCTCATGATGTTATCCCAAGCATGCCATTCACATAATCATCAAATTTTTAAGAACACAACCAATCATCCTTCCACAAGAATGATTCTCGATGATAACTTGTCAAGTAAAATGGCATAATATATACATTCATTTCATCATTCATGTACTCATAGGATATAGCACATTCACATGCCAGACATTGTTTAAAGTTTAGAAAATCTCTTAGTATTCATGTAGAGCATGCATTAATTTCAAAACAACAGTTTCCAAACTTATCCAAAGGAATTTTGACCCAATTCCTTATTTTTACCTTTTTACCTACTACCATTACTAGCGCTTTCCACTGACATTTCTATTGTTGCAACATTCAATAGATTATTTAACTTAGCACGTCCTCATCCATGTTTTTCTTATGCCAATAGTTTTCATCTTTTGCCATTTTTCATTCATGCTCACCATCATTATCGAGAGCATAAATATAACATAGATATCAACAATGGGCCATTCCTGCCCACTTGCCCAAAGTTTTTCCACGAAACTTGGAACCCATTAAATAACCTTATTGCTTTACCTAATCATGGAAAATACAAAATCTGCTTCCATGCCATTCACACAATGATCATATTTTTAGAGATTGATCATTTACCTTGCTACTATGATGGTTCTCCACCAAGGGCCTATCAAACTAGACAACATCTTTATACCTTCACCGCATCGTAAGATATATATATGGTTCTCCACCAAGGCCTGTCAAACCAGACAACATATCTATATCTTCACTGCACCGTAAGATAAAAGAGTGCATCTATGTGTGTGTGTGTGTGTGTACACTCAAAGTTTAAAAAACTTCCTTTTTTGGCTAGTCTCATGGTGGTCATATCATTGTCCACTTTGTTCTCATGGACCTAACTAGTCCACCTAGTTATTTTGTCATCTTCTTCTTCCCTCCAACTTCCATTTATCTTATGCATGAGATTTAACCAAGGTCTTGCACTTCCAATTGGGTTTTTATCCATCTCTTCTCCAAATATCCTTTTCTTTCACTTCTCACACCCAACCAACCATTAAGACCAAACCACATAAGGTAAGAAGAAATAATGACAACAAAGAAAACCACAATATCAACACAAGGCAAAAACAAAAAGCAACATGACCATGCTCAAAGTCAACAATCAAAACAACAAAGAAAATATGAAGTCAGTCAATAAAATACAAAACATATAAGACATTCATTAACCCACAACAACTCAATCCCATGAGTTACAGTGTTTAGTGTTTCCTTCACCACTATATATATATATATATATATATATATATATATATGGTCATATAGTCATATAGTATTGTCCAAGGTTTTATGGTAACCTTAAAATTTTAACATCCCTCGAAATAGCTCCTAAAGGGATCTGCTCTTTTTAGGGGAACTTCCCCTTTCTTGTTCATGGTGGACTTGGTCCATGCTATGCAACATCATAACATTTTCCATGCTTTTTATTTCTTGTTGTAATTTGTCTTCTTATGTGTTGTCACAACACACCCAGTTGTTATTTATATCAACATAAACAAATCAGTTGTCACATTACCATGCTAATACCAAGCCCATTGATATGCAGTTGTTTAGACATCTAGAATTCATGTCAGTTACATGTTCCAAGAATCACGATACATATCAACATGTTTATAACCATGTTATCACAAGATTGGGAATCAACCTTTTACCAAGACTAGCATCATCAAATTTTGAAATTAGCCTTTTACCAAAGCTAGCAGCCATGACATAGTTTCCAATCAGCTCATAGTCATTAGCCATAGTGCTACAACTAGCACCCAATTTCACTCTTATGCATATCAACACATTGTATTAGTGTCATTGTCTTAAAACATGATCATTCCTTCATGAAATCTCATAAGCACATGCTCGTGTCATGCACTTAATCAAGAATTCCATCAATACTTTAAGTGTGCATAAAGTTTAAGAATAATAATCAATAATATTTGGAACACTTATTTTGAGAATACCACTAACTGGTAGCAAATCTCTTATTAATGTACTCACCTGTTATAGACATTTTTGTGCCTTACAGCTATAAGCATGAAATGTCCATAAATCAAGGGATCCTAAGTTCCTAAAGATGTTGTTCCAGCTCCTAAAGAAACAAGGTCAACCAATGACAACTTCTCCCAGAAGTTCTCCACCAAAAACTACTCAGAACTAGTCAAATCAGGATCAATTCAGATGCTCCACTAGCTGCCTGCGTTGCAAAGCACCCAAATACACTGTCTAGGTGCGTTGCAACGCACTTGAATGCACTACCCAGGTGCGTTGAGCGGGAAATGACAAGTGGCAGAGTCATTCAACGAGGTGGAGAGACAATGGAAGCTTCCAGAATCTTCTCCAATGACACTTGCCTCACTGAATTCGACCAATGATGAGTAAGAGGCTCTCAGTCTCCAAGTGGAAGCAAGAACTGACAGAGAGAAGCCACAAGTCAAAACATAAGCTGACTCATCCTCTCTGCTTACATCTATATATGGATCCCTCATCCCAGATATCCAGAGGCTGGAATTTTGTACTTTGCAGAGAATTGCTGTTGGTTTGAGATTGAGATTAGTGCATTGGGTGATTTATGCTTTGTTGGAGGTGAGGAAGGGATTCCTTTGCTGGGAGGTAGATGCTGGATCAGGACTCACTTGGTTGTATCTCCTCTTGGACTTTCTTATCATATCAATAAAACTATTTGAGTTTCTCCTACATGTTGTGTATCAATGATGTTTTGTTATATTTGCATGTTTAGCTTAATCTGATCCTAAGCTTTTTATGAATGTAAATCTATATCTTCATGTAGTTTCTCTCTTCTGTGATCTTGCAGGAATTCGGTGAAGCTGGGCCGGTAAGGGAGCAGGGAGCTGGGAGCTATTGAAGAGAGGAGCGATTGGATCAACAAACTAGCGCAAGACACAGGTTAGTTTATATTTCCTCTTCGTTTACATTTCATAAAGAAGAATACTCAAGTAGTTTTCCTTGTTTGTTGCTAAGGCACTGTCACACCTTAGAGTGGGATAGGGACGTTCTGAATAGATACTTTTCCCAACAACAAAATGGCGACTCCGCTGGGGATCGTATCTAGTTAGTTTATTTGTGTTTCTATTGTTGTTCTTCTCATAAACTTAGGAGTGGCGAATCGAACTGCATTTGCCATTTACAAATGCAAAGTAGAGATCTGCTACTCTAGTCCATTCACTGGGCCTGTTTATGATCTAAACAACTGATCCACAAATGCTCTAATTGCCCTTTGTGATAGCTCTTAGTCCTCCTTTAAATCATCCCTCTAATTGTACCTTATTGATAGTTTTTATCCGGCCAAAAACCATAGATTACACTGCAAACCGTGACCCAGAACCCAGAGAAAATTCTCGTTTCTGCTTCAGCGCAGGCTCTGTGAAGAGGTTCTGCATTTCAACGCAGGTCCCGAGAGGGCTACCTGCGCTGCAATTCAGTTTCTGTGCAACAGGTGCGCTGATCAGCCTTTGCCCTGTGCAGCTGTGGTTCTTTGCTTCATTTTGTTCAGTTTTATCTCTGATTTTTGCAGCCTGTTATCAGTGTGTGTACCTATCTGAAAACCCCTTTTCTTTGCCTTAATTCCGCCTCAGTTGTATAAAAGAAATTGTATTTGTTTTTGTGTATTTGTTACATCATTTGCAGTTTCCCATTACAAAAGTAAACTAGTCATATTGTCGCCCTTAGATCTAGACCTGTCGTAAGTATCGTTTTGATCTTAGGAGTAAATTTGTTTGCTGTTGACAGTTGATTGCGCTTTTACTTTTGTCTTTTGGTTTGAATTTGTGAATTTCTAGTGTCGAAACAATTGTTTACTTCAAAATCATAAAGTGTCGTAATCGTCTTTTTGATTTCAAAAAAGAAACTTGTTTGTGTTTTCACTTGAAATCGAATTCAAATTTGTACAACAACTTTCTTTTTAGGCATCAATATTAAGAAAGTGAAAACAAATACATGCACAAGTGCATTTGCATTTTGACAGTTTGTATGGTTTGATTTAGGAAAAGTGCATTTACAGTGTGCTCTATGCTCTTTGAGAAAAGATTGTGTCTTTCTTTTCCCCTTGTAGCTAGGATTTTCATTGTTGAAAAGAGATAAAAGCTTGCTTATCATCTTTAGACTGCATTTAGGAATTGTATCTACATCTCGTGGTGATCCAAAAAGGCAAACTTCTAAGAAAGATCAACCTAAAATAAATTGAATGAACTTAACAACGCTTTGTAACTTAACGCACAACATAGTGGTCTAGGCTAGAGACGTGTTCCGGCGTCGTAAAGCCTGGTAACTGTTGTCCTCACTGTTGGTTGGGTGATTCCTCCACTGTGAGACGATAAGTGCCAGTACGGATTGTGCTCCCACGTACCGTCGAGTATATATTGGGAGACCCCTATAGGCACAAAACCTTTATCCATAGGAAGCCGTGTCGACCGCCCTACTGATCGCAATGCACTGAACACAGCAGTCAGGAAGATTAACCGCCCGTACCCTAAAAAGTATTCTGCGGTTTTGCGATTGGTTTGGCACACCCTCTACCTAGATCTCCAGAGCAGTCCCTTTCGTTCCTTTTCAGACTCCTTAACAGAAAAGGTCCATCTGAGCACTTGTCACTTCAGGCTCATTAAAAATCGAAGGAGACTAGAGTCATCTTTTGCTTTTTCTCGACTCTTTAAAATTGAAAAAGCAAGTTGTGTCCAAGCGTCGTTAAAATTTATTTTAAACGGAATATTCATCCCCTTTTTCCTGCATTGATCTTTAGGTTGAGAAAATGGAGCCTACCAACCAAGGAATTCCCCTTGGTGGAAATCCTAGTCCCTTCTCCTCTTGGGGAGATGTTGGTGCGCCCCATATGGCCACATTGTCGCTTCCAGGACTGACAATTGGCTTGCCAGTCTGGCTCTTCTCAACCAATGTCGTTCAGAACACCACTATTCCTGAACAGTCAAATCAGCAATTAGACGAGTCCAGAGTTTCCCACCAACCTTTTACTTCCTCTAATTCTTCCTCTCTTCCTTCCTCTTCGCTTGACGGGACTGGAAAAGCTAAAAACCAAGTTCCTAAGGAGAAGAAGGAAAAGAGGAAGAAAGAGAAAAAGAAGAAGGAGCCAAAGGCAAATAAGGGAAAACAAATGTCGTCTAAAGAAAATCCACACACAGCACTGACTAGGCCTAAATCGCCATGTGTCATTTGTAGAGGAGATCACTTTCACAGAGATTGTCCTTGCATCCCTCGGATACTAAGGGACTGGTCTCCTCGTTTGCACAATCCGGTGTCGTCAACCTCTGATAGCCATGTTGAAAACACACCGTCAACTAGCGAAAGTGAAGTTCCAGGACAAAAAGGGAGGGCTAGACCTCCCTGTAGACTGTGCAAAGGCAACCATGCCCTCCACCATTGTCCCTTCTTAGATGAAGCTAAAAGAGTTTTGGATGATTGTCCGGTTTCACCGTTACGACTTCCTCCTGGATATAAAAAACTCTTGCCAAGTCCTTCGTTAGTTGAGAATCCAGCTGGCCTGCTCAAGTGGTCAACTGAAGCGTCTATCATTGAAGATAAACCAACTGAATCCATACTAGACGAAAGTCAAAAGGTCGAGGCGGCAGTTGACCCGGTTTTGCCTTCAGAGGTTTTATCTTCGAATGATACAGTCACTGAAGAGGATAAGGATGACACCGTCCAAATTCTCTTCATCAACACAGACTCCGACGAACACGGGGGCAATCCACCCATTCCTTTATCGCAGGAAGGAAGTTCATCAGAGCCATACCCGGCCGTCTACTCGGTCCCACCACCAAGAAACCTAGTTGTATCCTTCGACTTGAACCAACTAGGCAGACCCCGTTTGCCAGCAAGCATACCATTCCGAATTATCGTTCAAATATACAGAATGGTCATGGCTGGCACCATCATTGATGAGGGGGCATCTGTGAGTATCCTTTCCTCTATTGCTTGGAAAGCGCTTGGTTCGCCATCGCTTTTGCCTGAAATGAGAAATCTGACAGGTTTTGATAAAGGAACCAGTCGACCTTTAGGGATCCTCCCCAATGTGCCCATAACATTGAAAGGGAAGACCGTTCAAATGAACATGATGGTCGTTCAAGGACCCTTGGATTATAACCTACTCCTTGGACGAGACTATATATATTGCATGGGAGCCATCGTCTCCTCACTCTTTAGAGTAATGTGTTTTCCGCACGAAGGAAGAGTGGTCAAGCTCGTAGACCAGCTTTCATTTCCCGGATCACGCATCGCAAATAGTCATATACCATCCCTAAATGGTCTCTTCACGCAAGAAATGTCTCAACCCACGGTCCGTCCTCCCAATGAGCGCGAGTAATTCAGAAGGATATGACTGGAACCCAGGGGGCATGCATCCTGGTCTGCTTCAGCAGGAAAACTTTGGGTATAGGGTAGGTTTCCGCGGGAGAATATGACTAGTCTGTACCCCGCCCATGCTGGAAGAGGGTTATTCTAGAATAATATTCTCTTGTCAAAGTTATGTAAGCTGGGTCGGCGCCGCTTACCTTTGTTTATCTCGGTAGACATCGTCGAAGAAGTGTTTTGTTTGCACCACAAATAAAACAGACTTTGAATAACCTGAAAGAGGTAGGCCTTTCCTGGTAGAACAAATGTTTTATCTGCAAATTGAGGGGTAACCTTGAAATCGTACTTTATACCTGGGGGCATGCAAAACTTTTGGAGTGCAAGCAAGGGGCGGCTATTTATTTTTTAAATTTTTAGGACCTCTAACCCTTTAAACTCGTAGGATTAGTCGTTTCCGAACTTGCATAACAAAAGGATGCGGGGCATAGCTTTGTAAGGCGCAAGCTCCATAAAAAATGGCATCTTATATGAGACATTCTTATCATATGACTGGATTATCGAGCAGTTTTAGCACATAGTTCATGCTCGTTAAAAAATAAACATAAGACCGAGCAAGTGTTTCAATCCGCGTTTAAGCTCGTTAAAAAATGAACTATCCTCCGGTAAATAACCACCGTGAATGTAACATTATCAGCCATTAAAGCCTTGGTCGTGTTTGCACCGTCACCTCCACTTTTCCATTGGCCGATCATTCACCTCCATTTGATTGTTTACCCATTTTGAGGAACAGCTGCGAAGAGTGATTTCACTAGCCATCCTTGTGACCCTGCCGTGATTGGAAAATTCCAACCCTTACCTGGAATCAGCTGCTACCCGTTTTTATCACTCGTTCCTCAAAAGACGAGTCTTCTTTAAGCTCTTTTCATCTGACTCATAAAATATGAAAAGATTGCCGAGTTTTGGCCTTCCAGCTCGTTAAAGCGACAGGAAGAGCTATCCCTCCTCTAGATTTTAATCTTTTTGGACCTGAGGGATTATTGCACAAAAAGATCGAGCGCTTGTTTTGTTCGGCTCGTTAAAACTATCGAAAATTCATCCCTTCTGTATTATTTTATACTTTTTCGGACTTAAGGGATTAGATGACGAAAAAGGAATTTCGGAGTTAACTTTACGTTCCTTTTCAGACTCCCTAAAAAGGAAAAGGATCGAGTTATCTTTGTCATTAAACTCGTTAAAAACATTAATAGCGACAAACTTGTCTTTAGACGAGAACGAGTTTCACTATCGCTAGGCTCGTTAAAACATAGCGATGGGTTTGCCCGAAGGGCAAATTATAGAACAAGCATATGTTATCCTCCTCAAGCTTGAAAAAAATAAAGAGGTACTGGTCAGCAATGACTGGGGAAAAATTGGGAAGAAACTCAAAGAACCTTTATTGGTAGCAAGTCGCTCTTGAACATGACACTTCCACTCCGTGCCTGAGTTGGGTTGGGTTGTTTCATTCACTGGTCACATCACCATGGTCTCGCCATACCATCCACCTTTGGGGTAAATGCTACCAATCCATCATATAAGTGTCGCCGATATGTTCAAGAGAAGTCATCCAGAGAAGTCACCCGTGTCCCATCCACTACCATACATTATACTTCATTCTTTCATGACCGCCACCCTGAACCATATATCATCAGATCGTTTTCACCTCCATCAAAATCATTTGCTCCGTTCCATGGCATTGATGTGGGATACATCAAGGCCCTCTTTTGACGGATCGCTTCTTGTCGACATCAGCTCATTATCCAAGAAGTTGATCTAGGAACACGCCCTTCAGTACTTTGAAGCTTGCATGCCTCAATGGCAAGTTTCTCACTTCCGGCGACAGGTATACATCAATGACCTTCGACCGAAAGATTTTGCGTGGTGTTCGACGCCAAGTCCTTTATTCACACCACGTGAATTGTACTGCAGTACCTTGAGGGTCATTATCATTATCGGTGATTCCTCTCGCGCTTGTTAACAGTTTACATCATTGACTGGTAATCAAGCGATGTCTTTCCATGTTCGACTTCAAAACATTTCTCACATGGATCGACTTGTACTTCGAGTGAAGATCGGACGAGATTGAAGACCCCGGATCTAGTTTCATCAATCCGGGCTGCGATATATATTCAGAAAAAATAAATACATTGACATGTACAGCACTGCAGCACAGATGATCATCCTACCAAAAGGATGATGACTTCATCAAAATCATCAGTCTACCATCAGACGATTGTCTGTCCTATGTACATAAAAATGAATTTATAAAGCTGAGCATGGGAATGCCCGCCTCAGCTAGATCATGAAAACAGTATGAAAAATAATGTATTGTATTGTATCTTATGACAGGTCTCCTCCCATCATTGAAAGAACTTCGGATCCTCCTAATAAGGCATTTCACCCAATAAACGGCCTCATACTTTAGGGGGCAACTATTATAGACATTTTTGTGCCTTACAGCTATAAGCATGAAATGTCCATAAATCAAGGGATCCTAAGTCCCTAAAGATGTTGTTCCAGCTCCTAAAGAAACAAGGTCAACCAATGACAGCTTCTCCCATAAGTTCTCCACCAAAAACTACTCAGAACTAGTCAAATCAGGATCAATTCAGATGCTCCACTAGCTGCCTGCGTTGCAAAGCACCCAAATACACTGTCTAGGTGTGTTGCAACGCACTTGAATGCACTACCCAGGTGCGTTGAGCGGGAAATGACAAGTGGCAGAGTCACTCAACGAGGTGGAGAGACAATGGAAGCTTTCAGAATCTTCTCCAATGACACTTGCCTCACTGAATTCGACCAGTGATGAGTAAGAGGCTCTCAGTCTCCAAGTGGAAGCAAGAACTGACAGAGAGAAGCCACAAGTCAAAACATAAGCTGACTCATCCTCTCTGCTTACATCTATATATGGATCCCTCATCCCAGAGATCCAGAGGCTGGAATTTTGTACTTTGCAGAGAATTGTTGTTGGTTTGAGATTGAGATTAGTGCATTGGGTGATTTATGCTTTGTTGGAGGTGAGGAAGGGATTCCTTTGCTGGGAGGTAGATGCTGGATCAGGACTCACTTGGTTGTATCTCCTCTTGGACTTTCTTATCATATCAATAAAACTATTTGAGTTTCTCCTACATGCTGTGTATCAATGATGTTTTGTTATATTTGCATGTTTAGCTTAATCTGATCCTAAGCTTTTTATGAATGTAAATCTATATCTTCGTGTAGTTTCTCTCTTCTGTGATCTTGCAGGAATTCGGTGAAGCTGGGCCGGTAAGGGAGCAGGGAGCTGGGAGCTATTGAAGAGAGGAGCGATTGGATCAACAAACTAGCGCAAGACACAGGTTAGTTTATCCTTCCTCTTCGTTTACATTTCATAAAGAAGAATACTCAAGTAGTTTTCCTTGTTTGTTGCTAAGGCACTGTCACACCTTAGAGTGGGATAGGGGCGTTCTGAATAGATACTTTTCCCAACAACATCACCACATTGTCACAACATGTATATCAACAAGCATAGGTATCACATGTGCCATTCTCTCATTAACACCTTATTTTCCATAGCCCTGGGTCCTCAAGACTCAATGCAATACTTTCATTGGCTTCCTAATTGTGTTCTCAACTTGTTCTTGGTTACATGTTTATCATTAACCATTATTAGTCATTTGAGTCATGTTATGACAAAAAACTACTTAGAGTCTTTATGCCTACACGTCCTTTATTGTATGCACCTAGCATACCTTCATGTATCTTGACATATCATTATTTAATATCTATTTGATGGATATGCATCTCCGAACTGTTCATCTCTTGAATTTTATCATGTCTATGTTATTATTTATCAACTTATGAAATGTTCTCGAAACATCTAAGAAAAGTGTAAACTAGCAAGAAATAAGTTAAGGATTCCCCCTCATAATTTTGACTGCATCATTCAGTCATGAACTTTTGCAATCATGTTGGCCTACTTTAGGGAATCCAGTCAGCATTTTGGATGTTTATCTTGTTGCATCAACTCAAATCAATCTTTAAGTAACATCAGTGTATTAGTATATACAACAAAATAATCTTACATAACCACATATGCATGTAGTAAATAATCACCAGTAGAATTCAACAAACAACAAACATTTACAACCAACAAACAATCATTCTTTTAAACTAACACAGAGTTCCAAATTTTAATATCCAAAGGTCCAGTATAAAACCTTTTCTCTTCATTTCATCTATCATGGAGCCCATTCAGTCTAAGTGTTGAACCTGGAAGTTCTGATACCACTTCGTAACACACCCTCCCACACCCTTGGATTATTATCAGGTAGTGTAAAGCGTTAAATCAAGCTAACCCGACTTCCATGGTCTCGTTATGGAAATGGGTCTCAAAATTTGATAATGAAAACTCAAAGTTACAACTATAAACATATTATATGAACACCAATACACCTGTTATATCAAATCAACTATGGATCTTCAAGTTTTAATGCACTGGATTACTTCCTCCTCTCGCTATCAATTCTACAACCTCCAACCAAGGTACTTATACCAATATGCGTGTAACATATTATATCATAAGAACTATGCTCAAAAACAAGTCAGCGAAAGCATACTAAGTAATCAAGCATGTAAGCAATCTCTTAATCATAAGCATGTTAACAACCACATGATTTCATAAGCATTCATTGTAATCATGTTGAAAACTTCAAGAATTTTTGAAGACAAAATAAATCCATGCACTTATCATGCAAAGTGCACTCCTAATGAGGTAGCCCACCAACATAGTTATGGATATGAGTTGCCACACTTATAAACATATATTCATGACATTACAGATCTCTCTTGAATCATATGAGATCATAGATATGGATCATATTAAACCACCTATAATTAATTAATAAGGTTGCATCCACATAGTTCAGACAACTCATAAACCCCATAATTGTACCAGTTATTTGAACAACCATGATTAGATATTAGTTCAGATATCCACACATTTTAGACATGTGATTCAACATAAGTTATAAGTACAAAGGCATAGTATTATCTATAGTCTACCACACATATTCAAGTATACTTATTTGAATAGTTAAAAGTAACCGGGAATGATACTACTTTGTCACATACCCTGATTTTCATCTCTCCTATATTTTGTCAAACACTTAACATGTAAACCTTTCTTTAAGTACTTTGTATACAACCAATTTTATTGTATACATTTTTCTTCAAACACTTTGTGCACAAACTAATATAGAAAATTATTTGCATGCACATAGGCATATGTCAGCTATAACAATATTATCATACAACAAAATAACATTTTCATTGGGGCATTTCATCGAACAGTTTGTATGCAATTAATCATTAAACCATTAGGAATTTCTTCAAACACTTTGCATGCAAACTAATATAGCAAATTGTTCAAGGCATTTCTACTAAATTATAGCAGTCCAAGTTATAGAAATTGAACCATATGATCAGTGGAAGTTCCCCTCACTATGGTTTAAGTTTCAACTTTTGGAACCTCCCAAATGAAAAGATATAGCAGAATTGCCAACTTGACTTATTTGATGCACAATTTTCAAGAGCATTCAGGGAGCTCGACTTCCTCTGGTTATATCTCCTAAAATATCATAACCCAAGATCTGAAAGTTGGACCAAATGATAAGCATAATTTCACCTCACTATGGACCAATTTCAGCTTCTAGAAGCTTCCAAAAGAAAATATATAGTAGAAATGTCGACATTTCCTATTTGATGCATGATTTTAGGAGCATTCAGAAAGTTTGACTTCCTCTCGTCATATCTCCGAAAATATCGTGGCCCAAAATATGAAATTTGGACTAGATGATTAACAGGATTTCCACTCACCATAGACCAATTATCAGCTTTCGGAGCCTCCCAAAAGAAAATATATAGTATAAATTCCAACACGACATATTTAAAGACCCAAGATCCAAAAATTGAATTAGAGGATCCACAGGATTACCCCTCACCATGGTCCAAGTTTAAGAATTTGGAACCTCCCAGAAGAAAAGTTATAGCAGAAATATGAGCAATTGTAATCACAGAGCCTTGCATGTCCACTTGCAACACATTAACTTGCACATAAAAATCATGCATATTTCTTACAATCACAAGGTAGAATTTCAATATAATCCACAGGACAATCAAGGCATTTTTCCCATTGATTCCATGCAACAATTTCCTAATTATGTAAAGTCATCACAGAATTATATGTTAATTTAAATAAATAACTTCTCATCATATTCATAGATCATAATAATAACACTTATTGAGATCTAACAATGGCTAAAATTGAAGGTGGGACTTCGATTTTCCACCCAACAATAGACTTGTTGCAATAGTCACCCTCGGACCATATCGATGATCCAAGGGGATTTTTCAAGCAAACTCAACTGAAAATCATGCTCACAAGTTTGGCTCCTTGCCCAAAAATCCAATTATGTCCTTCATCTCATTTATTTCCTTCCCTAAGAGAGATTTGTTTTTTGTTTGAATGTCATTTTATCCTTTTTCTTATGTGCCTCTTCATATTCCTCATGGAACATTCTTCAAGATATTATTTTCTAGTTGCATGTTTGATTAAGTTGTGGTGTCATCTAACACCATTTAGGTTCTTCTTCCTTTTCCCCCTTGGATCGTGGATTCATATCCCACTCTTCAAGAAATCAAAATAAAATTTACAATAATTTATAATTAGAGTATAATTACATTACAAAATCAAGGGGAGTATACCAGGGATGTTACATAGCCTTTGTGCAAATAATAAGGCAAATCAAGGGATAATTTACTACTAAACTTTCACTTCACAAAATAAGTTTGGTGCACAACCCTATTCTTGGGTCACCATCCACCATGGGAGGGCGCCACTCTACTTGACGACTAGGATAAATAGTTTAAACAAAGCAAAAATGCAGTGTTTCCATTTCTACCTCTCCATATATGTTGGAGCATCTAGATATCTAGAAATGAGGCAACCTTCTCCAATAAGATTCCCCCCTCCCCCTCATTATTATTTGTTTGTCACATTAAAGACTTCCTCGAAACATCACAAGACAGAACGATCTACGAGCCTCATAGGACTGTCCCTCCACTCATCTTCGACAAATCATTGCCACATGTTTTTTGTGATGGGTCATTTAGTAGAAATGTGGGAACTGATTGAGTTAACAGAATACGATATAAGGATTGGTCCATCTCTTTGCAACAATGATTAGGAATAAGAACAAACAATTTTGTTGAGTTTTGCAGAGTGGAATTGACTCTTATATTGGGCCTTGGAGAATGAATTTACCCAACTCTTTGTTTTTAGAGACTCTAAGTTTATGATTGAATGGGAAAATTCCTCCTTTTAGACATCAGCTTAACAAACAAAATCCATAGGTTGCAACATCTAAAGGATCATATTGGAGAATGCACATTTTAGCATATATACAAAGAGCACACTAACAAATAGACTCCTTGGCCATGGTAGTGCGTAATTTATCTAAATGTATTTTTAGACTCAAACACGCATATTACATAAGCTTCTCCACTACTCGAGACGTCCACATCAAGTAAGACACACAAACAAGGTTGTAATATCTATAATGACTATAACTCTTCTCTCAAATGATTTTGATTGAAGTTATTGCAAAATGTTTAAGGTTGATAGATTAATGTACCCTTCTTTATATCTTTTCATGCAACCTATTAAAGTTTGGATCGAGGCATACTCCCTGAAAATGCAAGTAAATTATGAAAATCAATAAGAAAAGCAGCTATTTGTAACATACCTCACCAAAATTATTAAATTTCTTTTTTCTATATTTTAGTCATCTAGACTTTTCTAGTAATCAATTTCTTACATCTCATATCTAGACAGCATTTATTGTACTCCCTCTTTATGTATTTTATTCAAGTCACTTGTATTTTCCTTTCACTTGGAGGTGTTGTATCTTGACTTTCATTAACTTTGCCTCTTCTAACTTAATGTTATTTATTTGGATCTTAATCGACACTTTTGATATGGTAATGAATTGAATTTACTTACAGTGTTATCCATTTTTGGCCTTACTGTTTGAAACAAACTCAATATGAGACTCAATTCAGTGGACAAAAATATTCCTAAGTCTCTTTATAGTATATGGATATCCTCAAATATGTGACTCTCTTTCCATTTTAAAACACAAAGGAAACATATAAGTTTGGGATTCTTGAATAATAACTACACCACTACATACTCATGTATGCTACGTATTACACCGATGCATATCATAAATTATATCTAATTACCCAAACCTATACAATACAACTATCTTTGTATTATTTTATACCTCGGTTTTATTGTTTGTTTGGTTATTGATACACGTGGCTCATTGGAGTATGCCCATGTCAGGATTTTTGATGTGAATTTCACAAGGAGCCTCAATCATGAAATGCTCGTACCAATTTTCTTGTTTGTCCTGGTATTGATTTTTTTTTGGTTAAATTCAGTATTAAATCTTAAAAATGTTTTCTTCTAATTTATTTTGTGTCTCTTTCATGTCTATTTTCTTCTAATTTTTCTTAAAGTGTCCATGTATATAACATTCATTTCTTTCTCGACATGGTGTGTATTTCTTACCGTAGCAATCTAGCTACTTGGTAGAGTATCTTTCTTTATTGATGTCAATTTCAAAAACGACTTTAAGTTAAAGTGAAGAATGAGGTCCTACATCTTTATACAGGTTAGGTCCTTCTATTTTTATTATGAACCTTATTGAAACTCCATCCAAGATTCTTGAAATTCCCAGTGGTGTAATTCCCAGTGGTGTATTAGGTAATGAAAACCTTTTTTTCCCAATTAATTATCTCTTACCTTCTCTCGCTTCCATTTTTAATTCTCTAGTCTTTTTACATGAGCTTCAAAATAGGCTTCTCCTAGGTATACCCAAATAAAACTATGAAATTAGTTGTTAGAGTCCTATAGTCATAGTGATTAAATTTACTCTTTTCACTGTTGTTAGAGTCTTAGGTCAAATTATAATATTTTCAAATTAAATTTGACATGTCTCTTGATTGTCAAATGGTTTTAAGTCATTGTCAAGGTGTCATTGCTACTCCCTCCACTTATTCAAGGTCACAAATCATCCATCATGGTCATTGTCATCATTTCCTGTTATAAGTCATCAAATGAGTTAGTTGGTCATCATTTAGGTCATGGTCTAGAATATGCATATGATGTTCATCATTATCTCAGTCATCATTCTGAAAAAAGGGAGTCTTGTCATCCATTATGGTCATCAAAAAGTTTCATCATGGGAGTTAGCAATTAGGAAAATAAAGCATTTCAAAGAGAATCAAAGTACATCTACATCACATGGAGATGTAACACTTCCTATTGAAGAATCATAGCTGCCAGTACCAATCACATCATCAGCCACTACTTCAAAGTACACATGAGGTCATCATTCCACTATGAGCCAAAAATCGATTTTCTAGTTATAAATGAGCATCAAGACATTTCAAAATCTTATTGTATCCTTCCAAAAATCTCTAGAGCTCCTTTCTACCACTTTGACAATTTGCCATAGCCATCAAAGATTCAGAATTTTTCACCACTGCCCTTTTTCATTTGCTCGTTGCGTTTTTGGAGAAAAGCACTGTGTTTTTCACTTGGAGAGATCAAAAGGAGGAAGAACATGTTCAGTTTTAATTTCAAGTGCTTTAGAGGTTCTTTAAACAGGTAAACCAAACTTCACCAACCTTCTTTGCAGTCTTTTTCCTCATAAATCAACTGAAAAATCCTCCCCTAGGGTTTTTGTTGTGTTTTTTCCTTTCATGGTCTACAACTTCATTCGAAAGTGAAAACCTTTGTTTCTATGTTCATATATGTTTCATTACCTTCATTAAACATTCCCCACCATTCCCCTTACTAAAATTCTCTCATTTCACCATTTTCCCAAGAAAACCTAGCTTTCTGTTGCGTTTTTTCCCTAAGTCTGTAATATGATCTTTTCACCCCTTTTTTCTCATTTTTTTTTGAGAAAATCCACCTCCATTATCTTCCTAACATCTATCCCTACCCCCCATAATTTTCTCAGAATTTTTCCTACCTCCTTTTCCCCTCATTCCCTTCCCCCAAGTTGTTGCACTTTTCACTCTGTTTTGCTAATCAAACCATGCTCCCTTTCCTTGTTTGAAACTAGGGTTTTATATTAAAGTGAAGCTAGAAAACATGGTGAAGACTAGTTATAGGAAGAATTATAAAGGAAGTGAGATATCCAGGTATGATCCAACTCATATGCAAGAGATTAACTCATCAGAAAGTCATTTGAGCAAGCAGGTTGCCTAGGGTTTTGTCAAAGAGTGCAAGAGGTGGGCTATCATCATGATTTAACTAGCCTTTTTTCTAGCTAGTTAAATAATGTAATCGTATTGACTGAGTGGTTTATCAGTCGAAGCAAGCATTAAGTGGCATATATGCCTCATGATTCAATCAAGGAATCTAGTTAATTGTTACTATAGATGCTAATATAACCTTTAATATTTCCTTGTCATAGCATAATATAAACATGGGCACATAAATGTCATAATCACATGCTCATAATAATAAATAACAAGAATACTTTGCACTTGCTCAATGGATTCCCTTACATGACAGGGCATCTCATTAGATAACCTCATGATGTTATCCCAAGCATGCCATTCACATAATCATCAGATTTTTAAGAACATAACCAATCATCCTTCCACAAGAATGATTATTGGCGATAACTTGTCAAGTAAAATGGCATAATATATACATTCATTTCATCATTCATGTACTCATAGGATATATCACATCCACATGCCAGACATCATTTAAAGTTTAGAAAACCTCCTAATATTCATGTAGAGCATGCATTAATTTCAAAACAACCGTTTCCAAACTTATCCAAAGGAATTTTGACCCAATTCCTTATTTTTTACCTTTCTACCTACTACCATTAATAGCACTTTCCACTGCCATTTCTATTGTTGCAACATTCAATAGATTATTTAACCTAGCATGTCCTCATCCATGTTTTTCTTATGCCAATAGTTTTCATCTTTTGTCATTTTTCATTCATGCTCACCATCATTATCAAGAGCATAAATATAACGTAGATATCAACAATGGGCCATTCCTGCCCACTTGCCCAAAGTTGTTCCACGAAACTTGGAACCCATTAAATAACCTTATTGCTTTACCTAATCATGCAAAATACAAAATTTGCTTCCATGCCATTCACACAATGATCATATTTCTAGAGATTGATCATTTACCTTGCTACTATGATGGTTCTCCACCAAGGGCCTGTCAAACTGGACAACATCTTTATACCTTCACCGCATCGTAAGATATATCTATCTATATATATATATATATATATATATATATATATATAGATATGGTTCTCCACCAAGGCCTGTCAAACCAGACAACATCTTTATATCTTCACTTCATCGTAAGATAAAGAGTGCATCTATGTGTGTGTGTGTGTGTGTGTGTGCACACTCAAAGTTTAAAAACTTCCTTTTTTCGCTAGTCTCATGGCGGTCATATCACTGTCCACTTTGTTCTCATGGACCTAACTAGTCCACCTAGTTATTTTGTCATCTTCTTCTTCCCTCCAACTTCCATTTATCTTATAATAAGGTTTAACCAAGGTCTTGCACTTCCAATTGGGTTTTTATCCAGCTCTTCTCCAAATCTCATTTTTCTTTCACTTCTCACACCCACCCAACCATTAATACCAAACCACATAAGGCAAGAAGAAATAATGACAACAAAGAAAACCACAATATCAACACAAGGCAAAAACAAAAAGCAACATGACCATGCTCAAAGTAAACAATCAAAACAACAAAGAAAATATGAAGTCAATCAATAAAATACAAAACATATAAGACATTCATTAACCCACAACAACTCAATCCCATGAGTTCAAGTGTTTAGTATGTCCTTCACCACTATATATATAGTCTTGTCCAAGGTTTTATGGTAACCTTAAAATTTTAACATCCCTCGAAATAGCTCCTAAAGGGATCTGCTCTTTTTAGGGGAACTTCCCCTTTCTTGTTCATGGTGGACTTGGTCCATGCTATGCAACATCGTAACATTTTCCATGCTTTTTATTTCTTGCTGCAATTTGTCTTCTTATGTGTTGTCAAACACACGCAATTGTTATTTATATCAACATAAACAAATCAGTTGTTACATTACCATGCTAATACCAAGCCCATTGATCTGCAGTTGTTCACACATCTAGAATTCATGTCAATTACATGTTCCAAGAATCACGATACATATCAACATGTTTATAACCATGTTATCACAAGATTGGGAATCAACCTTTTACCAACACTAGCATCATCAAATTTTGAAATTAGCCTTTTACCA
Source organism: Pinus tabuliformis (assembly GCA_031772625.1). Taxonomy (NCBI): domain Eukaryota; kingdom Viridiplantae; phylum Streptophyta; class Pinopsida; order Pinales; family Pinaceae; genus Pinus; species Pinus tabuliformis. The sequence goes on along the minus strand of CM062817.1, from coordinate 588,341,212 downwards.
AGGCTCACAGCCATGACATAGTTTCCAATTAGCTCATAGTCATTAGCCATAGTGCTACAACTAGCACCCAAATTCACTCTTATGCATATCAGTTGTCTCAACACACATTGTATTAGTGTCATTGTCTTAAAACATGATCATTCCTTCATGAAATCTCATAAGCACATGCTCGTATCATGCACTTAATCAAGAATTCCATCTATACTTTAAGTGTGCATAAAGTTCAAAAATAATAATCAATAATATTTTGAACACTTATCTGGAGAATACCACTAACTGGTAGCAAACCTCTTATTAATGTACTCACCACATTGTCACAACATGTATATCAACAAGAATAGGTATCACATGTGCCATTTTCTCATTAACACCTTATTTTCCATAGCCTTGGGTCCTCAAGACTCAATGCAATACTCTCAATGGCTTCCTAATTGTGTTGTCAACCTATTCTTTGTTACATGCTTATCATTAACCATTATTAGTCATTTGAATCATGTTATGACAACAAAATACTTAGAGTCTTGTTGAAGCCCCGAAAATCGGGTCGACAACAAGGGGGATACCCACCCGGTCCGGACCTTGGTTGGCAGCTCCTTATCCGTTTGGTATAGCGGGTCCGACTGGGGATAATGGGACCAGTTTCCCAATCTAAGGGGTGTGTGTGTGTGTAGAGTTGGATGATGCTGATCTAGGAGTATTTTAAGCTAATTTAATTCAAACTTCTAAACTAACTCTATGCTATTGTAATCTAATAAGAAACAACACATCTAATCTACTCTAACCCGGGGTGTATTTCTTCTATTATGCGATCTAAAGAGATTTCGAACAATAACTGGTAATAAAGATCATTCAACTATCATAAGAATAGAAATCAATTAAGATAAACCACTTTGCATAAAAAGTTAAGCAAAACAGTTGTGAACAGCATACCGCATAATAAGTTATTCATATATCAAGCACAAATAAATGACTCCACCGTACAGAAGTGCCAAATGGTAACCCACACATTCATGCATTAACATATAAACAACTGAAAACTACATATCACTTTAAGAATATAAGCATAAATTGGTCAAGAGATAAAAGTACCATTTATGACTGGTTCCACTCATAAGCTTCAAGCAATAACGATTTATCTCTACTTGTTCTAACATCTACTAAGAGTACAAAAGTGCAACATCAGTAGCAGACATTAAATGCAAACATTGATAAATCTCGATCCATCCATTCATCAAAAACCCCCTCTGAGGGTGCAAAAGTGCATGTTCTGAGGACAAGTTTTTTGACAAATTTCTGGACCCTTCTCCAAATGCCTGAGAAGGGTTTAAATACTACTAACTAATTAATCTTAATTACATAAATTTAGGACACGGTTTCAAATGACCGCCCTTCTACTAAAGCAAATTTATTTCTAAAAATTGAATCTAATTTCTAACCGTTTCTGTATTTGCTCCTTAGTGCTGTAAGAAATGCAACATTCGCCTGGGAAGAGTCGGCTGGTTGTCTTCTCCTTTCGTTTGAGCTATGAAAATAGAAATAACAAGAGCTGGCACCGTTTTCTGACAAACTAGAAGATATTTTCGAAAATCTTCCTCTGGCTTGGTGTATTCACTGTGTGTATACTTGGTATAACCCAAATTTCTTTCAAACTGATTGTGCTGTTGCTATTTCGGTTTCCGGCCGTGCGAATGACTGAATAAGTTAGGGACTTTGCTCTCTGAACAATTTTCTGTATTGAAAACTGCTTCCGTTCTTTGTTCCAGGCTTTTCTGGAGCGTCTTCCCTCTTTAGCGTTTTTCTTTTTGCTTTACCCAGTCTGAGCTTCAGGATTTTTTGTAAACATGATGCTTTTGTGCGCCTTTGAATCTGAGTCTTGGATAGTCTATTTCCATCAGTATCTGTTGAGTGATACTCTGGAATCCGCGGTCCTGCTGCTTGCGGCATCCGTTTGCGAAAGCATCTCTTCTCTGTTCTCCGAGTATTGACGCTTTCCCCTTTTCCTTAGATGTTTCCTACACATTGATTTATATTAGTTGCTGCCATACAGTTTACGCAAAGGAAAAGAGTAATGGCAAAAAGATTGACATGAAAGCTTTAAGTTCTAATGAATGCATAATCATGACACTCATAATGACTTGACTCTTCGAAAAACACAACACAATCCTTCTTGGATACTTTGGCGTACAATCATTAATTTCTCTTAAGGCACGCGCCCAATTTTGGTCTACAGACAGCTTTCCTTGAACACTATGTCGAGGAAATTTTGCGATGAGTGATTTCTGCGATTTGCATCGCAGTATCGAGGATTGCGATGTCAAGATGTGTCATCGCAGGAATTGATGGTCGCATTCATCGCAGATCGCAAGATCGCAGATCACGAATCGCAATTCGCGCTTAATCATCCAATCACTGTGTGCTGCTTATGCGATGTTGCGATATGCGACGTCGCATATCGGCCGTCGGCGATTCCTTAATTTTCCATTTTAAGAGCGCTTCTCAATATATGCGATGCGATGAATTTCGTGTCGCTTCTTCGCAGCTTATTTATGTGCATAAGAAAACGCTTCACTCTCTCTTCGCGATGCGATACAGCTTTAGGGAGTTAAAATACAAAAATTTTGATAAAATGTTTTTTGGATTTATTTTTAAGGGTCCCCATTTTCTTGGTGTTATTGCTAATACCAAACAAAGAGGGGGGTTGTTGGTGACCACAACAATGGCGATTCACTGTGAAGAACCAGTTATCTCTGCTTTTCTATTGAATTTCTACTTCCGAAGCAGAAAAATTTTCATATGTCTAAATTTTGTTATGGACAGATAGAGTACATTACTCCTTATCCTATCAATGATACTTTGTCTCAACCTTTTCATATGCCAATTGTTTGTTTCCTGAGGCTTAGTTCTTGTATTCACACTAGACATTACTCGGTCTTTTTTAAAGATAAAATAAGGCCTTCTCTGCGTGCTGGCTTTTAAAATATGCTCATTTGTCGTAGGTAGAACCTCTGCTGCCCGCAAGCATCCATAGCCTCGACAGGGTTACCTGTTTTCCAGCAATGATCCTTTATCCTGCTTGAGGTTATTTACAACATTTCAGAGAAAAACCCTTTTTGACACTTTTTCCTTTTTTATTCTCTAAAGAACAATGTCTTGGTTTGGTGGCCAAATTATGACACAGTCATTCACTCGATTTACACTTTTGCCGAACAAGTTGGCTCGTGATGAGACCCCTTGTCTTTTGATTGCAACAATCTTGAGTCGTTGCCCTGTTTTGGTAGACAGTATTGGCAAAGTCAGCAAGTTATAATATCTGTGATCATGATAAGCCGGCTCGTGATGAGACCTCTTATTCTTTGAGATATAGTGTTTTCTCGAATTGTTCCTCTGAATGCTGCGATTTCCTTTAGCAGGGAGGAAGTCATTGTTTTTCCTTAAGAAAGCTCTGGACAGCAATAATAGAGTTTGAAAACAGCAGCTTTACAGAGAATATTTATTTTATTATTGATACCTTTCATTGTGCTGATATAAAACAATTTCTTACCAAAGGTTGCTTTCATCAAAGTTTTTGAAGTTGAAACTAGCATCATGTCTAGGCTAAAGTTAACTCTACCTGTCAACAATAAAAATTAGATTTTTCGAAAAATTTTGCTACTTGTACAAGCGAAAAGCTCAAAATCCGATAGAGAATTGGTGTCCTTTTCATGAACCCTTTTAGTGACCATCTACAACTGGTTTTATTTATAAGAAAGAGAAAAAACAAACAAAAACTAAAACTATCCTACAAAAATAGAAGAGTGATCTTCTATGGAAAATACATTTTAAGAATCTGTCCTATGACTTCTACAATCTGAAAAGGACCAAGCCACAGCTTTTGAAATTTCGTATGTTTGCCCTTTTCTTCATGAACCTTATCCCATTTCAAAACTAAATCTCCCATCTGAAAGTTTTTTCTGGTCATTATGCTTGAGTCAAAAGAGGATTTTATCAGCGCTTGATGATGGGCATGGGTTTTCTTAGCTTGTTCTCGTTGTTCTTCTAATTTTATTATTTCCATTTGTCTTAGTTGTATGGAGGAGGTAGATACCTCATCGATGTGTGTTACTAAAGACAAAGAGGGAATGACTAAGTGAGTTGGAAGAACCACTTCTTTCCCATAAACTAAATTAAAGGGAGAAGTGCCGATTGAAGATTTCTTCGTTATTCTATCTGCCCATAAAGCATTTACCAACGCTTTGTGCCAATTCTTTTGGTTTTGGTCGACTGTTCTTTTAGTAATCCTGATCAGGTCTTTGTTTGTTGATTCAGCCAATCCATTACCTTGCGGATAGTAGTTGGCCGAATATTTCAGTTTGAACCCTCTTTTAAGTGCAAACTCAGTCATTGTATTTCCAGAAAAGTATGAAGCATTATCAAACATTCAGGCCGTTGGCAATCCAAACCTAGTGATTATAAATTGATCTATGAATTCAATAATGTTTTCAGAATTAGCTGTCTTGAGAGGAACTGGTTCTACCCATATAGTAAAATAATCTGTTGCCGTGAGGATGTACCTATGCTGCTTAGAAGAGTGAGGAACGATCTCACCTGTTATGTCCAAGCCCCACTGACTGAATGGTTGCTCGATGTTAACCGGCTGTAGTGGCATGGACGATTTCTTTTGTTTCCCTGCAGCAGTCTGGCAGACTTGGCATTTCCTCACGTAACTGTGTGAGTATTTGAACAGCGTGGGCCAATAATATCCTGCACGTAAGATTTTATGTGCAGTAGCGTCTCTAGCATAGTGTCCACCTGCTGGTCCATCGTGGAGTTCCTGCAAAACCTTTTCGGCTTCAGTTTTCTCAAGACACCTAAGAAGCACAGAATCGTAATTCCTTTTAAACAGAACATCATTTATGAGCTGGTATTGTTTAGCTTTCAATCTCAGAGCTCTTTTCTTGGTGTGATCCAGGTGTGATGGAGCATACCCGTTCTTAAGATAATAAATGGTGTCAGCATATAATGATTCTGCGTCGTTTAGGCTTACCTCATACGTATGTACCTCTTCAGATGAGTTCTCAGGAATTTGCGATGCTCCAGCCAACATCTTGCAAAAGCCTTGACCTCTTACAATGTTTGCTGGTTTGATCTCAAGATCGTATTCTTGTAAAGCCGTGATCCAATTTGCTCTTTTTTCGCCCACATCCTTCTGTATCAGAAGGTTTCTTACCGCTGGAAACGGTACTATGACTTTGGTATGGGCTTTAAGTAAGAAAGGTCTGAAATACTTGATCGCTTTGAAAACAGCATATGCCTGTTTCTCCACATCTGAATAGTTGAGTTCAGCACCTTGTAAGTTCGAGCTAAAAAATGCGATTGGAGCTTCCGCCTTCTCTTGATTTGCTTGAGTTAGAATCGTAGCATAAGATTTCTCTGAGGCAAATGTGTATAAGATAAAAGATTTTGAAAAATTCGGGGTCGCTAAAGATGGAGCGTTAATGATAGCTTGTTTGATCAAGTTGAATGCTTCATGCTCATCTTGACCCCATTTAAAATTTGAATTCTTTTTAATCATATTTTGCAAAGGAGAAACAATACGTGAGAAGTCTGGGACAAATCTCTTCACAAAATTGATTTGACCAAGGAAAGATTGCATGGCTTTTTTGTTATGAGGCATGGATATTTCGGAAATTTCTTTGATTCTTTCAGGTTCAATGTGAATACCAGATTTTGACACTATGAATCCTAGCAGTTTTCCTTCACTTAATGCGAAAAAAGATTTCTTTGGGTTAAGTGAAATCCCATACCTTAAACATCGTTGAAAGATTTGTTTCAAGTCTTTGAGATGGTCGCTTCGCTTCTTGGAGTACACTGTTATATCATCCAGGTAAATCACTACAGATTTATTGACTAAACCTTTAAATGCGATGTCCATGGCTCTCTGAAAGGTAGCGCCGGCATTGATCAGACCAAATGGCATCTTCCGATATGCGTATGTGCCCCATTTAGTGTGGAATGTGGTTTTTAACTGATCATCGGGATGTACCAGCACTTGATTGTATCCTGAAAATCCATCCAAAAAAGACATTAATTCTGATCCTGCTACTGCCTGTAATATCTGCTCCATAGGTGGGAGGGGAAAATTGTCTTTTTGACAGGCTTTGTTGAGATTCCGGAAATCGATACAGATTCTAATATCTCCGTTTTTCTTTCTAACGGGTACCATATTGGATACCGATTTGGAATGTCTGACGAGGAAAATTATTCTGGCTCTCAACAACTTATCTAGCTCAGTTTTTATCTGATTTTCTAAATTGGGGTGGATTTTTCTGAGTTTCTGCTGGACAGGTTTTTCATTGTCAATCATAGGGATAGTGTGTTGAATGATAGAAGTGTCGTATGTCTTCAGCTCATCGTAATTCCAGGCAAAAACATTTTTGTATTGCCTCAAAAGACGGATATACGCTAATTTTTCTTCAGGGGCTAGGCCGTGGCCTAGATTAACGTTTTGTGGTATTTCATCGGTTCCTAGGTTTACTAATTCGTAGTTCAGAGTCGAACTGTAGAGTTTAGAATTGGTAGACCTTTTAAACCGACTTTTCAAATCATATAAGTCTTCTAACTTAACCACCAATTTAGGTATAGCATTATCAGTGCTATTTTGTTGTATTTGGTGATCATGATGGTCTTCTTCAATTATTTGATTTGAGTAGGATCCTTCAGAAGTGAGGAAATTTACAATGTCAGGATCGTCATTGAATACTCTCCAGTTTGTAATGTTGTCAGGGATGGATGGTCTAAATATTAATTCTATTGAGAATCTATCTGGACTAAAATCTTCGGAGGGAATAAGTCTAGAGGCTACGTTAGCTAACAGGTTTGCGCTCGCATTTTGAAGTCTTGGGATTGACGAAATATTGAATGCTATGAAATGTGCAATCAGATCTTGTACTAAAGATTGATAGTGTTTCAAATGACCTGATAGGCAATGTATGGTGTTACGTACCTATTTGACGACGATCTCAGAGTCTCCGAAGACTTGAAGGTACTTAACGTTCAACCCGATTACTTTGTATAGGCCTTGCACCAAGGCCTCGTATTCCGTTGTATTGTTTGTGCAATCAAATTCAAGTCTGCACGTAAGCATGGTCTTATTTCCGTCTGGGCTAATCAGAACGCATCCTGCTCCTGCTCCCTCGTTAGATTTAGAGCCATCAAAATATAATTTCCAAAACAAAGATGTATTTACAGGGTTATCTAAAAAATTAACACACTTTGAATTATCAGTTTGGGAAAAAATTTCGACTTGGGACAAAACTGAATTTTCTAAGTAAGGTGAGATATGAGCATTGAAATTGCCGAGGAAAGAATCTACCGAGTAATTGCCTATGATACTGCTGTTGTACGCTATTGCTTCATTTTCTCCCTCCAATTCCATCACTATGTACTTCTGGTGTAACTCTCGTTCAACCTTTATTTGATTCGGTTTACCATTGTAGGGTAACCACATGTGCGACCAGTCGGTTGAGAAGTATCCACGGAGTTTTTCGGACCAATCCCTGCTAAGAATTAAACCATAGAATTCAGGGATATCAGCTACTAGAATGTCAATAACCTGACATACCTTCGGGTTAGACGACAATCTTATGGTCACTTGATTAAGTTCACCAATCACCTCGACTTGAGATCGATCAAGCTGAACTATGCGCACCGCGGATTTTTGTGGTTGAACATTCAACTTGGCACATATTGATCTGGGTAAAATATTCGTTGAAGCACCAGAATCTACCAAACAATTGTGCACGTTTTTATTGAAAATTTCATAAGTGAGAAGAAAAGGGGGAGTGTGAGACCTTGATCTTCCTCCAATCAAGGCGATGTCATTTGGGTCTGTTAGCGCTTGAGATTTCACCCTAGGCTGAAAAGGTAAATCATCAAGGCTACATCAAACCATTTCACCTCGTAGCTAGCCCTACGAGGTATGAGAAGGCTCTCTCGGGTCAGATTTGATAGATCTTTCAATATGTTTAGGCTGACCAATTAAAAATAAAGATTTTAGGCTAGTAAATTGATAGGGGGTTTGATTTGATGATTTGTGGGGGTTTTGGTGGCAATTGGTGGAAGTGCAATTCAAGGTGTGGGGATTGAGCACAGTTTTCATAGGGGGATCTAAGGGGCAAGGTAGGAATGAGTGCTGATGTATTAATCTGAGATGGATGATCAGAGATGATAGAGGAGAAGCTAAAGAGGGCAAACACACAATTCGAATCCTCTCTAGACAGTAGAAAACATTAAAATTGAACAAACTAAAAAGCTGAGCATGTCAAAACATGAGTTCAAACTTTACCACTTCATCTGTCCAATTTAGAAACATAAGAGAGATGTGAAACACATAAACAAACTTACAAGAACATGTAGAGAACACACCATCAACAATCAGATCCACAAGAATCCTCAAAGATGTCTGTAAAACCCTGGCTTTCCTTGCCTTCAATTGCAGAAATAGATGCACAATATACAATAAAGCTTCCTTACACAAGAGTCCAACCATCAAAATGAGAAAGAGAGAGCATAATATAGACCATCTAGACCATCTAACTCCTTTCCCCACCTCTAGGGGTCGAGCTCAGCTTCCTAGGAGAAGTTTGAACTAATTCTAAACTAAGAACTAGAAAATAGGCAGCCCAACAACTTGCCTCTATTACTTAGCTAACTCATCCATGCATTAATTTTTCACTTTTTACATCATGGAAGCTTCTAGAAGGGTAAAGAAAGATAAAATCTACCAAAGTGCCATGAAAATAATACATTTATCCATCATCTACAAGTAATAATAGTCAACCATAGTCAAAACAGTGTTTTTTGACCAAAAATGTGAATTCTAGCAAATCTGGAAGTTCTGGTCGCGCCCCTTTGCAGCTGTTTTTGAGTGGGTTACACTGATCCAAATCAGGTGCAAGATGGCTCATTGGAAAGCTTGGTCTGTCTACTTTCCATCCCAAGTGGAATTTCTGGATTTGGAGTTGATTTGACCCCTCAAAAGTTGATTCTCCCAAGGTCACTTTCTGCAACTCAAAAAGTGGGCAGAAAGTCATTTTTTAGGTGTATTTTGAGCTTTTGGAGGCTCAAAACTCAAAATCAGGCTTCTCCCAAGTATTGGTAATTTTTATTTTTGAATGCCCTTTCCAAAAATGCCAAGTTTTCAAAATTCCGAGCAGTCCTCCAAAATGGTCTCACCCGGGGTGAGACCAAACCGTGGGCAAAACCTGTAAATTGCACAAAAAATTCACAAATGACAAAATTTTCTCCAAATTTCTTGAAATTTGGGCTGGGAGTCCCCAATCAAGTACCATGCTCATTCAAAGAGGCTTTGGCCAAAGTTTGGAGTGGATCGGGCGTTTTCCTTCGTTTTTGTGCTTTGGCCAACCGTCCTTGGAGCACATTCGTTCTCGCCGGTATTTTTGACATTTCTCTCAAACCATGACACCTGTGTAAAAAGTGAAGGAGGTTTTTCTTCCTTGGCATGTTGTGGACAAAAACCTCTCTCAGTTTTGCAAAATTCATCTTTGATTGCTCTGGAACATCATTTGAGTGCGACTTGTCCCGATGTGTGAAGCAAGGAATTTTGTCGAAATGGAGCGAGATGAAGGGGATAGGGGGCTTCTAAATTCTTGGGGAAATTTTTGGGAGTGGGGAAGGATGTTAGGAAGCAGGGGAAAGTGGAATCTCAGAGATTGAGTGAGGGGAAGGGGTCGAAAAGGGAAAAACACAGGCCAAACCTAGAAAATTGCCAGGTTGTAGCTAGAAACTAGGGTTTGTGCAAAAATGAGGATTTTGGGGGATCTGAGTGTTGGGAAGTGTTTGATAAGGTACATTAAGGATAGGGGAAGGTGTATGAACATCAGGAAACAAGTTTTGCCGGTGATTTGACCATCCAAGAGAAATTGCCTTCAAAACCCTAGGAGAGGGAAATGACCTTGCCTGGGCGGCAACTGAAGCATGAACAAGGTGTAAAATGACTCATTTGACACTGACATGATAATGACAACCCTATGAATGATGATAAACTCAGCTGAATGATGACATGGACTGACATTTGGGCAAACCCTAGACCTAATGCCTAGTGACCAAATTTTGCTTGAAAACTCTTTGAAATGACAAAATTTGACTTGGAAACTCTGAGACCACTTTGTAAGAGCATATTTGATCACTGTAGGAAGGCTGGAAAGACTGACACTAACAGGGTCAATCTTATTGATCGTGTTGGTTGGAGGTCTTCCCATGTTGTGGGAAGCTACAACTGTAGGTAAAGATGTAGTAGGCATGGCGTGTAATTCTTTCATCATTATCTTCTGTTGATGTTTCAATTTGCTCAACTCGTAAAGAGTGATATTAGCCCTAGTCTTTTTCATGTCATCGATAATGTTGTACTCCATTTCATCCGACACAATGAGTGTTCTTGATGGAGGTGTTTGATCTGATTGGACTAGGCTATATTGAGTCGCTTTAGCGGTTGTTTTCTTTGTTGCGACTTTATCTTTTGCTGCAGGGCTTGCGCCTTTCTGCTTAGGGGTAGTTTGGGGAGCATCAAGTTGGTTTTTGCTTCGTGTGCTGACCGGAAATGCTTCTTGATCTTCTTCTTGTGGGAGGATGAAATCCCACATTCCTTGTAGTTCCACAACTTCTTCGTCATTGGTCTGCCCTTCAGTGGTATTCTCTTCTTCTTCCTCTTCTTCGGATTCGACGTTTGAGATAGCATTGGGTGGTTTCACATCCATTGAAGGATTTCTTTTAAAAGCTCTGTAGGGCTTTTTTGAAGAAGTTTCTGCTACTTGTTTTTTTATGTCAATCATCTCATTGGACATGGTTTTTAACACTTTTTGTAATCCTTCCAAATCGAAAGGATCTTTCGTTTGTTTCTTCTTGGGGTCTTCCTTGTAGGAGACTTTCTTAGATTTGCGTTCCTCTATCGCAGATCTTTTTTCCAGGGCTACTACGCGTTTCTCTACTGCTATCGCCTCTGTCAAGTTTTCAACTAAGGTTGTCTTATTTGCCCTATCGACGAAGATTGCCAATTTTGATGGTAAGGCTGTAATATACCATTCACATCTCACTTCTTCGCTGGGCTGGGAAGCAGCGGGAATTTTGTTGAGGATTTTATTGAACCGTAAATTAAAATCTTTGATGGGTTCTCTAGCCTCGGCTTTAAGATTGGATAGGTCATTGATCAACGTCGCCGTTGATATGTCATCCCCAAACTTGGTAAGGAATTGAATTTGAAAAATGTCCCAACTTGTGATAGACCCGGAAGGTAATGAAAAGTACCATGACCCGGCTGTCCCTTGCATTGTGTAGGGAAAAAGCCGGACGACAGCATCCTCGTTGGTAACTCCGTTGAGATTAACAGAAAGCATGAAATTATTGATATGCTCTTCAGCTAGCATGCCTGTTTCTGGATTGAATTTGGGTAGCCATTTCTCAGGATGGGCCGGTATTGGGCTCAGGGGTGGAGGCATTAAAACCGCGCCAGGATTGTTCCATGGAGACTGGGCCATCGTTGAGCTGCTAGTGAATGAAAGTGCAGAGGATGATCCCTGATGCTGGGAAGATGAAGATATTATGATCTTTGATGATTGAAGAGGAGGGGTTGTGGAAGATGGATGAGTGGTTTGGAATGAAGACGTGGGTGGTTGAATTCGCGGTGATGGATTTGAAATGGACGACATGGATGAAAGAGTCTCACCGTCAGACTCTGGGGGTGTTTTCCTTGCTCTTTTCCTGGTGGGGAGAGGGAATTCAGTTGGCTGGATGCCAAATTTTTCGCTCTTTAATCTGGTCAGGGGATGAGCAGGATTGTACTGCGAAGTCACGCTGCTTTGAGATTTATCATACCTCTGAGTAACAATAGAGAATCCCTGGAGTTTACGAATCAGAGTTTGAATTTCAGGGGGTTCAATGATAAATTGGTCTGAAATATTAGGGTATGTAGCAGCGGTTGATACTCGAGCGACTTCTGACTCTGGATTTAAACGTACTGGGGAAGTCGGGGGAGTTGATGAGGGCGATTTACTCTCAGAATGGTATTTAGATTTTGATTTAGGTGTCATTCATAGTTCGGGCCCTCCTTCTAGCACCAAATATGTTGAAGCCCCGAAAATTGGGTCGACAACAAGGGGGATACCCACCCGGTCCGGACCTTGGTTGGCAGCTCCTTATCCATTTGGTATAGCGGGTCCGACTGGGGATAATGGGACCAGTTTCCCAATATAAGGGGTGTGTGTGTGTGTAGAGTTGGATGATGCTGATCTAGGAGTATTTTAAGCTAATTTAATTCAAACTTCTAAACTAACTCTATGCTATTGTAATCTAATAAGAAACAACACATCTAATCTACTCTAACCCGGGGTGTATTTCTTCTATTATGCGATCTAAAGAGATTTCGAACAATAACTGGTAATAAAGATCATTCAGCTATCATAAGAATAGAAATCAATTAAGATAAACCACTTTGCATAAAAAGTTAAGCAAAACAGTTGTGAACAGCATACCGCATAATAAGTTATTCATATATCAAGCACAAATAAATGACTCCACCGTACAGAAGTGCCAAATGGTAACCCACACATTCATGCATTAACATATAAACAACTGAAAACTGCATATCACTTTAAGAATATAAGCAGAAATTGGTCAAGAGATAAAAGTACCATTTATGACTGGTTCCACTCATAAGCTTCAAGCAATAACGATTTATCTCTACTTGTTCTAACATCTACTAAGAGTACAAAAGTGCAACATCAGTAGCAGACATTAAATGCAAACATTGATAAATCTCGATCCATCCATTCATCAAAAACCCCCTCCGAGGGTGCAAAAGTGCATGTTCTGAGGACAAGTTTTTTGACAAATTTCTGGACCCTTCTCCAAATGCCTGAGAAGGGTTTAAATACTACTAACTAATTAATCTTAATTACATAAATTTAGGACACGGTTTCAAATGACCGCCCTTCTACTAAAGCAAATTTATTTCTAAAAATTGAATCTAATTTCTAACTGTTTCTGTATTTGCTCCTTAGTGCTATAAGCAATGCAACATTCGCCTGGGAAGAGTCGGCTGGTTGTCTTCTCCTTTCGTTTGAGCTATGAAAATAGAAATAACAAGAGCTGGCAACGTTTTCTGACAAACTAGAAGATATTTTCGAAAATCTTCCTCTGGCTTGGTGTATTCACTGTGTGTATACTTGGTATAACCCAAATTTCTTTCAAACTGATTGTGTTGTTGCTATTTCGGTTTCCGGCTGTGCGAATGACTGAATAAGTTAGGGACTTTGCTCTCTGAACAATTTTCTGTATTGAAAACTGCTTCCGTTCTTTGTTCCAGGCTTTTCTGGAGCGTCTTCCCTCTTTAGCGTTTTTCTTTTTGCTTTACCCAGTCTGAGCTTCAGGATCTTTTGTAAACATGCTGCTTTTGTGCGTCTTTGACTTTGAGTCTTGGATAGTCTATTTCCATCAGTATCTGTTGAGTGATACTCTGGAATCCGCGGTCCTGCTGCATGCGGCATCCATTTGCGAAGGCATCTCTTCTCTGTTCTCCGAGTATTGACGCTTTCCCCTTTTCCTTAGATGTTTCCTGCACACTGATTTATATTAGTTGTTGCCTTACAGTTTACGCAAAGGAAAAGAGTAATGACGAAAATATTGACATGAAAGCTTTAAGTTCTAATGAATGCATAATCATGACACTCATAATGACTTGACTCTTCGAAAAACACAACACAATCCTTCTTGGATACTTTGGCGTACAATCATTAATTTCTCTTAAGGTGCGCACCCAATTTTGGTCTACAGACAGCTTTCCTTGAACACTATGTCGAGGAAATTTTGCGATGAGTGATTTCTGCAATTCGCATCGCAGTATCGAGGATTGCGATGTCAAGATGTGTCATCGTAGGAATTGATGGTCGCATTCATCGCAGATCGCAAATCGCAGATCGCAAGATCGCAGATCGCAAGATCGCATCGCAAATCGCGCTTAATCATCCAATCACTGTGTGTTGCTTATGCGATGTTGCGATATGCGACGTCGCATATCGGTCGTCAGCGATTCCTTAATTTTCCATTTTAAGAGCGCTTCTCAATATATGCGATGCGATGAATTTCGCGTCGCTTCTTCGCAGCTTATTTATGCGCATAAGAAAATGCTTCACTCTCTCTTCGCGATGCGATACAGCTTTAGGGAGTTAAAATACAAAAATTTTGATAAAATGTTTTTTGGATTTATTTTTAAGGGTCCCCATTTGCTTGGTGTTATTGCTAATACCAAACAAAGAGGGGGGTTGTTGGTGACCACAACAAGTCTTTATTCCTACACATCCATTATTGTATGCACCTAGCATACCTTCATGTATCTTGGCATATCATTATTTAATATCTATTTTATGGATATGCATCTTCGAATTGTTTCATCTCTTGAATTTTATCATGCCTCTGTTACTATTTATCAACTTATGAAAAGTTCTCGAAACATCTAAGAAAAGTGTAAACTAGCAAGAAATAAGTTAAGGATTCCCCCTCATAATTTTGACTGCATCATTCAGTCATGAACTTTTGCAATCATGTTGGCCTACTTTAGGGAATCCAGTCAGCATTTTGCATGTTTATCTTGTTGCATCAACTCAAATCAATCTTTAAGTAACATTAGTGTATTCGTATATACAACAAAATAATCTCACATAACCACATATGCATGTAGTAAATAATCACCAGTAGAATTCAACAAACAACAAACACTTACATCCAACAAACAGTCATTCTTTTAAACTAACACAGAGTTTCAAATTTTAATATCCAAAGGTCCAGTATAAAACCTTTTCCATTCATTTCATCTATCATTGAGCCCATCCAATCCAAGTGTTGAACCTAGAAGCTCCGATACCACTTCGTAACACACCCTCCCACACCCTTGGATTATTATCAGGTAGTGGAAAGTGTTAAATCAAGCTAACCGGACTTCCATGGTCTCGTTATGGAAATGGGTCTCAAAATTTGATAATGAAAACTCAAAGTTACAACTATAAACGTATTAGATGAACACCAATACACCTATTATATCAAATCAACTATGGATCTTCAAGTTTCCATGCACTAGATACTTCCTCCTCTCACTATCAATTATGCAACCTCCAACCAAGGTACTTATACCAAGATGCATGTAACATATTATATCATAAGAACTATGCTCCAAAAAAATTCAGCGAAAGCATACTAAGTAATCAAGAATGTAAGCAATTTCTTAATCATAAGCATGTTAACAACCACATGTTTTCATAAGCATTCATTGTAATCATGTTGAAATCTTCAAGAATTTTCGAAGACAAAATAAATCCATGCACTTGTCATGCAAAGTGCCCTCCTAATGAGGTAGCCCACCAACATAGTTATGGATATGAGTTGCCACACTTATAAACATATATAGATAACAGAGATTCATGACATTACAGATCTCTCTTGAATCATATGAGATCATAGATATGGATCATATTAAACCACCTATAATTAATTAATAAGGTTGCATCCACATAGTTCAAACAACTCATAACCCCATAATTGTACCAGTTATCTGAACAACCATGATTATATATTAGTTCAGATGTCCACACATTTTAGACATGTGATTCAACATAAGTTATAAGTAAAAAAAGGCATAGTATTATCTATAGTCTACCACACATATTCAAGTATACTTATTTGAATAGTTAAAAGTAACCGGGAATGATACTACTTTTTCACATTGTTTGGTCAATTTAGAGTGTCCTAAATTGCTATATTATAAGTCAATCCAGGGGTCATAAATTGTTGAAGTGCGGCGCACTATATGTGCAAGATAACCTATTTCTTACTTTTTGTCGTTTTTGGTTTTTTTTTTGTTTTTGGGTTTATCTTCGTTGATTTCCTAATGTGAGATGGAAATTCTAAAAGACAAGTATGGATCTAAATGTTCAAGGCAATGATGTCCTTTAAAATGATTTCCAAAACTTCAAACTTTTCAAAAAGGTTTTAAAACATGCAATGATGAAATTAATTCCTAAAAGAGAATGAAAATGTGCCACTATTCTAATTAAACAAATAGTGAACTATTGATCATGAAACCATTATCCTTGTTGCTGTCTAAATACAAAAGAAATTGTACTCAAAGAAATCCAAAAATGGTAAGCAAAGTAAAGCTAAAATCAAATTACATCAACTCATATTCTGACCCCTCACCATTAGTCTCGCTATGGCTTTCGGAGGTAATCATAAACAACTTGAGCAATTTGATATCTAATTTGTAGAAAAATAAACTAATATCAAATTACACACTCATACTTCAATCCCTCACCATTAGTCTCGCTATGGCTTTCGGAGGTAACTAATAATGACATGAGCAATTCAATATCTAATTTGCAGAAAAATAAAATAATATCAAATTACACACTCATACTTCAATCCCTCACCATTAGTCTCGCTATGGCTTTCGGAGGTAACTGATAATGACATGAGAAATTTAATATCTAAGCTAACTAATAAAGCAAATGAACAAAACTGAAATAAATGAAACAGAATTGAAATTGAAAGCTAAGAAAAATAAGTCAGCAGAAAGACAAGATTGATTCCATGTCATTAGTCATTGTAAAACTATGTGCAAATGCTCGGGCTGTCTACTGTAATATGGAACAAATACACTGATCAGTTAACAGCAGTATAAAGCATGTAAAATTATGGACAAAAATAACACGTTAATACCATAAGAAATGCAATATATACAAGTGAATAATTATGGCATAATGAACGTAAAGAAACACAGCGTGAAAATGTACAGCAGTATGAAACAAAACCTCGGCGTGTGCAGGGGGCCTTTGCACAACCTCGGGCAATAGCTATCAACCACGAATTTTGCTTATAAATAGAGTCTTCTCATATATTTAAAATGCAGTCATAACAACGAAACAGTGTCACGGCACAGTGGGCTTTCTTAACAGCAAAATTACATTACCAAGACTAACTATTATGCATATGGAAACGCATTATTTGTAGCAAACGTTTACATAACTGATTTCCTAAGAACTACGCTGACAGAGGACACGTGAACAATGATGTCCAGGGATCTAGCATCATGGCTGTCGTGATGATTAAATCTATTGAGGGTGGCTATTGGATTCACCTTATGGAGCAGTCCACAAGTGTTGATATGTCCCCAGAGATCTAGGAACGGCCACGCAAGTCTTCACATGGTGAAAAATGGGGTCATGTTGCTGTAGGACTCTTATATTTGACCACTGTGTGACCACCTTTGACCACGGCCTTCTTTGATGAATTCTACTGAGCCAATAGGACTCGGTCCATGTCCACGTCATTTCCAACTTGTCCATGTGGCTCGGTTTGCCTGAAGACACCTGCAATATAGACTTTAACAAAAAGGTTGTGGAAAGTTGAACTGGTTGCGGAAAGTGACAAGATTCCGCAGCTCAATGAGCAAAAATCTAATTCAAACAGCAGACACAACACATAGTTAGGAAACCACTTTATGTGCTCTTTTAAACTCAATATGCAATGATGTTGATAGCTTAGGAGGTCCAGGTAAATGGAAAAAGTCTAGAAAGGTGTATAGGAAAGATGCAAGTTTGGGGCTCAACACACATACCCTAATTTTCATCTCTCATATATTTTGTCAAACACTTTACATGTAAACCTTTCTTTAAGTACTTTGTATACAACCAATTTTATTGCATACATTTTTCTTCAAACACTTTGTGCACAAACTAATATAGAAAATTCTTTGCATGCACATAGGCATATGTCAGCTATAACAATATTATCATACAACAAAATAACATTTTCATTGGGGCATTTCATCAAAAAAATTGTATGCAATGAATCATTAAACCATTAGGAATTTCTTCAAACACTTTGCACGGAAACTAATATATAAAATTCTTCAAGGCATTTATACTAAATTATAGCAGCCCAAGTTATAGAAATTGAACCAAATGATCAGTGGAAGTCCCCCTCACTATGGTTTAACTTTCAGCTTTTGGAACCTCCCAAATGAAAAGATATAGCAGAATTGCCAACATGACTTGTTTGATGCACAATTTTCAGGAGCATTCAGGAAGCTCAACTTCCTCTGGTTATATCTCCTAAAATATCGCAACCCAAGATCTGAAAGTTGGACCAAATGATAAGCAGAATTTCACCTCACTATGGACCAATTTCAGCTTCTAGAACCTTCCAGAAGAAAATATATAGTAGAAATGTCGACATGGCCTATTTGATGCACGATTTTAGGAGCATTCAGGAAGTTTGACTTCCTCTAGTCATATCTCCTAAAATTTCGTGACCCAAAATATGAAATTTGGACCAGATGATTAACAGGATTTCCCTTCACTATGGACCAATTATCAGCTTTTGGAGCCTCCCAGAAGAAAATATATAGTATAAATTCCAACACGACCTATTTAAAGACCCAAGATCCAAAAACTGAATTAGAGGATCAACAAGATTACCCCTCACCATGGTCCAAGTTTAAGAATTTGTAACCTCCCAGAAGAAAAGTTATAGCAAAAATATGAGAAATTGTAATCACAGAACCTTGCATGTCCACATCCAACACATTAACTTGCACATAAAAATCATGCATATTTCTTACAATCTCAGGGTAGAATTTCAATATAATCCATAGGACAATCAAGGCATTTTTCTTATTGATTCCATGCAACAATTTCCTAATTATGTAAAGTCATCACAAAATTATATGTTAATTTAAATAAATAACTTCTCATCATATACATAGCTCATAATAATAACACTTATTGAGATCTAACAATGGCTAAGATTGAAGGTGGGACTTCGATTTTCCACCCAACAATAGACTTGTTGCAATAGTCACCCTCAGGCCATATCCACGATCCAAGGGGATTTTTCAAGAAAACTCAACTGAAAATCATGCTCACAAGTTTGGCTCCTTGCCCAAAAATCCAATTATGTCCTTCATCTCATTTATTTCCTTCCCTGAGAGAGATTATTTTTTTTGTGCGAATGTCATTTTATCCTTTTTCTTATGTGTCTCCTCATATTCCTCATGGAACATTCTTCAAGATATTTCTTTCTAGTTGCATGTTTGATTAAGTTGTGGTGTCATCTAACACCATTTAGGTTCTTCTTCCTTTCCCCCTTGGATCGTGGATTCATATCCCACTCTTCAAGACATCAAAATAAAATTTACAATCATTTATAATTAGAGTATAATTGCATTACCAAAATCAAGGGGAGTATACCAGGGATGTTACATATCATTTGTGAAAATAATAAGGCAAATCAAGGGATAATTTACTACTAAAATTTCACTTCACAAAATAAGTTTGGTGCACAACCCTATCCTTGGGTCACCATCCACCATGGGAGGGCACCACTCTACTTGACGATTGGGATAAATAGTTTAAACAGAGAAAAAAATGCAGTGTTGCCATTTCTACCTCTCCATATATGTTGGAGCATCTAGATATCTATAAATGAGGCAACCTTCTCCAATAACATTCCCCCCTCCCCCTCATTATTGTTTGTTTGTTGCATTAAAGATTTCCTTGAAACATCACAAGGCAGAACGATCTACGAGCCTCACAGGACTGTCCCTCCACTCGTCTTCGAAAAATCATTGCCACATGTTTTTTGTGATGGGTCATTTAGTGGAAATGTGGGAACTGATTGAGTTAATAGAATACGATATTATAAGGATTGGTCCATCTCTTTGCAACAATGATCAGGAATAAGAACAAACAATTTTGTTGAGTTTTTCAGAGTGGAATTGACTCTTATACTGGGCCTTGGAGAATGAGTTTACCCAACTCTTTATTTTGAGAGACTCTAAGTTTATGATTGAATGGGAAAACTCCTCCTTTCAGACTTCAGCTTAACAAACAAAATCCATAGGCTGTAACATCTAAAGGATCATATTGGAGAATGCACATTTTAGCATATATACAAAGAGCACACTAACAAATAGACTCCTTGGCCATGGTAGTGCGTAATTTATCTAAATGTATTTTTAGACTCAAACACGCATATTACATAAGCTTTTCCACTACTCGAGATATCCACATCGAGTAAGACACACAAACAAGGTTGTAATATCTATAACGACTATAAATCTTCTCTCAAATGATTTTAATTGAAGTTATCACAAAATGTTGAAGGTTGATAGATTAATGTACCCCTCTTTATATCTTTTCATGCAACCTATTAAAGTTTGGATCGAGGCATACTCCTTGAAAATGCAAGTAAATTATGAAAATCAATATTTGAAACATACCTCACCAAAATTAGTAAATTTCTTTTTTCTATATTTTAGTCATCTAGACTTTTCTAGTAATCAATTTCTTACATCTCATATCTGGAGAGCTCTTATTGTACTTCCTCTTTATGTATTATATTCAAGTCACTTGTATTTTCCTTTCACTTGGAGGTGTTGTATCTTGACTTTCATTAACTTTGCCTCTTCTAACTTAATGTTATTTATTTGGATCTTAATCGACACTTTTGATATGGTAATGAATTGAATTTACTTACAGCGTTATCCATTTTTGGCCCTACTGTTTGAAACAAACTCAATATGAGACTCAATTCAATGGACAAAAATATTCCTAAGTCTTTTTATAGTATATGGATATCCTCCAATATGTGACTCTCTTTCCATTTTAAAACACAAAGGAAACATATAAGTTTGGGATTCTTGAATAACAAGGGAAGCTGCATCGCAGCAAGTGCCTGCCTTGACCTGGAAGGATTTACAAGTTACTTTTGAGGTAGCTGGAGTTTACTGTAGAGGAATAGTACAGTGAAATTTAATGACCTTAGAGGAACAGTTCTTCTGCATGCTTGCCAAGAATGCAGTCCCGCAGAGAGATGCTTGCGAAGAAATGTTGCCCTCGCAGACGCCATCAACCATCAGAAAATCTTCTGGATGCTTGCAACTAAAAACATACGGTTATATCATATTTGCACTTTACATTTAAAAATTTAAAAATTTAGCTTCCAACTAATGCTAGCATTAAATCAAATGTCAATCATAGTATATTTCTTTAGTATAATAGAGAACAAGCATCTTATAATAGATAACCATCACCGCTGTCTCTGCATGTACAGCTGCCACGGCTTCGTCGACAACTGCTATGGCTTCGACAACCGCTATGGCTTTTTCCAAGTGTCCTGATGCATTGAAGTTCTGACCTTTAGAAAACTGGATAAATTCATTCTAAAAACCTCGCCGAAGCATGCAATGGCAGGAGTGGGAGCAACGGAGGAGTGGCAGAAATGGAGAGAGCGTTGGTTCCTATACCACGTTTTGGAGAATGAAGTTGTGCGACTCCTTTCATCTGCACCTGCACCACAGAAGACAAGGTAAGCAAGGTAAGCTAGAACCAGTGGCATAGTAAACCTTAGTCCATTCTTGAGATGCATGCTATGGCGTTTTATCACTATTTGTTACTAGTGATTCTATGCGCAGGCTAGCTTGATTATTTCAGTTGCACTAGTTGAACTGTCATCCGGTTGTTTGTTATAGTTTTACTGCTACTGTTGCTGGCAACTGTCTGAAAGCAAGCAAGTGGTTGGGTGTTTTATAAACATTTTACGATCTGAGAACAATTGGTATCGAGCAGAAGCCATGAAAATAGAAGAAAACAGAGAAGAGAGTGCCAGCTACGAGACGATGGCCGATGAATTCGTGAATATCCTGCTGAGATGGTCGTTAGAAGACATAATGAACGAAAACCTCTTGAAGGACAAGGTCAGGATCAATTATTCAGAAACCTGCAGCTATTGCTTAATATAACTAGCCAAATTTCTAGGAGTCGATTCATATTTGAAATAATTCTTATAAGTGTGTAGTGATTGAATATGCAAGGACCACCTAGTTTTTTGTATTTTTTTAAAATTAATTTAAAAATTTTCAATTGTTTGTCTGGTTTCTTTGCCTCGGCTCTAGCTGCCTTTTCCGCTGCTGTGAATGGCTAGCAGAAATGGTAGTAAAGCAAACAGGTAGAAATTCAGTAGTAAAGTAAAGCAAACAGATAGATTATTTTAAAGCAGTCGAAAGTCAATACGGCATATAGAGTTCCACCCTTTCCTGAGAACATGTCCCATGTCAATTTGCATGCGGTTTGGTCGGCCCATACGGTGATTCTATGCAGGTGCACACCCTTAATTTTTTTTTCAAGGCAAGCTGAAATAATTGTTTAAATAATGCCTCTTGTTTTGCACATATTAAAAAAAAGAATATTAGGAGAAAACTGTACCTTTTGCACCTTTCTCTTCCAATTGGATTTGGAATTGCACCTTCTTGTTTTTCCTCTGTAATCCCTCGTCAATGTTAAGGTGGGTGCATAGACAGAATATCAAGAACCTTCGCTGCGGTCTGCCTGATCTGGGTTTTGCAAGAGAAGCCTTGCCCCCGGGGTGCTTGTCCAGGTGACCAACAACTGCAAATACTGCGATGTTGCTAACATTGTGCTCTGCTTTGCCCTTTCTTCCGAGAGTATCCTTCTCGACTGCCAGTGCTTGCAGTTTCTTCCCTTTCTGCGTTTTAGTTTTGGCAGAAAATGGAGTATATGCAATAGTTTGATACAAATAAGACAGAAATCAGGGCTTTAAAATGGCATGTGACATTCCTCAATTCTTTCATCTAGAATGCCCATGCCCTGCAAGAGTGCTAAGACCTTGAGTTCTGACACTACAGCTTAAGACTACGGCTGAACGGGGAGCTTGTTGATACTAGCTTTAACGAAAATGGGAACCTTAGGCCGTATCAATGCAAGTATCATAGCGGAGAAGTCCGAGTAGAAGATTCCCCAGCCTTACAAGTATATCAGCTCTGACATCATAACCTGGCAATGTCCACCGACCCAGATGAACCCCCTGACTGAACCATCTCGTTCTGCATCAGCCGCATGCATCTCGACGCCAAACCCTGACTTTGAATCGTATCTCATTCACCTTCTTCAGCTGCAATGGTCGATATGTATACAATGGGTTGGCTGCTACTTCTGCATCTTCTTCCTTCGAAGTCACTGCAACAAAGACATGTCGGAGATTCTTACAGGCGAAGTGCAAGCCGCTCCAGAAGCCGATCTAGTATTAACAAATACCTTTGATGAGCTTGATCGTCCTATACTCGATGCACTCCGAGAGAGACTTCCACCTTGTATACTGTAGGTCGTCTTGTTTTACAGACAGAATCTGGAAATGATAAAATATCTGACAGCTCTGCAAGGTTGTGGACTGAAGAAATGGAATGTGTGATCCAACAGCTCCTTGGAGGCCCGCGTCCGTCTGTAAGTTCAACGCGCTATAAGTTGGGGGCATAACAAAAAGTAAATAGTAAAGGGTCTAAGTGCTGAAGCAAGCCGATACAATATATCTGAGTAGTCTGTCTTCTGGCAGTATTGAATGCAAGAGGGCTGTGAAAACGATGCCACAACCGGCTGCTGGTTTCTTTTCTCAAAACAAATAGGTCGAACTTTACCCTTCTTTCCTTCCATAAATGATTCCGGCTTCAAAAGTGAATACAACCAGTAAAAGCTAGTTACGAATTTAAAAACGAACCTGCATGGACTACACGTTTTATTTATGAGTGCCACTTGTCTCATTCTTTTCCATCAGATGTCTGCTGGTTTGTGGTAGTGTGTTCTACCATATCGGTGCACCGGGGGTTTTGTATTCTGTGCATCGACAGAGTGACAGGTGGTGACTTTACTGGCAAGAACCTTATGGTCGTGATGATACTTTTTAGTCCCGTGTCGCTTGATGTGAAGCTTCACGTGGTCAGGGTTCACATTCCGAAATTTCTATGTGTATGCATGTAAGGCTGCAGCATGAAATGTTCCTGGTGGTGTTGGGGCGTAAACACTACTCCTCGTTTTCAGTCAAAAAGCAATAGTTGTACTGGGAATCTGGGACATGGAATAAATAAAAAATAAAGGTTCACTTTATTTTCAAATTCTCCTGCAAAATTTCCTCTAATTTACCTCCTACGTACCATTGCACTGATGTAATTATATTCTAAAGCTATTACAAACATTAAATGCTCAATTAATATTTACAAAAAGTCAAAGGCAAATCGAAAGTCTCTCGTATATGCACAGTACATTATAGTGAATAGCAGCAGAACCAGAAAGGTCAGTAGACCGACAGGTGATCATGAACAGTTAAGAAATGAAACATCGTAGAAGCTTTGTTAAATATCAATTGTCTTCCATGCTCTCTCGTTGAATCGGAAATATCAAAGATTGATAAACTATAGCTATTACATATAAGAATGATCTTTTCTTGAAAACTTGTCAAGTCTTAAACTATACACTTGTTCTCGATTCAGCAAATAAACACATTTATCTTAATTGATGGTGCGATGGATTTAAATTCAAGTGGAGAATTAAGAATGATTGTAACCAAGATAATGTTGGGTATGCATCATATGCAAAATATGCTAGGCAGTACAGGGATTTTATGACTGTGTACATGTGTCTCCAAATTTATTCATCTTGCAATAAAGGGATTTTATATTTGGAAGATAAGTCAACTTGGAACCTTGCCGACAAATGTGCAATCAGCTTAGCCGGCTATGCTCAGAATCTGTGTCTCATGTCAACCAGTTCATTCTTCACACACAGAAAGCAGACTTCAAAAATAGAATTTATTTATATACCAGCTAAAAATAAATGCTACGATGTTGGTTTTAAATATGATTGTGTATCAATTTAGTTTTTCCTAGCTAGAGATTTAGACGTGCTAATATTCTTTTATCTCCTTTCATATCCTCTCAGCAAGCCCGTATCTCATCTCCTTAAGGCTTGTTCCCATTCAATCATTACCCGACCATAGAGAGGGCGAGGGAGTCTTCTGTCACCCTGACTCCAAGGAAATAAGAAATCTAACGCTGGCTGGAAAGAATCACTCGTTATCCAGGACCAGGAACCAGGTCTCTTTTACTGGCCTAATGAGCAGGCCTAATTTGTGATTGAGTCAGTGTTTGCTAGGGGTACTGGGTCTTTAGCGGTAACGTCAGTCGCTAACTCAACCCTTCCTTAACTGTACATGCTCTGGGGAACAAACGAACTAAGGTAGCAGGAGTAGGACCAGGAACCAGCACCAGGAAAGAATCACTGAACGAACCATCACTTCACGTAACAAAAATTAAACCCGGGTAACAAAAATTACATGAAGAGCTCAGCCTGTTTGAGTTCCTCCAGCTTAGGGCAGGGACTAGCTGCCCCGCAGCACCTCTTGGAGGCAAATGCTAGGAGCTTTATGTGGCTTTGGTTGATAGTGAGGTGGAAGTTTCAGTCTCAGTGACCACGTGAAGCTTCACATCAAGCGACATGGGACTGAAAAGTATCATCACGACCATAAGGTTCCTGCCAGTAAAGTCACCACCTGTCACTCTGTCGACACACAAAATACAAAACCCGCACTGATATGGTAGAACACACTACCAAAAACCAACAGACATCTGATGGAAAACAATGAGACAAGTGGCACTCATAAATAAAACGTGTAGTCCATGCAGGTTTGTTTTTAAATTCGTAACTAGTGTATAACTTCCAGTTACTATGAATCTGGATCTGCCTGAACTTCTGCGACTAAAGCTGTCTTGGCCTGCTGCTATGCCTTGTCCTTCCCTGTCATGTGTTTACAAATAGGATGGATATATAGGAGTTCACTCTTTCTTACATTCGCGGTGAAACCTTCTCGGAAGTGCATTAGTCATCTCCTGAAGCCGGTCTTCATTTGTTGTGCGAACAAAAAGCTTTGGGTCATAGGCCACAAAGCTGGGCAGGTTTATGGTGCTCTCCGGTCATTGTATGAGCGAAATCCATCAGTAGTTGGAAAAGCAACAGAGTAAACATCCTTTCGATTAGTTATAGCAATACAATTCGCAGTTAGAGGGAGATCATGCTAACCGTTCATATGGCATATACAAGTTATTAAATATTTATGCGGTGAGTCAGGCAGGGATTCTAGCTGCTGCGTCTTCTGCAAGGAGACGCATGGAAGGGAGTCTATTCATGTTGTCTGGGCTTGTGAGCATAGTAATTATTGCCGTTATCCTACTCAAATTCTCTCAACGGTTCAGAGAACTGCCAAAGGAAGAATACCGCACTTGGATTGCACAAAAGGAAGAATACCACACTTGGATTGTATCAAACTATTGCATATACTCCATCTTCTGCCAAAACTAAAATGCAGAAAGGGCAGAAACTGCAAGCACTGGTAGTTGAGAAGGATACTCTTGGAACTTCGAGCTTCCTCGCAGTTTTCTGTGGAAAGGAGACAACCCCGTCTGAGATAATACATGTAACTGGAGGAACGTCTGGTTGAGAATGTTTCAACTTAGCAAGCAGAGGCTAAGAAAGGGCAAAGCAGAGCACAATGTTAGCAACATCGCAGTATTTTTAGTTGTTTGTCACTTGGACAAGCACCCCGG
This sequence comes from Pinus tabuliformis, assembly GCA_031772625.1. Lineage (NCBI taxonomy): Eukaryota > Viridiplantae > Streptophyta > Pinopsida > Pinales > Pinaceae > Pinus > Pinus tabuliformis. The sequence continues at coordinate 588,314,724 of CM062817.1, read as the reverse complement.
GGGCAAGGCTTTTCTTGCAAAACCCAGATCAGGCAGACCGCAGGCCACCTTAACATTGACGAGAGATTACAGAGTAAAAACAAGAAGGTGCAATTCCAAATCCAATTGGAAGAGAAAGGTGCAAAAGGTACATTTTTCTCCTAATATTCTTTTTTTGAATATGTGCAAAACAAGAGGCATTATTTAAACAATTATTTCAGCTTGCCTTCAAAGAAAAATTAAGGGTGTGCTCCTGCATAGAATAATTAAGGGAGTGCGCCTGCATAGAATCACTAGATAACCAGCCTGCGCATAGAATCACTAGATAGCTACTGATTCCTTAATTCCTTGATAAATTTGTACAATTTCTAAGTATTGATAGAGATCAACACATTTTTGCTCCTAATAACCTTTCTTAAATATTTGTGTTTTAATATTAAACATTGATAAATGAATTTTCGCTTTCTTCCACCTCTGTCATTTTTATGAAACGAATGTCGTGACTGCATGATAAACGAATTCTAGTAACTTCATAGCATGATAAACGAAGTCGTATCATTTTTGAATTTGATGCAAAGCACACTCATTCTATTCATCCCAGATTTTCTGTGCGGAAAAATTAATTCTATGAACCTGGTAAAATTCAACGACACTGATAAGTTTTATACCTTGTCTTCTGTGGTGCAGGTGCAGATGAAAGGAGCCGCACAACTTCATTCTCCAAAACGTGGTATAGGAACCAGCGCTCTCTCCATTTCTGCCACTCCTCCGTTGCTCCCACTCCTGCAATTGCATGCTTCGGCGAGGTTTTTAGAATGAATTTATCCAGTTTTCTAAAGGTTAGAACTTCAATGGATCAGGACACTTGGAAAAAGCCATAGCAGTTTTCGAAGCCATAACAATTGTCGACGAAGCCATGGCAGCTATACATGCAGAGACAGCGAGATGCTTGTTCTCTAGTATACTAAAGAAATATACTATGATTGACATTTGATTTTTTTATTTAATGCTAGCATTACTTGCAAGCTAAATTTTTAAATTTCTAAATGTGAAGCGCAAATATGATATAACCGTATGTTTTTGGCCTCCCCGCCTCGGGAAGAGGCTAAATAAGACGATCAAATGGATTGTTGTTCAAAAAGTTTGGTTATTCGTCATAGTAGCTACTTATTCTGGATGATAAGCAGCTTAATTTAATGCTAAAAACAACATTTCGATTGTTATAGTCCCTGGCCATTGCCAGATGGAAGGGACTAATAACTACACCACTACATATTAATGTATGCTACATATTACACGGATGCATATCATACATTATATCTAATTACAATAGCGCATCGCCAAATTTCAACCTATACAATACAATTATCTTTGTATTATTTTATACCGTGGTATCATTCCTAGAGATTACCTCGGTTTTATTGTTTGTTTGGTTATTGATACACGTGGCTCATTAGAGTATGCCCATGTCAGGATTTTTAATGTGAATTTCACATGGAGCGTCAATCATGAAATGCTCGTACCAATATTCTTGTTTGTCCTGGTATTGATTTTTTTTTGTTAAATTCAGTATTAAATCTTAAAAATGTTTTCTTCTAATTTATTTTGTGTCGCAGAGTCTATTTTCTTCTAATTTTTCTTAAAGTGTCTATGTATATAACATTGATTTCTTTCTCGACATGGTGTGTATTTCTTACCGTAGCAATCTAGCTACTTGGTAAAGTATCTTTGTTTATTGATTTCAATTTCAAAAACGACTTTAAGTGATAGTGAAGAACTAGGTCCTATATCTTTATACAGGTTAGGTCCTTCTATTTTTATTATGAACCTTGTTGAAACTCTATCTAGGATTCCTGAAATTCCCACTGGTGTATTAGGTAATGAAAACCTTTTTTTTCCATTAATTATCTCTTACCCTCTCTCGCTTCCATTTTTAATTCTCTAGTCTTTTTACATGAGCTTCAAAATAGGCTTCTCCTGGGTATACCCAAATAAAACTACGAAATTAGTTGTTAGAGTCCTATAATCATAGTGATTAAATTTACTCTTTTCACTGTTGTTAGAGTCTTCGGTCAAGTTATAATATTTTCAAATTAAATTTTACATGTCTTTTGATTGTCAAATGGATTTAAGTCATTGTCAAGGTGTCATTGCTACTCCCTCCACTTATTCAAGGTCACAAATCATCCATCATGGTCATTGTCATCATTTCCTGTAATAAGTCATCAAATGAGTTAGTTGGTCATCATTTAGGTCATGGTCTAGAATATGCATATGATGTTCATCATTATCTCAGTCATCATTCTGAAAAAAGGGAGTCTTGTCATCCATTATGGTCATCAAAAAGTTTCATCATGGGAGTTAGCAATTAGGAAAATAAAGCATTTCAAAGTGAATCAAAGTAAATCTACATCACATGGAGCTGTAACACTTCCTATTGAAGAATCATGGCTGCCAGTACCAATCACATCATCAGCCACTATTTCAAAGTACACAAGAGGTCATCATTCCACTAAGAGCCAAAAATCGATTTTGTAGTTATAAATGAGCATCAAGACATTTCAAAATCTTATTGTATCCTTCCAAAAATCTCTAGATCTCCTGTCTACCATTTTGACAATTTGTCATAGCCATCAAAGATCCAGAATTTTTCACCACTGCTCTTTTTCATTTGCTGGTTGCATTTCTGGAGAAAAGCACTGCGTTTTTCACTTGGAGAGATCAAAAGGAGGAAGAACATGTTCAATTTTAATTTCAAGTGCTTTAGAGGTTCTTTAAGCAGGTAAACCAAACTTCACCAACCTTCTTTGCAGTCTTTTTCCTCATAAATCAACTGAAAAATCCTCCCCTAGGGTTTTTGTTTTGTTTTTTCCTCTCATGGTCTACAACTTCATTCGAAAGTGAAAACCTTTGTTTCTATGTTCATATATGTTTCATTTCCTTCATTAAACATTCCCCGCCATTCCCCTTACTAAAATTCTCTCATTTCACCATTTTCCCAAGGAAACCTAGCTTTCTATTGCGTTTTTTCCCTAAGTCTGTAATCTGATCTTTTCACCCCTTTTTTCTCATTTTTTTTGAGAAAATCCACCTCCACTATCTTCCTAACATCTATCCCTACCCCCCATAATTTTCTCAGAATTTTCCTACCTCCTTTTCCCCTCATTCCCTTCCCCCAAGTTGTTGCACTTTTCACTCTATTTTGCTAATCAGATCATGTGCCCTTTCCTTGTTTGAAACTAGGGTTTTATACTTCCATGAAGCTAGAAAACATGGTGAAGACTAGTTATAGGAAGAATTATAAAGGAAGTGAGATATCCAGGTATGATCCAACTCATATGCAAGAGATTAACTCATCATAAAGTCATTTGAGCAAGCAGGTTGCCTAGGGTTTTGTCAAAGAGTGCAAGAGGTGGGCTATCATCATGATTTAACTAGCATTTTTGCCATTAAATTCAAGAAGGATCAGGCCACTATAGCAGGGGTCAATTTTCCAGTGTCAGAAGAGATCATAGCTCAAGCAACAACCATTCCTAATCAAGGTGAAATCTGGTTCAAAGGAATGGACTTGGATCTAGAGCACTACAAAATGTTTTTGAAGCCACAGTACAAGGATTCTCCTTCACACATGTTTCCTAGCAGGAAGTTGTTAGATAAGTACAACCCTTTAATGAAGACCATCCAGAAGTACTTCACTTGTGAAGGCAGGTTTAGCAGGCTTTACCAATATCACATCAGGTTACTAATGCACTTCACCTCTAAGAAGCCTCTAAATCTACCTAACTATCTTTTCAAAAGTTTGGTGAAGATGACATAAAAGGTGTAGTCTAAAGGAAAATATCATCAAGCTAGCCTCTTTCATCATGCCCTAGTGAAAATGATAATCCTCCACCAGCTAGCAAGAATCAACATGTCATGGGAAAGTTTCTTGGAGGCAGTTTCTCTCTTACCTGTTTCCAACAAGTCAAAAAGTCAAAATACTCCTTCATCATCTTCCAAACCACAGGGAGATGAATCATCAAGAAGGCCATCAGTAACAAAATCTTATTCCAAAGCAGATATCTCAAAGTCAGACAAAAAAGGTAAGAAATTGGTTTTTTCTCCTGAGCCAGAAAAAGAGATGCCTAGATCTAAACCTAAAACTAGGTCTGAGGCAAAAAGGCTATCTAAGGAGATTGTTAGTGAAGAAGCAGTTCAGGCTGAAACCATGAAAGAGAAATCACCTATGAGTAGAGATGATTCACCCTTGCAAAATGAAGAAGAGGTACCTCCAGAAATTGAAATGGCTAACCTAGGAGAACAACATAGAAATAAGACAGCAGATGATATCATCAAAGAGAAAGATGCACAGATTAGAGAGCTGAAGGATAACCTAGCCAAAGCCAATTTCATGGTGGCTTTCCTACAACAGGAGAATAGACAGTTGAAACACACTCTAATGCAGTAGAACAAGTCATAGGAAGACCCTCCATCAGCAAGCAAAGCAGGTGTTTTGACAGTAGAAGATAAAGGGAAAACAATCATTGATGTAGAGCAGTTGAAAGAGAAGGACATCCAAATACAACCTAGGAGACCTAAGACAAGGGCAATGGATAGAAAAGAACAGAATGTAGAAGATCTATCTCCTCCTCAAGCCCAAAATTCCACAGATGACATCATAGGTGCTGAAATTGAGAAAGACAAAGAATATTGGCTTGGGAGAGTGAATGACCACTTGGAGAAGCTACTGCACAAAGAAAACAGGGATACCAAACTTCAAAGAAATCTAGCAAGACACTATTATGCTAGGAACATGGTCTACAAAGCTAGGGTGAAAATAATGAAGAGGAAACTCAAAAAGACACTGAGGAGATTCAAAAAGAGGGATAGCCTAAACCTATTGGTTGATGCATCACTGGTGGTGTGAAGGCAAGACAGAAAAGCAAAGAAGAAGGGAAACACAGTTTTGAAGTTTTGAAAAAGTTATCCTACAGAAACACAACAACAGTTTGTTGTTGCGCTTTTCCTCAAAAGGTAAAAAATCAAATTTTAAAGCATGTCTAGATAGCTCATGGCATAAGGTAAGCAGAAAAGCACCTAAGAAAACTTGTGGAGTGATAAATTTGCAGAAAATATCAAAAAGTGCCTTTTTGACACCTCACTGCCCCCTTTCTAGCATTGTCGTTGCGCTTCTGGACAATTACTTTTGGAATCAATTTTGCAGAGGTTAAACAGTTGTTTTTACATGGTTTAAAGGCTCAAAGGTGTAGTATACATCTCAAGGTTTCCTCACAGGTCATCAACAACATCCAAAACTCCATCCAAGCCATCAAATTTTCAAGCTTTTCAATCGTTGCGCTTCTGCAATAGTTGTTGCGCTTCTGTGTGTGAGAAATTTTTACTGCATGTAAAAGGTCAAATGTGAAATGGGTTAATGTAAATGGTAAATTAGAAGCATGGTAAATGTAAATATGCTATGGTATGGTTAAAATGGACATTGGATATTGTTTTAGAGATAGGGTCAATAGTTAGCTAAAAGGGGAAAGTTGTTTCTAACTCCCCTAGGATTTGGCAATGATAAGATAGGTTCATGAATCAGTTGCTATGGATCAGGATTCAACCCCTTAGAGGGGAAATCTTGTTTGTCTTCTATATGTACTCAGAAACAAGTCTAAGAAAGGGTTGGATACTAGAGGTAGATACATTTTGGAACTGGTGTACTTGATTTTTGATAGAATTAATATACAGTTGCAGCTATTTTTCTGGGATTCATGTGTTGTGGTCAGTGACATTGTTTTCTTCAGTTATTCTTATGCATTTGATTGTTATATGTTTCTAGCAGCTATCCATATTTCTTCTCATGTTAATATCTTAAGTTTTAAACAGAATTCATTGCCAGAAATGCTCTGTTTTGTTTGAGATTATCATTTAAGTGTTTTTATCTTCCAGACAAGTGAATTCATGCCTATATGCTCACTTAGTTCCTTCTATCTGATGTCCTCATTACCATACTACTACGACATATCCATTTGTGTCTCTGATCGCATCTATCTTTCCTCATTAAATGATTGCAACTAATCTTTTGACCTATTTGGCTCTAGTTCTTAAACCTAGTGCTTCATATCCAGTAAAACCTAAATCAAAAACCTACTGTGAAAATATCTAGCCTAAAACCCTAATAAATCCAACCATATTTTGGTTGATTTTAGAGGGAGCCCTCTTTGATTTGGTAGGGCTAGCTACCAAGTCAAAAGTTTAGTTTGTGGTTACCTTGTTTGGTTTCTTTTCTCAGCCTTGGGAAACTATGGATTGCTAACATTAGTGACTACATACAAGTAACTAGTTACATTTGAAATTCCCATCAAATAGAATTTGTAAATTTGTTTACTGGAATACCGAATGTATTCCATGTTTCCTTGCCTATCAAAAATAGTTGGGTTTGCAATTACTTATTTATATTTCTCCCATGACTTTTATTACATATTTTTAAGGATCGTTTTACTTTCTTCCTGTTGTATAGGATATTTACAAAATCATTGTACCTTTGTAATAATATAGTGATGTAGTTAAAGAATTATTATTTCGTTAATGATATTTACCATTAGTCCAAAGACACATTTTCCCTACTAGTTAACTCATTGTCTTCAGCTAGACTGCCAATATGAGGTAATTATTTAGTTAATGTATGACTTATATCAGTCAAACAATTTATTTTCCATAATTAGATTCTTCTTAATTTCGCAATATTCCTTTAAACAATCAATTAGTCCAGTGGACCAACAAAAGAAAAAATATCATAACTACAAGAACTCATTTGCTAAATCTCATCCCTCTATTCTATACATGCATACACTTGTTTCCATTATATTCATGATTATAATCCTACTTAATTCAATTATATATATTCATTCTATGCATTTATACTTCTTTCTTTGGATTGAACCAATTTATATATTTGATAATAGAATGGCCTATTTTTCCCACTTAATTTATATCCGAAAATAGTTAACTAGTTACAATTCATTCATGCATGCAATTTATAGCAAGCATGCAATATTTGATCTATGTTACTATTGTAATGAGATCCTTCAATAATCAAGATTACTTACAAAATATATAAAATATTCAGGTAACTAATTCTTATGCATTTAATTTTATTCATAAATTCCATCTTCAATATGTATTCTAAACTTACTCCAATGTGACAATACCATATAGCAAAATAGATAACCATGCATACAAGATACGAATCGTTAAATGCTTCAAATCAACAATAATAATTAAACGGGATTTAATCTAACCATAATAATCAGCAACAAGAATTTAGATAGAATTTAATCTACCTGTATAAATTTGTTTGGGGAATATTTCATAACTGAGCACTTTCCACTCAACCATGAATTATCTCCAATAGTCCCCCCCGCCGCACGCCCCCTCCCAACCCCTCGAGTTAAGACCTTCTTTCCCTAAGGAATCAACAACCCTTTGATTCCAAGGTGGTTTGTTTTATATATTTCTTCCCAACATATTTTTAGCAGTGTCATGCTTTAAGGTCTATCAATCTTTTTCCTCGGCCTTTTTTGTTTTAGTTTTTCTATAATAATAAAAAAAAAAGATTATTTTATTTTTCTTTAAAGCATGTCTTTCTCTCCCGTTGTGCTTTGTTCCAACCCATTTAGTATTTCTCTCCAACTAAGTGATTAACATAATATTTCTCTCCCACTATCTTAATATTTCTAATTATTTTCTCTCAAGGTTTTTTTAGGAGACTTTTAGGAAGGTCCAACATGTGGACTTTAACCACCAACAGCTTTTCATAAACTTGCAAGAACTCTTCTAAAACTCTGGTGCTCTTTCTTGAATATTCACAAGAAATATCATTTATTAATTTAATAAAATACAAATATAATTACCTCATCACCTAGTTTCCATCCCGATTCCCATAGCCATTAAGCCACAATAATTAAAAAGTCTAAAAATAGACATGTCTAAAAATGCAAGACATAGGGGTGTTACATCTTCCCCCCTGGAAGTAAACATTGTCCTCGGTGTTTCCTCAATTCCATCTTTTCTAAAGATGGAAAGGAAATGTCTCCTGCATTTCTTCTTTCCTTTTCACTATAATCTCTTCACTACTAAGGTGCTTCCATTTTACTTTATTTTGAGCGATGGCTAGTGCTAGAGGAAAAGATACTCTTGTCTTCATTTCGCTCTCATTTCCTAGCATGTTTCCATACAATATAAATAGGTGTTTTCCATTTTCATTCACACATCCCACAAAATATATTTAACCTACATCCAACAAGGCTTTCCACATTCACCCAACAAGGTCAGAAACATCGATATAGCATCACAACAATACAATAGGTCCTTTTGTTCATTTATTCACGATTGTGCCAAGTGACATGGATGTCATTTAATGTGAAATTCAAAATATGGTATTGCCGCTTTTCCTTTCATATCACTTACACAGAGGCAATAATAATTAAAGGACTACTTACGACATTCTATTTATGTTGCTATTTTGATACCATCGTATTAAATATGCATTTGTTGTGCATACTTAGGTGTAGGACAACCTACTATCTCTACCACTTTCATGGTTGTTATATTATTGTCAATTTTGTTCCAAAGTGGACTTAGTCAATTGTTTCCATTCCCTTCCATAAGCGCACAAAAATATGAGGACATAAATAAGGAATTCACAATACCAACATAGATAATTAAGGGGTATCTTGATGTATTCAAGTTTCATGGTCAAAACAACAAAATGTAATTTCCCGGATCTACAAAAATCTTTTTCCTTTTTACACTTTATCTACTATTTTATTTTAACTAACTCCCTTGAGTTTTCTAGTTTGGCCTGCATTGCAAGATATTTATGAAAAAATTGTGGATCTTACTCCTGTGTATAACCATGGAGTCTTTTCCTTTTGCATTGACTATCTTAACACACAACATGTTAGTATAATTGTTTTCATCGATTCCATACATCTTCACACACACACACACATATATATATATTAAAACAATACATCAACTAGTAAAAGTTAAGTTTAGGGGTTTTTCTTCGTAGTTATGGTTGCACTATTCAACAATTTTTTATTTTTTTTAATATTCCACCACTCGGTTAGGTTACTCTAGGAAATTTGATGCAGGAGCATTCAGCTCAAAATTATCATTATACTTTAGTAGACATAGGGGGTCTTTTATTTTAAGGAAGTTGGTTTCCTAAGTTTTAAATTAATGTAATTATTTAGGCTTTTGAGTGATTTTAATGAGAATAGGAATTAATTAAGTATTGTGAGGCATATTGTAAATGTTCTCGAATGTAGGAGAACATGAGAGAATCAGGATAGTTGAGAGATTGAGAGATTTGGGAATTAATTGTAAAACTTAGATTAGGAATTAGTTCATGATTTTGTAGATTAGAGAGGATCCTTAGAGATAAGGAAGAGATTTTAGGATTTTGTTGAGAAGGTTATGGATCTAAACCAAGAATTGGTTGTAGAATCCTTTTGTATAAATGTAAGCCAAAAAGGTAGAGGAAAAGTTAGTCAAGTTAGATAGTTAGTGAGTTAGGGAGTTAGAGTGTGAAGAGGTTGATTGTAAGCCAACGAGCAGATTGTGAAACAGAGGCCACTGATATTGGAAATCAGGCCTGAGAGACGAAACTGTGTACATATTTATTTATCAATACAGACAATTTGATTCTGAATTGTGTGGTGTGTATTGATAATTTAATGGAGTTATGAATTGTGTGTGAATTAGAAGTTTCTGAATAGTATATATATGCAGGTGGAGTTCGAGCAGAACACAGAGAAGAAGGGGAGTATGTAGGATCGGGGTTTGATCGTTGAATCCGATCAAAGGATCCAAGTGAAGTTTAGGAGTGACTGTGTTAAGAGCATGCGGAGTTAAATTAAGAGGGAATTATGTGGTAGAACAACTAAAGACCCGAAACCCTGAAGTAAACCCGAAACCACAGAAAACACTGAGAAATGGCATAAAAATGAAGTAGAGGAAGGACGAAGAAGTGTGGTGATGATGTACAGGAGTTGTTGGATCTATAATATCAACGAACAAGGGTGAAGGTGATGGGCGATCAAGATTAAGTTGCACAGCATAAAGTAAAAGAAATGAACGGCAGATATTAAACTTAAGTACTAGTGGAAGAGGAATTCGGAGGAGCCGTCACAGCCATCTGATGGGCGAAGATCTACAACCATCGCGCACCAATAAGCTCATGCGATAGTTAAAGAAGAAAGGTGGTTTTATCAGCGAAGCTGTTTATCGGGTGAAGAAAAAGTGGTAAGTGGTAATTCGAGGTGGTCACCCAATTCCATTTATCGACTTACGCGTAGCATGTCGCAGAAGAGAGAAAACCACTTTATCGAGCAAGTAATCCCCACGCAAGTGGCTCACCTAATATCACTGTTAAGCGTTGCATCAAGTATGCTTTGATCAACGGTGGAGGATCTTCGATTAGTTTCGTTGATCAGGTGAACCAACAACCGTCAGATTGAAAGGTAAAATCAACGGCGGAGATTGAAGTCGATAAGGCTTGGGAAAGAGCAGACCTGATGAATTATGATCAGGAGTTTAAGTTTGTTTGAGTTACGGAAGATGGATGCAGATCACACGACAACTGTTGATCTGAGGGAGTGAAATCGATGGTGGAAGATTAAACCAATAAAGGTGAGCCTCAAAAAATGTGTCAAGGTCGTGGAAAGGTAAGGTTAAGTGGGTTTATGGTATATTTCTATTATATGAGGTTATAACAGAAATAAAACGAATTAAAAGGTTAAGTCGATTTAACCAAAGTTTATTGAAGGTTGAGTAGAGTTCCACTCAAAGGTTAATTGAGGTTCAGACTATTGAATAGTCAAATAAACGTTCCCGCATGAGATTTAATTAAGAAGCCTTAAACCTTGGTTTAAGAATGTTTTCACCATGGATTAGGTGATTTAAGGCCTGGGACCAGTGACATGAAATTTTATTTGCATAATGTGGGTATTGTCAACTTAGGCCGACATCATTTGGTGTCAGAGCAGAATAAGGAAATTCTGTGTAAAAGGTCTTTGAGAAATTTAGAACAGAGTTATGTTTTGAAGGTGTGTATAAAGGTGAATGGTGATGAAAGCAGGCAAGAGGAGATCAGATTTTAATCTGATAAGTAGTAGGCACACAGGGATAAAGTACAGCAGAATTTACAGATGCAAGAAACAGAGAACAATCCATTCAAAGTGCAGGAGAATGGTAGAACAAGATCATGCAGAGATCTTGAAGGCAAGATGATATGTTTTTATTATAATTTGATTTGAAGATTGGAGAGTTTGTGGTCTTTATATTGATGCACAGGTAGCATCATAAGAAGGTGATAAGGTTGCAGGAACCTAGAGCAAGGAGTTCTCAATTGGTTTCATAGGAAAGAACCAGAGAGATGCTAAAAGACTGAACTCAGAGGAGAGAAGCTTAGTGAGTCATATGTAGCAAGAAGGAGACTTGTTATTGCAGAGGTATTGTTGTAGCTCACAAAGGAAATTCTACACGGGATGTGGGTAGAATTGCTAAGGGATAAAAGAAGCTGGTAAAAGTTTCTGAATGAAAGCAAAATGTGGCAGAACTTTGAGGAATTCCGACAGAGGTTGGATAAAGAGGACAGTTGTGTTCTTAAAAGGTGCAGCTGAGTTGAAGCCTAGGAGCAGAGAGAAGTGCTCAAAGAGGTTCCAAAGACAGAGAACCAAGTGCTTGCCAAAAGACCAAGTACAAAGGGGAGCTTGGTGAGGTAAGTGGTAGCAAGGAGGACTTGTTGTTGCAGAGGCTTTAATGCAGCTCATAGTGAGTGAGTGAGGAACTCATAGAGATGGAGAGGTTCTGAGGAAGACCACAGCAAAAGAAAAGTGAAGAAAGAGAATGCCAAGGTAAATGGAAAGAGGATGATTCAAGAGGAAATTGACAAAGAGATTGTTGAGTTAAAAGAAAAACTCAATTTATTGAGGATGATGTTAGCCTCCTGCTGCAGCAGGTTAATCATCTTTCATGATCGACATTTTTACATGCCAAATATGTCATACTATGCATGCTGCAATGCTCCATATTTGCTACAGATGACCAGAGAAGTATCCATGAAGGTGTGCCAGTTTTAATGCTACTGCTTTGTTCCAGTTTTGATAAGTAATCCATTTTGATCAGTTTTCAGTTAAGGGTAGGCCAAACAGCTTAATCTTGGCCTCCCTAGGTTTCAATTTCTTGTTGTAGAATATAGAGAATAAATATCTATCCAAACAGCTTAATCTTGGCAGATTTGTAGATAGGTAGAGAAACAAGGGTGCTCAACAGTTTAATCTGAGCCCCTGGTTGAAATAAGTGTAGAAGTAGATAGGAGCACAGCAAGAAGAAAGAGAGAAAAGCTGGGCATGCTAGTTCAAGTGCACCCAAACCAAAAAGAAGAGAAAATGTTAGGTGAGTAGGTCGAGTAGGTAGTTTTGTGGTTGCAGAATCATGGCTTGTGATCCATTTCATATTGTCAAGTGTTATATCTATCATATCACAAGTTGAAGGCGGTTTTTCAGTTGGAGGACTTCAAGAAATGCATGTCTAACTTCCCCCTTCCTCCTCTCCCCCAAATCACTCACTAACTTCCCTAAAAGAGGTCAAGATCTGCTTGGTACCTCTTAGTTTCATCATTCTCCATATCATTTACCTTGGTGAAGATCTGCTTCACTCAAGTAATGTCCATACTGCTTCTATGAATCATTTTCCCCCTTAATAGCCTAAGATCTGCATACTTAGCGCTCTCTGATCATTTGTCATGTTAACTATTAACTTTACTATGTAGCTCCCTATCTATTTCCCCTTCCCCTACTAAAACTATGTATATAACTCCCCTATATATTTATCCCTCCCCCTGGTTGAAAAATAACCATATACATCCTTGGAAATTGCTAAGTTTATCTGAAACTCAGCAAGAATCCTCATTTCTCCCCCTAACTATCTTCCAAGTGCATAAGGACTCATTCCTTTGCACAATTCTCCTTCACATGTTTGAAAAATCACCCCTTTGACCTTGGTTTGCCTTTAGAAGGCATGAAACCCTCTTTGGACGCTAAGCCCTCCCAATACCTCATCACTTTCCTCCTAAGTGCCTTTGGACTCCTTCCGAGGCATAAGAGTACCCAAACCATGTTAAAACCTTCAACGCATGAGAATTCCTCCTTTTGGGCCATCGGACCCCTTCCGATGGCTTATAAACCATTCAAAAGCATAAAGAATACCCCTCTGAATTCATTTGCCTTGCATTTTTGTGCAAATAATGGCTCCGACAGCGAAAGTGCCAACCAAATCTAAGCCGTCCATCTTTCCGCCCAAATCAAACGGCCCTCGGCGTTTCGGCAATCGCAATGTGTAAAGGCTGTGCCCTCCACCCCGCCGATTGCCGAAGTCCCGAAATAATCACAGCCATCCATTTTTGGGCCCCAGATCAACAGCCCATATGTAATCGCATCGCTCCCATATGGCTCCGACTAGCGGAGCCGAAAAGTAATAAAGCGCGGCATAAATATATTTCGGGTTCGATGGGTTTTCGGCGTTTCTATGTGGCAGCCCCCATGTCCCCGCCAATAGCGAACTTCCGACTTAGCGCCGGCCGTCAGATCACCATCCCAAATCAACGGCCCATGTTTGATCGGCCACCCCTTATGTTTGGCTCCGACCAGCGGAGCCGAAATTTTATCAGGGCGAGTTTGTAAAAGTTTTCAGGTCCGAAAGGAGCCCGTTGCACAATGAAAGGGAAGGCTCCCGATATGGCGGAGCCGAAATAACAATAAAGCATGGTATATTAGCATTTCGGGTCCGCAAACCAAATTTTTGTAAATCCGCCGATATGACATCGCCGATGGGCTGGACGTGATTCCAAATAAAAGGAAGGGCCTATAGCATATCGGGTCCGCGCAGTTTCGGCGATTGTTTATGTGCCACCCCCCGGTCCGCCCGACGCCGATATTGCAATAAGATCTGGGCTGTTGGATCGGCCCACGCCGGATCCAACGGCCACGATTTAATTCAATGAACAGTGTCGCTATTTGGCCGTTTTTCAATGAAAATTCATGTTTTTATGGCATTCCGCCTGTTTCTAATAAAAGGGCCATTTAAATGTTTTATGTGCGGCGCCCGTGCCTGCCCAGGTATAAAGGAAATGATGGTTTCCTTAACCATTTTGAGATCGCTCCAAACCCTGTTTTTGCTCCAGGGGGCCAGTATCGGCCTCGGCACAGTCGGCAACACTTTTTCCTCCTGTTTGCACCATTTTTCAAAGTTTAAAGCTAGTTTTGATTGGCCAGAGCGCCGATAGCATTCCAAAGGCCACGGGAACCTTTGCAGCAGTTAATTTTGCATTAAAGGGCAGAAAAGGGGCGATTTGACAGCGTAAAGTGTATCAGAGGAAAGAGAAGGCTCAAGTGCATGTCAAAGGGTATCGAGAAAGCAACAGACAGTATCAGTATTGATGTTCAAAGTAGATGAAGGCAGAAAAGCCCCAGTAGTTATAGCAAAGCGTCATTGAGCTGTAATGGCTCACCAACTTGCAGTTTTTGCCATTTAAGGCAACGGGACCACTTGAAAGCAGATTAAAGGATTTCAATGCAGATTTATGAGAAGTGCAATGGTCCCAGTCACATTTTGGAGCAGCGCTGCTTCCTTAATTGCGCAGTTATCACGCAGAGGACAGCACGTGGCTCAAGGCACTCTTTCAGTCCATTTTTGAAGCTGCAGGACCATGTGCAGCCCTAAAGAACCATTTTGATAAGGCTGCTCCCTCATGCGCAGTCGTTTTAAGTTATTTCATGCATTTATTTCCAGCATAGATTAGGATCAATGACATTGACTACACAAATCTCTTTTGATCTGTTTTCAGAGATATTTTTGAGATATTTTTTCCCCTTGACAGTTGTTCAAAGGAAGTCTGTAGCTATTTTTCTTTATATACCACCCTCTGCACAGTTTTAAGGGTTGGTTGGTTAAGATACTCCAAGAGAGACTCGCACTGTATATCTAATATTTTCTATAATCAAAGACTGCTTACAAGCTTGGAGAATGGACTGTTTGATGTGTTGTTAATGGTTCCAAAGAGTGAATGATGGAATTCATGTGCTGCTATATGAATCAATAAGTGTTCCTAACCTCTGTTATTTCAATTTCATATATGCTCAAGTCACAGAACAAAGGATTGGTTTAGAATTTTCTTAGTTGCACTCTATGCTCAGTTTTTGTGGCTTCTTAATGTTTTCCTCTTGATTTAGGCATAAATATGAATTCTTTTATGGCTCATGTTTGATCTATTTCACATATGAATGACTGTTATCTAAGAATTCTTAGCTGCTCCTAGATAGAGCTCATTCATCTTCCCTCTGCTAACCTGATTGAGAGATTCTTTGTTGCCTCTCATTCCTTAGCCTTCAATCCATCTCCATTCAGCTTGAGTATTGTTTCATGAGCAGCTACCTTGCTCCTCATTCCTCTTGTGACCAAGAAAACGCACCAGCAGTCTTACTCCATGACTCCATGCCCAATGGTTTGAAACTTACCACACTATGCTTTGCCTCTCTACTTGAAAGCATCATCCTTCCCACCAAAACTTAAACAAAACCCCTGAACTCATTAACTAGCCTAAAATCATCATCAACAAAGCTAAATCAGAAAGAGAGAGCCCTCTCTGATTGCAGGTAGGCTAGGACCTGCAATCCAAAGATTGGTTTGTGGTTACCTCAGCCGTATCCTTTAAAGGAGCTTAAGGACAACCTGAGTGATAACATAATGGCGACTCCACTGGGGACATCCTCAGATAATTTCAAAAATCAAGGTGGAAAGCTCCAATGGGATAAAATCAGACCTGCAAAGGTTTCATTTAGCCCAAATTTTGCTTAAGAAAATTCCCCTGAAATATTATTAGAACTGGCTCCAAAGATAATGAAACGTTGTACAAGGCCAAATCCAGACCCAAATCCCACAGCTGCTTTTGAAAATCCGAATTTGATCAAAAGAAACCGCGGGAAATTAGAGCTAAAAGAGGATTTTGCTGATTCTACTCCTGTAATAGTTCAGCCAAGTTGTGGCCCAACCCCCGTCAGAGTTCTATTTCGTTCAACCCCTAGTTCCCCTTGTTCATCATCCACATCTCAAAGCACTCCTTCCACACCTCCATTCACTGCACATACTACCACTACTACTCCTGTAATCCCTGTTATCCATGTTGTTCCACTTATCCCTGCTAACATGGCTAATAGATATGCACCCCTGCAGCTACCTGCTAATGCTGCGGCTTTGCCTCAAGATTACCAATCTAAAATCACATTTTTTGATAGTACTGGTTCTTCTACAGCCATCCAGCATACCAAGAAGATGCAAGACTATTTTGAGAGCTATGAAATAGACGATGATAGCATAAGAATGAGAATTTTTGTTTAAAGTTTAACAGGTGATGTAAGAACCTGGTTCAGATCACTTGGTGCAAATTCCATAACCACTCCTGATGAGCTTTACCTAGCCTTCACCAATAGATGGGAGAAAAAGAAGGACCCATTGCACATACTAGGAGAATATGATTCAATTAAAAGAGGCCCTCAAGAGACTGTTTTGGAGTACTGTGCAAGGTTCAATAATGTATATAATGCCATACCACAGAACTTGAGGCCTCCCCCTGATCTTGCCTTGTACAAATTTCCTGATGGTTTCGACCCTGATATGGCATATCAGTTAAAAGAAAGGGCTCCACGAACCCTTGCAGAGGCACAAAATGTTGCTGTGACCGTAGAAGCCAATTTAATTGCCAAGAGAAACAGAGCTAGAGCCGAAAGAAGAACTACCTTTAAGGAAGAACCTTCACCCTTTGATCAAAAGCTTGATGCTATTATCAGTAGCATGAAAAGGCTGGGAGAAAGAGTAGAAAGTGTTGAGAGGAAATCATCATGGGAAGGACAACAGTCCAACACCGTAAGACACCCAAACTTCAGAAGGAATCAAAGCCCAAACGCGGGAAGAACGAGCCCAGACCGTGAAATAAGACCTCCTTTTCAGGAAAATTACACAGAGGCTTCCACTTCAAATGATCCTTTGGAAGACTCTCACATAAATCTTATGGGATTAAAGAATGATCAGCATGTCTTCTTATCCAAAGAAGACCAAGGCGGTGATGATTTTCATCAGATGCAAGTCCGAATGCAAGAGTCTTTCGAGTCTCAACAAGCCTATGACCCAGCTGTCTATGAGCTAAACAAGCAATATAAACTCAGAACCAGAACCGTTGATGTGCCCGTGCCCATCAAACCAAAAGAAAAACAACAACCTAACAGAATTAAAGGTAAGGCTCCCATCGAAGAAAATGCTGATAAAACTGTCCCCAACACGCAGCAAATAGCCGTAGGGGACATAACACAAAAACAACCTTCTATTGACCAGCCCTCGCCACATTCTCCTTCAAAGGAAAATGTGCCTAGTATTCCAAAAAGCCTTCCCATCACTGAAAAAACGCAAGCAATCACTCTCCCAAACGATGGCAAAGAAGAGCAAAACACTGAAATTTCAATTGAAAAAGAGAAATCTGCCATTTTTAACGCAAAGACTCCATTGGATAAGCCATTTAATTTAGAGGCAGAAATAGGAAAATTAAAGGTATCCATCCCCCTCTCTGAACTTGCCAAGCATGATGTTTATAGGCAGCAAATTCAAAAATCGCTACAAATACCAGAGGTTAAGGATGATGTTAATATTCTAGATGATGCCCCAGAACTGCTGTTTGGTCCAGAAGTTAATGAAAAATAAACATATGGATCTGTTCTACCATTTTATGTCAACCTACATATACATGACAAGATCTTGCACAATGCAATGTTTGACTCAGGGGCATCGCACAATCTTATGCCCAAAGCAGTTATGGAAAAACTTAATCTTGATGTTACAAGACCTTACAAAGATTTATACTCATTTGACTCAAGTCAAGTGAAATGTCTAGGCCTCATCAAAGACTTGTGTGTCTCCTTAGTCCAATATCCCAACAAGACCATCCTCATGGATGTTGTAGTTGTTGACATCCCTCCAAAGTATGGGATGCTCCTATCAAGATCTTGGGGAGAAAAGCTCCAAGGATCCCTTCAATTAGACCTCTCTTACGCCACTATATCAGTCTTTAGGCAACCAAAAAGACTATATAGAGAAACTCTCATGAAATACACGGTAAGTAGTAAGGACAAGCCCCAAAATTTCCCCATCTACTCAGTCCATACTGATATGGATTCTTTTATTTTGTTTAATGATGATAGCTGCCCTCTAATTGGTGACAAGCCTTTGGCTTTAGAACAGCAAGCACATATCAATCAAGAATCAGTAGCACATACTCAACAAATTGTCACAACAGCCAAGGCAACCACCACATTACAAGAGCCTCCCCAAACAGAATTTTCAAATCTGCCCAATCCTAAAATAACTCAAACTCTTGAGACTAGCCACAAGCAAGAAATCACATGGTATTTAGAGTTTGATGGATCTGTTAATAAGTTAGGGGCAGGGGCAGGTGTATGGATTCATGATTCTCATAACAATCATGCACAAGGTCATGCATATAGACTAAATTTCAAATGCACCAACAACATGGCAGAGTATGAGGCTCTCCTTTTAGGCCTTAAATTGCTAAAAGCTTTGGGAGCTGCAAAAGTGTCTATTCTAGGTGACTCCGACCTAGTAATCCAACAAATGAAAGGTAACTTTGTTACCAATGACAATAGAATGAGGGCCTATAGGACAGTTGCCACTAATATACTCAATGCATTCTCTGAATCCAAGCTTGCCAAGATTTCAAGGAATCATAACATTCATGCTCACAGCCTAGCCACTTTCGCTAGTACATGCAAGCTTCCCTTTGAGCCAAATCACCATTTCACTGCTGAAGTAAAACATAGGCCTGCTGTCCCGAATAACATTAAAGACTGGCAAGTGTTCGAGGATGATGCTCAAATAAAAAAATTTCTTACCTTACAACATGAATTTGCAGGCCTAAACATTGATGAGGATACCATGGAGGACCCACAACAACAAGCATTAAACGAAAATCAGCAGGCTGTAACAGCCAAACAGATCCTGAGACCAACTGTTTTTGACAATGCTAACATTGAAGAGCTGAAAAATATGCACTTGGAGGAAATAGATAAAACAGAGGCCGAAGTCATGGATCTGAAAGATAATTTTCTGCCTGCTGGCCTCACCCCGCTAGAAGACATGTTTGACGCCAATGATGTCCCCAGAAAACCAAAATTGCAACCCATAAACACTGAGATAGAAGAACATAACATTGGGACAGCAGAGAACCCGAAAATGATCAAACTGTCCAAAAATTTATCAGCTGATCAAAAGCCCAAGTACGTGGATTTGTTCAAAGAATTCCAAGATGTCTTTGCTTGGAGCTATGAGGATTTAAAATCCTATGATGCCTCTGTAATACAACACACAATTCCCTTGAAACCGAATCAGAAACCATTTAAACAAAAGATGAGAAGAATAAACCATGTCCTTCTCCCACTGATTGAGAAAGAAGTAAAGAGGATGTATGAAGCAGGCATCATAGCACCTATCAGATTTTCTGAGTGGGTGTCCAACCTGGTTCCTTCAAGAAAAAAGACAGGTGAAATTAGACTTTGTGTAGATCTCAGAAATTTAGACCAAGTCTCCTTGAAAGACCATTATCCTTTGCCCAAAATGGACCACATATTGCAGAGAGTAGTGGGAGCTTCCAGAATCTCTTTGCTAGATGGATTTTCAGGTTTCAACCAAATACTTCTTCACCCAGATGACCAAGACAAAACGGCTTTTACCACACCGTGGGGAACATTTAAATATGTAAAGATGCCATTTGGACTTAAAAACGCTGGTGCTACATTTCAACGGGCAATGGATATCGCATTTGTAAAAGAAATACATGACTTCCTAGTTGTTTACTTGGATGACTTAACCCCATTTTCCAAATCTGATGAAGAACACCTCGAACATCTTAGGCAAATTTTCATGACATGCAGGAAATATGGCATTTCCTTGAATCCGAAGAAATCCTTATTTGGCCTTGAAGAAGGCAAATTACTTGGCCACATCATATCAAAGGATGGGATCAGAATTGATCCTGAAAGAATACAGGCCATCCTCCAAATTCCATACCCCAGAAACATAAAAGAGCTACAAGCATTCCTTGGGAAAATCAACTTTTTGAGAAGATTTATTCCAAATCTAGCCGAATTAATAAGAATGCTAAGCAACATGCTCAAGAAGGATGCCAAGGTAAAGTGGTCTCTAGAGGCCAAGCAAGCATTTAACAGTATCAAAACATCCTTAACCCAAACCCCTGTTCTAACAAGCCCACAGTTTGACAAAGATTTTATCATTTTCTCATTTGCATCTGATCACACAATAGCCGTTGTCCTGTTGCAAAAGGATGAGTAGGAAGCTGAAAAGCCAATCGCCTTTTTCAGTCGAGCCTTAAGAGATGCCCCTTTAAAGTACCCAATAATGGAAAAACAGGCCTACGCACTTGTCAAGGACATCAAGGATTTTAGAGTGTACATACTGTATTCACACGTGACTGCCTATGTCCCACATGCTACTGTTAAAGACATACTGACTCAAGACGGATTAGAAGGCAAAAGAGGCAAGTGGATTGCAAGAATTCTAGAATATGACATTGAAATAAAACCAAGCAAACTGATAAAGGGACAAGGTTTAGCTAAACTGATGTCCGAAACAAACTTTCAGGCCTTAAACATTAATCAGCTGGACAATGAACTGGAGCTGGCGACTCCACAGATCAGTGACACCTTTTTGCAATCCCCATGGTATGCTGATATTTGCTTTGTATTGTTAAACCTGTGTGCTCCCCCAGGATTGTCCAGAACCAAGAAGAGATTTTTAAAAATGAAGGCTTCAAAATTTTGTGTCCTAGATGGTGCATTATTTTGGAAAAATCATGAAGGTATATTGCTGAACTGCTTGATTGAGGATGAAACCAACAATGTCATGAAAGAATTCCATGCAGGGGACTGTGGAGGACATCTATATTGGAAGTCCACTGCTGATAAAATTTTAAGGGCTGGTTTCTATTGGCCCACTTTGTTTGCAGATATAAAGAAGTTTGCCACCTCATGCCACAATTGCCAAATCTTTGAAGGCAAGAGAAAGCTGCTCCCCTTGCCTCTGAAACCCATCTCAACCGAGAAGCCTTTTCAACAATGGGGTCTTGACTTCATTGGAGAAATCCATCCCTCTTCCTCAGGCCAGCATAAGTGGATCTTAACAGCCACCGATTATTTCACTAAGTGGATTGAGGCCATCCCATGTAGGCAAGCCAATGACACCATCATTATCCAATTCCTCGAGTGCAATATCCTTTCTAGATTTGGCTGCCCTGAGAAGATCATCACTGACAATGCCGCTGCTTTCAAATCCAAAAAGATGATCAATTTTTGCCATAAATTTCATATCACCTTGGGCCATTCCACAACATATTACCCTCAAGGTAATGGCTTAGCCGAGTCATCTAACAAGAGCCTGATCAGTATTATTAAGAAGACCTTCGAAGAAAACAAGAAGAACTGGCACAAAAAGCTCACCAATGCCCTATGGGCAGACAGACTTTCAACAAAGAGATCCATTGGGATGAGCCCTTATGAGCCAGTATATGGCATGGAGGCCAGATTTCCATCTTCTTTAGGCATTCCTGTTATCAAGTTGTTGCAGGAGGTTCAAGCTGAACCAAATGATATTCAACGAAGGATCAATCAGACCATTCATCTTCAGCAAACCAACGAGCAGGTGTATGACAGAGCTCAAATGTTACAAGAAAGGCTGAAGAAGACGTTTGACAAGAGGACTAAGGCTGAGGATTTCTTTATTCGCGATAAAGTGTTAAGGTGGGACTCACGACGAGAAGACAAGGGAAAGCATGCCAAGTTTGACTTTCTGTGGAAAGGCCCATTTGTCATCAGCGCTATTCAAGGCAACAATACATATTTTCTCAAAACTCTAGATGCCTGCGCAGCTGAAGAGGGCCCTGTGAATGGCCGCATGCTGAAGCATTACCTTGATCCAGTGATCTAAGGGATACAGGGTTCTGATGTATATATTTGTATATTAATGCGTGTACATATAAGCGTTTTCTTTTATGTTTTTATAAGCAATCCGATTGCTTGGAACCAAGCAGCGAAGTTATGGAGGCAGAGCAGCGCAAGTCCCCCATTTCAAAGCTCTCTCTTTGCATTGATTTTGGGAAAAGAGCGCAGTCCCGAAGAAAAGACCCAAAGGAACGTGACATTCGAAGCCTCTATTCTTTTGAAGTGAAGTTCGAAGAGAAGCACATCAATTTTTGCCCCCGGCTATGAACTTACTTCAAAGGGTGCACAAGGCAGGTTTTGATATACTTTAAATGCTCTCAATGGTAAAAGGGGCAGCGCTGTTATTTATAACAGTAGGTTCAAATAAAAATGCTACATTCATGCTTCCAGCTCTTCAGTCAGTAGTATCAAAACAGAGGAACGTTTGCTTTTAGTGTTACATCTACAGCCTGTTCAAAGACAAAATTAAGAGGATTTGCTCCAGTTGGTTCCCTTTTTGTGTTTACTTCAAAAATGCAGTTCTCAAACAAAAGTGGATGCAATATCAAGCACGCAGAAGAAAGCAGGCGATGCTTTATTTTTCACAATATTTCAGTTGAAGGAGAGTGTTGTTCAGATCTCAACGTTCCAGTCATTTAGCAGTTAGCACAGAAGAAGTTTTCAATGCGCAAAAACTACAGAAGATCAAGGAAGTCTGACCTGTTGTTCCTGGCTTTTCACAAGGAAAAGCCATCCCCAAGTGGTGCCACTGCTAGCCTCCTGCTGCAGCAGGTTAATCATCTTTCATGATCGACATTTTTACATGCCAAATATGTCATACTATGCATGCTGCAATGCTCCATATTTGCTACAGATGACCAGAGAAGTATCCATGAAGGTGTGCCAGTTTTAATGCTACTGCTTTGTTCCAGTTTTGATAAGTAATCCATTTTGATCAGCTTTCAGTTAAGGGTAGGCCAAACAGCTTATCTTGGCCTCCCTAGGTTTCAATTTCTTGTTGTAGAATATAGAGAATAAATATCTGTCCAAACAGCTTAATCTTGGCAGATTTGTAGATAGGTAGAGAAACAAGGGTGCTCAACAGTTTAATCTGAGCCCCTGGTTGAAATAAGTGTAGAAGTAGAGAGGAGCACAACAAGAAGAAAGAGTGAAAAGTTGGGCATGCTAGTTCAAGTGCACCCAAACCAAAAAGAAGAGAAAATGTTAGGTGAGTAGGTCGGGTAGGTAGCTTTGTGGTTGCAGAATCATGGCTTGTGATCCATTTCATATTGTCAAGTGTTATATCTATCATATCACAAGTTGAAGGCGGTTTTTCAGTTGGAGGACTTCAAGAAATGCATGTCTAACTTCCCCCTTCCTCCTCTCCCCCAAATCACTCACTAACTTCCCTAAAAGAGGTCAAGATCTGCTTGGTACCTCTTAGTTTCATCATTCTCCATATCATTTACCTTGGTGAAGATCTGCTTCACTCAAGTAATTTCCATACTGCTTCTATGAATCAGTTTCCCCCTTAATAGCCTAAGATCTGCATACTTAGTGCTCTCTGATCATTTGTCATGTTAACTATTAACTTTACTATGTATCTCCCTATCTATTTCCCCTTCCCCTACTAAAACTATGTATATAACTCCCCTATATATTTATCCCTCCCCCTGGTTGAAAAATAACCATATACATCCTTGGAAATTGCTAAGTTTATCTGAAACTCAGCAAGAATCCTCATTTCTCCCCCTAACTATCTTCCAAGTGCATAATGACTCATTCCTTTGCACAATTCTCCTTCACATGTTTGAAAAATCACCCCTTTGACCTTGGTTTGCCTTTAGAAGGCATGAAACCCTCTTTGGCCGCTAAGCCCTCCCAATACCTCATCACTTTCCTCCTAAGTGCCTTTGGACTCCTTCCGAGGCATAAGAGTACCCAAACCATGTTAAAACCTTCAATGCATGAGAATTCCTCCTTTTGGGCCATCGGACCCCTTCCGATGGCTTATAAACCATTCAAAAGCATAAAGAATACCCCTCCGAATTCATTTGCCTTGCATTTTTGTGCAAATAATGGCTCCGACAGCGAAAGTGCCGACCAAATCTAAGCCGTCCATCTTTCCGCCCAAATCAAACGGCCCTCGGTGTTTCGGCGATCGCAATGTGTAAAGGTTGTGCCCTCCACCCCGCCGATTGCCGAAGTCCAAAAATAATCACAGCCATCCATTTTTGGGCCCCAGATCAACGGCCCATATGTAATCGCATCGCTCCCATATGGCTCCGACCAGCGGAGCCGAAAAGTAATAAAGCGCGGCATAAATATATTTCGGGTCCGATGGGTTTTCGGCGTTTCTATGTGGCAGCCCCCATGTCCCTGCCGATAGCGAACTTCCAACTTAGCGCCGGCCGTTGGATCGCCCTCCCAAATCAACGGCCCATGTTTGATCGGCGGCCACCCCTTATGTTTGGCTCCGACCAGCAGAGCCGAAATTTTATCAGGGCGGGTTTGTAAAAGTTTTCGGGTCCGAAAGGAGCCCGTTGCACAGCGAAAGGGAAGGCTCCCGATATGGCGGAGCCGAAATAACAATAAAGCATGGTATATTAGCATTTCGGGTCCGCAAACCAAATTTTTGTAAATCCACCGATATGACATCGTCGATGGGCCGGACGCGATTCCAAATAAAAGGAAGGGCCTATAGCATATCGGGTCCGCGCAGTTTCGGCGATTGTTTATGTGCCACCCCCCGGTCCACCCGACATCGATATTGCGATAAGATCTGGGCCGTTGGATCGGCCCAAGTCGGATCCAACGGCCACGATTTAATTCAATGAATAGTGTCGCTATTTGGCCGTTTTTCAATGAAAATTCATGTTTTTATGGCATTCCGCCTGTTTATAATAAAAGGGCCATTTAAATGTTTTCTATGCGGCGCCCGTGCCCTCCCAGATATAAAGGAAATGATGGTTTCCTTAACCATTTTGAGATCGCTCCAAACCCTGTTTTTGCTCCAGGGGGCCAGTATCGGCCTCAGCACAGTCGGCAACACTTTTTCCTCCTGTTTGCACCATTTTTCAAAGTTTAAAGCTAGTTTTGATCGGCCAGAGCGCCGATAGCATTCCAAAGGCCACGGGAACCTTTGCAGCAGTTAATTTTGCATTAAAGGGCAGAAAAGGGGCGATTTGACAGCGTAAAGTGTATCAGAGGAAAGAGAAGGCTCAAGTGCATGTCAAAGGGTATCGGGAAAGCGACAGACAGTATCAGTATTGCGGTTCAAAGTAGATGAAGGCAGAAAGGCCCCAGTAGTTATATCAAAGCGTCATTGAGCTGTAATGGCTCACCAACTTGCAGTTTTTGCCGTTTAAGGCAACAGGACCACTTGAAAGCAGATTAAAGGATTTCAATGCAGATTTATGAGAAGTGCAATGGTCCCAGTCACATTTTGGAGCAGCGCTTCTTCCTTAATTGCGCAGTTATCACGCAGAGGACAGCACGTGGCTCAAGGCACTCTTTCAGTCCATTTTTGAAGCTGCAGGACCATGTGCAGCCCTAAAGAACCATTTTGATAAGGCTGCTCCCTCATGCGCAGCCGTTTTAAGTTATTTCATGCATTTATTTCCAGCATAGATTAGGATCAATGACATTGACTACACAGATCTCTTTTGATCTGTTTTCAGAGATATTTTTGAGATATTTTTTCCCCTTGACAGCTGTTCAAAGGAAGTCTGTAGCTATTTTTCTTTATATACCACCCTCTGCACAGTTTTAAGGGTTGGTTGGTTAAGATACTCCAAGAGAGACTCGCACTGTATATCTAATATTTTCTATAATCAAAGACTGCTTACAAGCTTGGAGAATGGACTGTTTGATGTGTTGTTAATGGTTCCAAAGAGTGAATGATGGAATTCCTGTGCTGCTATATGAATCAATAAGTGTTCCTAACCTCTGTTATTTCAATTTCATATATGCTCAAGTCTCAGAACAAAGGATTGGTTTAGAATTTGCTTAGTTGCACTCTATGCTCAGTTTCTGTGGCTTCTTAATGTTTTCCTCTTGATTTAGGCATAAATATGAATTCTTTTATGGCTCATGTTTGATCTATTTCACATAGGAATGACTGTTATCTAAGAATTCTTAGCTGCTCCTAGATAGAGCTCATTCATCTTCCCTCTGCTAACCTGATTGAGAGATTCTTTGTTGCCTCTCATTCCTTAGCCTTCAATCCATCTCCATTCAGCTTGAGTATTATTTCATGAGCAGCTACCTTGCTCCTCATTCCTCTTGTGACCAAGAAAACGCACCAGCAGTCTTACTCCATGACTCCATGCCCAATGGTTTGAAACTTACCACACTATGCTTTACCTCTCTACTTGAAAGCATCATCCTTCCCACCAAAACTTAAACAAAACCCCTGAACTCAATAACTAGCCTAAAATCAATATCAACAAAGCTAAATCAGAAAGAGAGAGCCCTCTCTGATTGCAGGTAGGCTAGGACCTGAAATCCAAAGATTGGTTTATGGTTACCTCGGCCGTATCCTTTAAAGGAGCTTAATGACAACCTGAGTGATAACAGATGATACTTGAGGAAAGCCAGAGACTAGGTTGGGTCTTGAAGAAAAAGCCAGTGAAGTGGCATAAGTTATAGAGAAGGCTACAACAGAGGCAAGTGAAGGGCATGGTGGAAGAACTCAAAGAAGCTGAGTTGGAAATGGAAGTTTCCATTTGTGAAGCAGAATAGGGTGAAGTTCTAGGTGAAGATGAAGACTTGAAGACTTAAAATTTAAGTGAGACCAAAGGGTCACATGATTTTAAATCTGATAATTTGTGTATGTTTGCAGGTGAAACATGTGAAGAAGGACAATTTGTTGTTATTGACATAAAGGAGGAAGAAGAAAAGCAGAATCTAAATTATGTTCTGAAAGAATATGAGATGGATAGGTCTCATGTAAATACCTGTACACAGTTGGGAAAACGTTTTACTTTTCAGCATATTGCTAGGATTGAAAGCAGAGGAAGTTGGACTCTTGAGGATGGCCAAAAGCAAGAAGAAGTAGAGAAGGATATCAAGCAATCAAGTGAAGGACTTGATGAGACTGAGTCATGTAAAGGACTTGGAACAGCAGGAGGACTTGATGATTGAATCATCAAATGAGATCATGAGGTCTTGTGGTTTTACAACTCACAAGTTGTGTGTGAATGCAGGTATTACAGAAGACAAACCATCTTATGGAACTGTCTTGAATGAAGCTGAAAGTTTCCAAGCAAAGTATGATGATGATTGTCTTTCAAATGAAGATCAAGTTGAGTTATTACAGCATAATGAGTTCATAAATTCCTTGCTTAGTGGAGGAAATATCTTCAGTAGAGATGAGACAGTTATGTCTTATGATAAGGAATTTTCTATTGGTAAGAACAACGAGGAATTGATTTTCTTAAATGGACAAAGGGAGAGTGAAGGACAGACATCTAAAACTATCACAGAGATGGAGGATCAGAATTTTATTCTAATCAA
Source organism: Pinus tabuliformis (assembly GCA_031772625.1). NCBI lineage: Eukaryota > Viridiplantae > Streptophyta > Pinopsida > Pinales > Pinaceae > Pinus > Pinus tabuliformis. The sequence goes on along the minus strand of CM062817.1, from coordinate 588,287,128 downwards.
GAATGAAGAAGTAGTGTCAACAAGAAGTTATACTTGTGACAAAGAAGAAGATAGTGAGGATTGTACAGAGCTTTTAGGAGAAATTCCAAGTGAGATGGCAAATTTATAGCATGAGTTAAGTATTTTGGAGAAAAGGCTAGAAAACCAAAAAGTAAATATTCAGGTTGTAAAATCATAACTAAATGAGAATGAAGAAGTTCACTACAGTGGACAAGGACAGGAAGACATCATTGAAACAGATGGTGTGGAGGAGAGACTAGCTGACAGTCTCATGAATTCTTTTGAGAATTCAAATCAGCATACTGATGTGCTGACAAAGGAGGAAGAATTAGAGTAGCAAGTTGAATTGTTGCCAAAGGAAGAAAAGGCACAGAAGCCTTATGATTTTTATTTTAACAATTGTTTTATAATTACAGGTTTTGTTGCAGACAAGGAGCAGAAATTAGATGTTGTAGAGGGAGATATCTTCAAGGATATTCAGGAAGTTTGGGTGGAAGCAATATCTACAGCAGTACCTGGAGCAATATCAAGAATAATAGTAGAAGCTAAAGTAGGAAACGCTGAGGAAAGTAATCAGCAGTTTGAATATGAATGGACAATGTGCAGTGAGATGCATAATGTGAAGGTGTCGAAGTTAGTAGACAACAACAACAACCTGAAGCAGAGAGAAAGAGATAGCAGAAAATGGCAGAGTATGGACCAACCCAAGGATGTGCTGGAAATGGAGATTGAAGAACTATGGAAATTGATGATAAAACAGTCCAGGCTGAGGAAAATGATAGCAGGAAGTGTGATAAATCAGAATTTGAAACTAATTTAAGACAGGAAAATGAATCAGAAGACAACAGATAAACAACCGCAGCAAAGGTGCAAGGCATTTGGGTAGTTACAAAATAAATTTTGGGACCCTGGAGGTTTTCTATCAACATATGAAGACACATGATCAGGAGATCATGAATGTTTTCTACCTTGGGAGTCTAATGCAGGAGCATTCAGCTCAGAATTATCATTATACTTTAGTAGACATAGGGAGTCTTGTATTTTAAGGAAGTTGGTTTCCTAAGTGTTAAATTAATGTAATTATTTAGGCTTTTGAGTGATTTTAATGAGAATAGGAATTAATTAAGTATTGTGAGGCATATTGTAAATGTTCTTGAATGTAGGAGAACATGAGAGAATCAGGATAGTTGAGAGATTTGGGAATTAATTGTAAAACTTAGATTAGGAGTTAGTTCATGATTTTGTAGATTAGAGAGGATCCTTAGAGATAAGGAAGAGATTTTAGGATTTTGTTGAGAAGGTTATGGATCTAAACTAAGAATTGGTTGTAGAAGCCTTTTGTATAATTGTAAGCCAAAAAGGCAGAGAAAAATTTAGTCAAGTTAGATAGTTAGTGAGTTAGGGAGTTAGGGTTTGAAGAGGTTGACTATAAGCCTATGGGCAAATTGTGAAATACAGGCCACTGATATTGGAAATCGGGCCTAAGAGAAGAAACTGTGTAAATATGTATTTATCAATACAGATAATTCGATTCTGAATTGTGTGGTGTGTGTTGATTAATGGAGTTATGAATTGTGTGTGAATTAGAAGTTTCTACATAATATATATATATATATATATATATATATATATATATAGATATATATATGCAGGTGGAGTTCGAGCATAACACAGAGAAGAAGGGGAGTATGTAGGATCGGGGTTTGATTGTTGAATATGATTAAAGGATCCAAGTGAATTTCAGGAGTGACTGTGTTAAGAGCATGCGGAGTTAAATCAAGAGGGAATTGTGTGGCAGAACAACTAAAGACCCGAAACCCTGAAGTAAACCTGAAACCATAGAAAACACTGAGAAATGGCATAAAAACGAAGTAGAGGAAGGACGAAGAAGTGCGGTGACAATTCCCAGGAGTCGTTGCATCTATAAGATCAACGAACGAGGTTGAAGGCGATGGGAGTTCAAGATTAAGTCGCGCAACATAAAGTAAAATAAATGAACAGCGAAGATTAAACTTAAGCGTTAGCAGAAGAGGAATCCGAAGGAGCTGTCACAGTCGTCTGATGGGCGAAGAACTACAGTCATCACGCACCAATAAGCTCGTGCCATAGTTAAAGAAGAAAGGCGGTTTCTTCAGCAAATTTGTTTATCAGGTGAAGAAAAAGTGTTAACTGGCAATTCGGGGTGGTCACCCGATTCCATTTATCGACTGACACGTAGCACGCCGCAGGAGAGAGAAAACCAATTTATCGGGCAGGTAATCCCCATGCAAGTGGCTCACCCGATATCACTGTTAACCTTTGGATCAAGTATGCTTTGATCAACGGTGAAGGATTGTCGATTAGTTTCATTGATCGAGTGAATCAACAACTGTCAAATTGAAAGGTAAGATCAATGGCAGAGATTGAAGCCAATAAGGCTTGGGAAAGAGCGGACCCGACGAATTATGATCAGGAGTTTAAGTTTGTTTGAGTTACGGAGGATGGATGGAGATCACACGAAAATCGTTGATCTGAGGGAGTGAAATCGATGGTGGAAGATTGAACCGATAAAGGTGAGCCTCGTTAAATTTTTCAAGGTCGTTGAAAGGTGGAAAGGTAAGGTTAAGTGGGTTTATGGTATATTTCTATTATATAAGGTTATAATAGAAATAAAACGAATTAAAAGGTTTAGTCAAGTTAACCAAAGTTTATTGAAGGTTGAGTAGAGTTCCACTCAAAGGTTAATTGAGGGTCAGACTATTGAATAGTCAAATAAACATTCCGGCATGAGATTTAATTAAGAAGCCTTAAACCTTGGTTTAAGAAGGTTTTCACCATGGATCAGGTGATTAAGGCCTAGGACCAGTGACATGAAATTTTATTTTCATAATGTGGGTATTTTCGGCTTAGGCTAGCATCATAATTCTATCAGCATTCCCAATTTATCTAGTGACATCATTCCAATCAACCACTTTTATGGTTATTTTTGGTTTAATAAAAATATAAATTGTGAAATTTCTAATGAAACAACAATATTGATCTCTAATCCCATACAGTTTTTTGAGACCATTTGATTCCTAAGATTGATTCCAATCAAGGATTTTATTTTCCCTTGTTAGGGTCTATTGCAATTCCGCTCGAGGGATTATATGTTTCCACACTTAATTTTAGCTTTGGTCCATTTTATTTGTTTTGTAAGGTTGACGGTTTCAGTTTCTTTTCTGCACTATCTCTGAGTGCCTTTGTGTTTTTCTAGTTTTCTTAGTGCAGTTAAAATGCCACTATTACTATTATTTTCATCTTGATAGTCTCCAATTATTCTACCTACTTTGTTACTTTCGTGATTGATTTTTCCTTCAACCACAATTTACGGTGGTATTTTATCTCGTCCTACATATATATATCACATATTTAGTAGGTCTTTCACATATGTGATTGTCCACATTTTCCTAAGGTATCTTCTTGTCAACCAATTTTCTTGGTTACAATTTCTTTACCTTATATTCTATATATATTTGAGAACCATTTCATCATTCAAGTTTTCCAATCAAGAATTTATTTTCCCTTTTCAGGGCCATTGTAATTTCCTTTAAAGGATTTCTTATATATATATATATATATATAGAGAGAGAGAGAGAGAGAGAGAGACGTATATCTATGTGTGTGTGTGTGTGTGTTTTCTTGCTGGGAATGTTTCATTGGTCACACTCTATGTTCCAATTATTAAGGGTATTCAAATATCTGAACTTGCAATTTTTAATCCACAAGGGAATCAGTTCCCGAGTTTCCTCAATCGAGGAGGTCACAAAATTATTTATCTATTTCCTTGGTCACATATTATTAGTTCCTCCATAAATCTTATCAATCTTACATAACAAGCATGTCCAAGACATCCAAAGCGGTTTGATTGTCAACCGAAGTGTATAACATTAGAATACTTGTGCTTCAGTTATGCTATTAGCATCTATTTTCTTGATAGAAATGTTTCAATTGTGTCAATATTAATATTAAATATGATCAAGGAAACTTATTTTTTAGTACTTGTTGTATTATGCCACACCGTAGTTGTAGGATACTGGTTCTTAATCCCTCTTTTGTTGGTATTTACATACCTTATAGTGTCTTGTATTTTGTGAATGCACTCCATGATCCTCGTTCCTAGGGTGAAAACCTTTCTTAGAAAAAGTGTTCATAAGAATACTCTGTATTCTCGATTCATAATTTAAGTTCTTGCATTCTTATATTATTCCACACACACACCTATATATATCTATATATATTTACTCATGGATATATATTTTCTTTTCACAGGATCCCAATTTCTGCTAGAAGATTCCTTCTGTTATACACAGTATTTCCTCTGGACCCCACTTCATATGGAACAATTTGTTATAAGGTTGTTGTACCACTTTACTCTTACTTATTAGCCTATAAGACTTACCCAAAACTTTTATAATGAGATGGTATACTTTCATACAATTATAAATATGTACTTAGTTATTTAGCTTCTTTTCGACATTCCTTCGTCGGTATGTGCTTAATTCTAACCTTAAGAAATTAAGCAAATTTTAGAACTTATTCATGTTATTATGAGGGAACTACATTCCTGCCTGGATATGCTTGAATATTAATTACTTCATGTAGTTTTTCAAAACTAATTCTTTGATCCAGGTGGATATTGATGGCCACCCACCTATTCCACCTAGATCTCTAATCGGTTTCATATGTTTCCTTGTTTATTGCAATATTTACTATTTTTATCAGTTTTTCAAGTCCTAAACTTCTGAAGCAGTTTTTACCCCCTAAATGACATTTTTTTCAGGTCTGCAACAAGCCCATATGAATAATAAAGTGCTTGTCACAAACCTTGTAGTACTCAGAGAGATCTTTCCAACAAAGTATCGTATGCACCAAACAAAGATAATATGACCATGTTACGACCCCGGGAAGTTGGTTGCCAAGCTAATTCCAATGGGGCCTACAAACTCTTAGTGTTCCATATCCTGGGGTAAGGGTTTTGGTTATTTAGGGTTTTCCCTTGTTGTTCAATAATAAATAGGCCCTTGAGACTCATTGTAACACAGTTCAGAGGCATGTAGCCACCACATCTCTTCTTAGAGATAAGATACGATCGCCCAAGCTAGTTTTATTTCCATTATGTTTGTAAGCATATTTCAGTATTTAATATTAATGAAATGAAGTGTTATTTTTGTTGCATCTCTGTATTTATGGTTATTTCTATAATTCGTTGCATTCCTTTTTAAGTTTGGATAAGTGGTATCAGAGCGGTATGCTCTTTATCTGTTTTTATTTGCATGTCCCAAACGAGGTCGGGATATAATAAGTTAGGGCTCGAACTCATTGAACCTTTACAAGACCAGCCTCCCAAATCCCAATGACCTCCTATGGCGGAAGAGAAAAAAGATGAGGCAGGAAATCCTTTCAAAATATTGCTCAAAGAAGCCCTCGAGCTATAGAGGAACGTGATGATGGACAACTTTACCTAGATCCTTCAGTGGCTACCCAAGGGCGACACATCTTCTTCCAATAGCTACTCTGGAAGCGCCACACCCTTTAAGGTACAATTTAACTTTGACATCCCCATATTTGAAGGTCAAATAGATGTGGATGTCATATATAAATGGTTAAATCTACTAGAAGGATATTTTTATGTTCATGTTTTTTCCAGCCAGGAAAAGAATACTTTTGCACTTCTCAAAGTCGACCCCTACATCAAGGGCTAGTGGGAAACCTACTGTGAGAGGAAGGATGAAAGTAAAACTTCACTATTTTTAGCCGTAACCACTTGGAATTCATTCCAGGATGCCATCAAGGAGCAGTACTACCCTATTGGGAGCTATGAGAATAAATACATAAAGTGGACCACACTACGGCAAGGAAGGGACCAAGATGTGTCGCAGTTTACCAATGTTTTCCATACACTTCACTCAAATTTGGGTATCAAGGATTTTGATCGACATTTGGTACTCAAGTACTGTAGCTACCTACACAGGTACATCTAGGACAAGATGGAGTTCCTGGACATCTCCTCGCTCAGTACGATGTACCGATACGTTGTCAAGATTGAGCAGAAGTTTAAATAGAAGAAGATAGACTTTGGATCTGCAAATCTGAACCAAGGGAGAGGCGCCCTCAAACCGCAAAGCAAAGGACAAAGCCAAGGCAGGGCAACCCAGGACAATCTGCCAAAGTCGTAAGCAAAGAACAACACCACGAAGACAAAGAAGGACACGGGAAAATGGTGTGAGTTCCATAAGAGCTCCACTCAAAACACGAGTGAGTGTCAGGCCGAGCAGTCACTGATGACTCAGCTAATGGCTTCTAAATCAGACGCATGTTCTGACTCTGAGTTAGAAACCCACAAGGGGAATGAAAAGGGAACTGGATCATTGATGCGGAGCCCAATGCCGCCGTGGTCACCACCAAGATCCAGATGAATGAGCCTAAAGATCTAGAGGAGGGGGAACGCCTCTTCCACTCACAGATGTGGGTAAAGGGTTCCCTATTGTAGTTCATTGTCGACAGCAGGAGCCAAAAGAACCTCATTTCAGTAGAGGTCATGAAGCAGCTAGGCCTACCAACTACAACACCTCTGCAATCGTACACCATTGAGTGGCTTCACCAAGGACGAGATCTCTACGTTAGCCAGTAGTGTCACCTTCCCTATAGCATCAAGCCCTTCATGGATGAGGTACTATGTGATGTTTCCCCTCTTGAATTTTGTGATGTATTATTAGGAAAACCATACTTTTGGAAGTCACATGTTGTATATGATTCTAGAACTCGATCTGTGATTATTACTTTTGGCAATAAGTTGTACAGCATATCGGAGGTAGCCTCGCCTACCACCATCTCTTTGATCACTACAAAGCAATGCAGTAAAATCATTTCACAGACCAAGAAATTTATTTTCCTTATGATTCACCCCTCACGGCAAGAAGAAGATTATGGCCACAGCTTCCAAATAGGGCTCCTCTGCACAGCAACAACAGATGGACAAGGTCGTGGAGGAGTACAGGGACATTTTCTCCTCACCTACGGGGTGCCTCTGCACTGTCAGGTCAAGCACTCCATTGATCTGACCCCGGGTGTGTCACTACCTAATGGACCAATCTATCAACGCTCTGTTCTAGAGAACGATGAGATCAAGAGGCAGATTCAGGATTTATTGCAGAAGGGACACATCAGGCCAAGTTCATCACCCTGTGGGAGCCCTATTGTATTAGTACAAAAGAAGGATGGGACCTGGAGACTCTGTATTGACTATCGGATGCTAAACAATATCATTGTACGGAATAGGTGCCACCCAATCCCATGGATTGATGCCCTTTTGGACCAGCTCAAGGGAGCCAAATATTTCAGCGAGATTTATTTGAATTCTCATTATCACCAGGTGCCTATCGAACCCTCCGATGTATGGAATACTACCTTCAAATCCAAGGTGGGCCTTTTTGAATGGTTGGTCATGCCTTTCGAGTTGACGAATGCCCACGCAACCTTCGTGAGATTGATGGACGATATCTTGTGACCTTTCACTAATGCATTCATGGTGGTCCATTTAGATTACATCTTGATCTTCAGCCAGAGTTGGGAAGAGCACCTCCACCATATTCAACAGGTCCTCCAAACCCTGCAACAACACAAGTTGTGTGCCAATTTAGAGAAATGCACTTTTGGCATGACCCAGGTTCAATATATGGGGTAAATCATTGATGAGAAGGGTGTGCATGTGGACCTAGCTAAGATACAAGTCATTCAAGATTAGCCAACCCCAACCACTATAATAGAGCTTTGCATCTTTCTACATCTTGCCAATTTCTACTGCAAGTTCGTTTTGGGGTTCTCTCATATCACTTGGCCTTTAAGTCAAGTCACCAAGGGTGGAGAAAAATAAAAGTTCTTATGGTCTAAAACCCAACAGAAGTTTTTTTTCGAGTTGAAGCATCGCCTCTACTCTGCATCGGTTCTCACATTACCAGAACTGCAACAACCATTTGAGATTGAGACAGATGCCTCCGACTATGTTGTTGGTGCAGTTCTTACTCAATGGGGGAATCCAGTAGCTTACCACAATGAGCCACTTTTAGACACAGTCTGAAAGTATCCCACCTATGACAAGGAAATGTATCCCATTGTGTAGGCCTGCCATGAATGGAAGAATTACATTCTGGGGAAGGAAACAGTCATCCACACAGACCATCGACCCCTGTAGTTCATACATACACAAGGGAAGTTGCAGAACGATCGCCATCAGAAATGGTCCACATATCTGCAACAGTTCCATTTGAATATTAAGTACAAGAAGGGCAGCACCAATAATGTTGCAGATTACCTCAGCTGACCACCAGTCATGCCACTGATCACTATGTTCGACTCATGTGTGCACAAGACTTTGGGGTGGCCGCATCTTTATAAGAGCGATCTGGAATTTGGCAGCACATACCAGACACTCCTTGAAGGTAAGCAAGTTCCAAATTGTCACCTCTAGGATGCATTGTTATGCCACCTGGGACATGTATGTGTTCCTTCAAGCGAGTGTGCCAAGATGACTTGGTAGGCTCACCATAGTCGGGTCGCTAGATATTTTGGAGTACAAAAAATAGTGGCAGTACTGTAGAAGTATTTTTATTGGGTGAACCTTTGTTGGGATTTTGGGAAGTACATTTGATCTTGCAATGCCTGCACCATTGCCAAACCAACCATCAAGAAGCAAGGCCTATATACTCCTTTACCTGCTCCTAGTCGACCTTAGGAATCCATCCCCATGAATTACATGTCGGGCCTTCCTTCTACTAATCACGACAACGACTGTGTTTTCGTGGTTGTCAACAGATTCTCTAAGATGGTTATTATGGGGGTCTGCAAGAAGAGTATCATAGCACGGGTCATTGCTAAGCTCTTCTTTGAGAAAGTGTGGGTACACCTTTGGATCCCACAATCCTTTATCTCAGATCGAGATAACAGATTCCTAAGTGCATATTGATCAAGTCTCTGTTTGATGTTGGATACCAAACTTACTAAGTCCACGACTTTCCACACCCAAATGGATGGCCAAATAGAGGTTGTCCGCAGGATGATCGTGCACATTCCACACATGTACAACTCAAAGAATCCATGCACATGGGATGAAAGCCTCGCTTATGTCCTACACAACTACAATAGAGCTCTCCATAGCTCAACATGCCACAACCCCTTTTAGGTAGGGCTGCGATCTTAGCCATTATGTCCCATTGATGTGGCCATACCATTTGTAGCCACTCAGGCAGATTCAGAAAACGTCCAATCTGAAGTCAACAGGGATAACGGCTTCATTGAGTGCATTCAAAACATCTGCCAACAGGTCTGTGATATATTGGACAAAGCCAATGCTAATTACAAGCAGCGCCATCATCAACATTGGGTGTCGTACAAGTTCCAGGTGGCTGAAAAAGTTTGGTTATATTTGCAGAAGGAGCGCCTCGCTGGACCCCACTGGAATCTTCGCCCACTTCGATATGGGCCATACACCATCACCAAGGTTGTAGGGGAAAATGCATGTGAGCTCGACATTCCACCCTTCCTTGGTCTGCACCCAGTGTTCAGTGTAGACTCCCTTCGACCATACCTTCCACCATTATTAGACACATTCGACATTGCAGAACAACTCACACCAACAGAGTTAAGCCCATAATGCATGGAACAAGCCACAACTGATCATATCATGGACACGCAGATCAAGAACACTCGCCAACAGAGGATATAGCTATATCGGGTTGTCAAAGCAAGCCAACTCCTTCACCAGGGCAAGTGGTTCACCTGGGACCATATTCACAAAAATTTCCTCACCTTATGGAGGTTCTGCACGCAATGGGAACCATTACTTCCTAAGGAGGGAGGACTGATCCAGGTGGATATTGGTGGCCACCCGACTATTCCACCTATATGTCTAGTCAGTTTCATTTGTTTCCTTGTTTATTGCAGTATTTACTATTTTTAGCAGTTTTTCGGGTCCTAAACTTCCAGAGCAATTTTGACCCCCTAAACAACGTTTTTTGAGGTTTGCAACTTATCGCAAATCTTGTAGTACTCTGAGAGATCTTTCCAACAAGGTGTCGTATGCGCCAAACAAAGATAACATGACCAAGTTACGACCCTGGGAAGTTGGTTGCCCAACTAACCCCAATGGGGCCCATAAACTCTTTGTGTTCCATCTCCTACGATTAGGGTTTTGATTGTTTAGGGTTTTCCCATGTTGTTCAATAGTAAATAGGCCCTTTAGCCTCATTGTAACATATTTCAGAGGCATGTAGCCGCCACATCTCTTCTCAGAGATAAGCTACAATCGACTGAGCAAGTTTTATTTCTATTTTGTTTGTAAGCATATTTCAATATTTGATATTAATGAAATGAAGTGTTATTTCTACTGCATCTCTGTATTTATGGTTATTTCTTTAATTCGTTGCATTCATGTTTAATTTTGGATCATTCTTCAATATTTATTCTATTCCTACTCTTGTGATACTGCATTTTCCTTCGTGTACTCTATATTTTACGGTTCCCTTCCAAGTAAATAATAAAAAAGTTGATCTTTATGCTTGCCATGTTGTATTTAATAGGTACTCATTCTACACATGTTCTACATCTTGTACAATATTCTTTTTTACCAGACATATGCCACCACTTGCTTCACTGCACAATATTATGCAGGAACTTACTAGTGTAACATCATTATATGGCTTTTTAACACTTTCACATAAAATTCTTGATAAACATTCGATGTTATAAAAAGATATACATTTATGTTTTTGTTCAAGACAATTTATACTTCATATCATTTTCTGTGTAATATTTATTGTCGATCACTCATATGTTTCTTCCCTCATCTCTATCTATCCCAACCAATCTATCATTAACATTATTTCTTTGTATAAGTATTGGATTTAACTTATAAGGGATCATATTTCTCAGTTGAGTTCCTTGGTTGTAAGGCATACAAGCCTTATATAAAAATAATGACTTGTCAAAGCCCGTAGACTATTTTATATAATAATAAAAAATAGTCAGAAGATAAATTCTCACTATATGCATGTCTCCCATTTTCATCAGATAGAGCAATCTACTATAGTAACAATTTGTATATAATAGTAGGCCTTAAATCATTTCCAACTTATATTCTAATAGATACTTCAGTTTATAACAACTGATTTTATACCCCTTCTTTTCCATTAACCTTTGTTGGGTACTTTTCCTTTTCCCCTTCCCTGCAACAACCTTTATTTGATTGTTCTTTGTACTCTCATTACATTTAGCACCAGGAATGGAATCACCTCTTTTGTTATTATACTCTACTCACTTCAGCTGCAAGCTCAGGATGGCCTAAAGAGGTTGTCTCTCTTTTATAGCAAATTTGTGTATGGAGTAACATTGTTGTTGTGTTATTGTGTTTATATTACTCGACACTAAGGACAAGTGCATAATCTTTGGACAAGCTTAGTACACTCATTACATCTCTCATCTACTATATAATGGTATTACATTTTCTTTAGATCTGAACAAGTGTGTGTATATATATATATATATATATATATATATATCAGTACTTTGTTTTTCCATTTTCTTAGTATAATTTCTAGATTAAGACTAGAGACCTTACTCCTTTTGGCATAGTTATCACCGGCACATGCCTTATCCATTTACTTCATCTCATTTCTTTAAATCTATTTAACTGAGCGGTGTATTTATTACTGTGTCTTTTATCAATTTAATTTTCTTACTACATCTTACCCTAGTAATGGTCTTTTAGAATATAAACTTGAATTCTTAATGCAATTTGCTTTAAACAATCAGACCTAATATATCCTAATAATACAACTCTCACATCTTAGTTATAGTGATAGCAAGTATTATATCACTGATATCTCTCCTCCTCAACCTACTCGGGAATTGTTTTATTATTGGTTAGTTCCAATTTTCAAGTCTTTTACTCACTCCTACAATTATGTTGTAGAAGTTGACACTTCATCTTCTATTCACACATGGGCTTGATATAGATTATGTTCATTCCTATCTTACAGTTGTGGGTTGGCCCATAGGCCTCAATATTGAACCTACAACTCTGATACCATATGTAACCTTTTTTTTCAATATTTTAGTTATCTAGACTTTTTGAGTAATTAATTTCTTACATCTCCTATCTAGAGAGCTCTTATTGTACTTCCTCTTTATGTATTGTATTCAAGTCACTTGTATGTTTCCCTTAACTCAGAGGTGTTGTATCTTGACTTTCATTAACTTTGCCTCTTCTAACTTATTGTTATTTATCTGGATCTTAATCAACATTGATTGATATGGTAATGAATTGAATTTACCTACAGTGTTGCCCATTTTTTGCCTTACTATTTATAACATACTCAATATGAGACTCAATTCGGTGGACAAAAATATTTCTAAGTCTCTTTATAATATATGGATATCCTTAAATATATGACTCTCTCTCAATTTTAAAACACAAAGGAAACATATAAGTTTTGGATTCATGAATAAATAAATACACAACTACATACTCATGTATGCTAGGTATTACACATGCGCATATCATACATTATATCCAATTACAATGGCGCATGACCAAATTTCAACATATACAATACAATTATATTGGTATTATTTTATACTAGGGTATCATTTATAGAGATTACACATGTGAGATTGTTTTTATTGTTTGTTTGGTTATTGATACACATGGTTGACTGGAATAGGCCCATGTTAGGATTTTCCATGTGTATTTCACATGGAGTTCGAATCGGATTTTTGTTCTATAGATGTGATCTAACCTAGAGATCCAATAGTGGACAATGGATAGCGTTTTCCAATGACTAAACCTACCTCGGTATTTTTGTTTCATTGTGTTTTCCTATGGTGACCAAAGTGTCACGCCACCTGGTTTAACAGTAAAGATTGTTGTGTCAATTTCTCCTCGAAGTTTTTACTGATGCACCTCAAAGGTTACTCAAGGTATCATGTTGTCTTTCCTTTGGCACTTTTTTGTTGGAAATTAAGACTTCGTTTGGTGTTAGTTTGTCACTATCGTTTTTCCCTTTTGTTATGAGTGTAATTCTTATATTTCCTCACATTTTTTTTACAATGGTGTTGGGCCGAAAGCTCAAGCAGTTCATGAAATGCTCAGTCACCAATTTTCTTGTTTGTCTTGGTATCAATTTTTTTGTTAAATTTAGTATTAAATCTTTGTTATCACCAAAACACGATCACCTAGCTATTTCTAACTAGGCGGATCGAAATATACCATGTAGGATTAATTTTACCATAGTAAAATCACTTTCACCATGGGAAATGATTTAATAAACCATTTTATTAAATTATTTTTAATTAAAATTTAAAAACCCCATGAGAATAATTGAATAAATCATTATTTATTTCATTTTCTCTAGGAACGATTTTATTTTGTAAATAAGAAAGTTTCTATTATATCAAAATATGGTGATTATAGTCGGAGTGGGGTGTCTCGAGCGCGTAACTCATACACCAGATACAGAGTTTCTGCTTGTAGTTCTTACAAAATTTACAAAAGATACCCCTCCTTCTGGGTTGAGTGGTAAGATAGAGAAAGTTTGTTTCGACAACAACATGTAGCGAGATTATTGTGTCGGTTTTTACATTGAATATATTGAGAGAGCTATTACTAGAAATTACCGTAGACTAAGATTCATCGAGAACCCAAAACACGGTGAGTACCCAAAAGGCAAAGAGTGCCAAAAACATGCAAAAAAACTTTAAACTTGGTTGTCCGAAGGATCCTGCTCTAGCCTGATAAGCTTCTCGAGAGTACTACCTGTAGGTACATCCTTAGGGGCATGGTGGCTGGTGGAAGTATCGGCTATCTCTCTCTTTATGCTCGGTGAGCCTTCTCCTTTGTCTTGCATGGTGGTGATGCAACGCTTTAGTAAGGCATAGTGAGGTGAATCCTTGGTGACAAAATGTTGGTGATGAATAGATTCCACATCTACTGTAAATTTTTCATTCAACATATCTAACTTGGCTTCCAAGGCTTTGGTGTTTTCGGCTTGCTCTTGTAGCTCAAGGCCGAGCATAGTTTTGAGATTCCAAGAGAGCTCTATGGTTTGGTTGTAAAGGTTCTCCCTGGTGCTGGTGAGGCTGAGGTTGGGTATCCACTCAAATAGAGCGTCCACCTCCTTTGTGGTCACCTACCCTCTGATGTTACGTGCCTGGAGCTCCAAAATTTGGATGCACTCTTGGGTCTCAGGGGCCACTATGACATTGAAATTGAGGGTGGCTCTCCTAGTCAAAGCCTTAGAACTAGTTCAAGGTTTCATATTGAGATTATCCCATCTTCCATTAGTGTGACCTCGATTTCGGTGGTGGGCAGGAGCTGAACCACAACGAGGGGCCATGATAATGGGAGGGGAATCAAGAGAAAAATCCAAAACATGGGAAGCGGAAAAGAAGGTAGGAGAGGCTCGAGGGTGGAGATAATGATGAGGCTATGCGAGGAGGTTTGGGTATCCATAGGAAAAGCGGGTGACCGAGGGAGAAGGTAAAGAGGTAGCAATGAATGTGTCATTGATTATGGCCATAGCAAGGTACATAGTAGTCATGAGAGACAAGGGGCAATATTAGTCGAGGGGTCAAGGAGGCGGTGATTTTGGGAGATCATTATGATCAGGGATTTCATTCCCTCATGCGGATGATTGGGAATGTTGCTCGTGGATGAAATCATAATGATGAGATGGGGAGATTATATCGATCCTATTTGAGAGTCTTATTAGCGCCCTCAGAGTTGAAGTTCTCTCGAGCTTTGTTGTCTTTGTTATTTAAAATCGCATACTCCTAGCAGAGAGGACCTTCCTCCAGGTCCCTCCATGCAAGGGAGTGGAGTCTAATGCTGCCACTTGTGCCTTCGTTAGCCAACATGTCAATTAGGTTGTTGGCCTTTCTTCTGACTACTTGGAAGTGGAGCCCACTCAACTCTCTGACATGTTGGTTGATGTGATGTAGGGTATTGCTTAGCCTCCAGTTGTATGTGACTTTGGAAAACGTCATTCCTTGTTGGATCTTACGGCAAGCCAGGGTAGCTAAAGTCAAATACCCTTCCACGATGAGAGGCCAGAAGCCCCGAACTTTGGCGATGGCAACACCATGCTCCAGAGCATGGAGCTCAACTACATTGTTAGTGGAAATGCTCAAGATGCCCGCGTAGACGCAAATTGTTTCCCCTTTCAAAGTTTGAAAGCACCCACGAATCTAGTAGTTCCAGGATTCCCTTTTGCATCTCCATCATAACTCATTTTAAGGATGTCTTTTCCGAGAGGACACCAATTACAGGGAGCATCCGGTTTTTCCATCATCGGACTATTGTTAGGATGTTGAAGGTACAAATTGATGAGTTGCAAGATTCTCTTATCAACAGGACTAGGGGCCACTAAAGTTCAGAAATTTGGAGATGGAAATCGATTCACAGATCACCTGCTTAATTGCGGTAAGAAGGCATTCTTCCATATTTTTTTCCATTCTTTCCAAACTGCCTAGCAGATAGTTCTCGGGATAATGTTCCAGGCCCTATCAACCATGGGGTGGGGGGAGATTGAAAGTTTCCAATTGTCTAAGGTACTGAGGATAGAAGCCCTGTCCCTATCCGTGGTTCTGAAAATAACAGCATCCCAATCCCATAGTCTATTGGTATAATCACAAGTGTTCAAAAGATGGTTCATTTCTTCCTCATTCGCTTCACAAAGTGGGAACCTTTATCGACCCGTGAATCCTTTTCTCTGTAAATTTCCCATCTAAGAATCTTCCCCTCCATGGTCAACCATAGAAACTAAGTAATTTTGGGTCATAATTGTCTTTCCCAAAGACTTTTCCATTTTTGTTGAGGTTGTAATTGGTCATGGTTTGCTATATAGTCGTAGGCTTCTTTGAGATTAAATAGCCCCTTTGAATTTTTACCCCATCTGGCTTATCCTCTCCTCTGTCGAATTGAATCTGTCTTTCATGAATGGTACTGGAAAATGTGTTCTAGTCAAATCTGATAGGTAGAGGTTCCCAATATTTGGCTTCCAGCCAATCTCTCCATCTGTCATTCTCATTGTTGGGTTTCTAGTAATGAGTTACCTTATTCTTTCCTTTTTCTTGCATGACAGTGCAAAGCAATGCGAACTGGTCCTTATTCAATTCTAGTAGTTGTTGTCAAGCATCTTCCCAGAAGAGGGATTTTTCTCCATTACAAATCTCCTAGAAGTTGTGATTTTGAATGATAGCTTTATGCACCCAAGCTTGGTTCTAGATTACAGAACCCTTGATGTCACCTATGAGCTTGATAAGATCATCATTTGAGTTATTAGGCGCATATTCTTCCCTCTAAAGGAGACCCCATGGTGTGTGTGGTTTGTCTAGACATCGCCACCATGTTTAGCTCCTAAGGCTTTCCCAAGAATATCTGGATCCCTCAAACCTAGCCCTCCTACAAATTTGGGCTTGCAAACATATTCCCAGGCTAATAGAGCCCATTTTTTCTTTGTGTCTGAGCCCCTCCATAAAAATTTCCTTTGAATGTTTCTCATTGATGACCGACTTAAGGGCCGCTAACGTGGGGAACAGATACAGAGGCATAACTTGCAAGACTGATTTGACTAGGACCAGTCTACCCGACAAATTTAGAGAGTGAAAGGTACAATTGGAAAGTCTTTTGTGAAGTCCCTTGAGGAGGTCCTCCCAATTGGATTTTATAAAGAATTTATCTGTGAGAGGAATACCCAATTATTTGGAGGGAAGAGAGAATTTTTGGATGCCAAGAATTTTGGTGATGTTTCTTTGGATAGCCATGGGGGTGTTGAAGAAGAAGAATTTGGATTTTTCAAGGTTGATGGATGTGCGAGAGGCTTCCGAAAAATAGTTGAGAATTTATTTGAATGAATTTACTTCTTTGACTTTGGGGATAGCCATTAAAAGAGTATCATCCACAAATTGTTGATGGGTCAAGGAGGGGGAATTGTTATGAAGATCGAGGCCAACCAGCAAATTATTAAGGTTTTCAGCCCTGAATCAGGCCTTCGACCATAATGACAAAAAGGAAGGGAGACAGGGTGTCTCTCTATCTTATGCCTCTCAAGGGGTAAAAAGGCTTGGAGGGAGATCCATTGATTAGGATGGAGAAGAAGGCTCCATAAACCATGGCCATGATCCAGTTTATACAATATTGATGGAAACCAAAAGCCTTTAAGACCTCCTGCATGTAATCCCGAATCAATTTTTCAAAGGCCTTTGACATATCGAGTTGCATTATCATGCCATGATTCTTTTGAGTATTGAGAGAGTGAATCAATTCATGCAATAGAATAATGTTGTCCAAAATCTGTCTACCTTCGACATAGCCAGATTGGTTGGAAGATATAAGAAGGGGGATAACTGATTTGATTCTATTGGCTAGGACCTTAGAGATGACTTTGTAGATTGCATTGCAAAGGGAAATTGGTCGAAAGTGATCCGAAGGATCAACACCTTCTTCCTTAGGGATGAGAGTGAGGAAGGTGGCATTGAGAGCCTTTAGAATGGTTTTGTTGATTCTGGAATCGTCCACCAAGGCATGAACTTCCTCTTTTAAGAAAGGACAGCATGCTTTGTAGAAATCAATAGTGAATCCATCAGGTCCGGGGGCTTTTCCATTAGGCATGGACATGAAATCATCCTCCACTTCTTGCATTGAGACTTCCCTTATAAGCATTTTATTGTGGTCCTAGTTGAGGATGGAAGGGGTTTTGTGAGTAATTTTCTTGATTGCTTGGGTTTTGTCAACCCTAGGCTCCTCTAGGAGTTTGTTGTGATATTCATTTAGCTTATTCATTATGTCCTCATGGGTATGGACATTACTCCCATTTTTAGACTTGAGGCTAAGGATTATATTATGTCTCCTGTTTTGAATCATTGAGCGATGGAAGAAAGAAGATTTGTGTTCACCACACTTGATGTTATCACCAAAAAATGATCACCTAGCCATTTCTAATTAGGTGGGTCAAAATACACCATGTAGGATTAATTTTGCCATAGGAAAAGAACTTTCACCATGGGAAATAATTTAGTAAACCATTTTTACTAAATTATTTTCTTATTAAAATCAAAAAACCCCTTGAAAATGATTGAATAAATCATTATTTATTTCATTTTCTCTAGGAATAATTATTAAATCATTGTTTAAATAATTATTCCTTGTCACATTTGAATAAATCCCCTAGCAATAATTAAATAAATCACTATTTGTTTATTATTCCTTATTTCTATTATTGGAATAATTGTTAAATCACTATTTAATAATTATTTCAATTTCATACCATTCTTAATCCCCGTGAAATAATTAATAAATCATTTTATTTGTTAATTATTTCTAAATAAAGATATTGACCATTTTGAATATCTTTTTCCTCTCCAAAAAATATGATAAAGTATTATTAACGCTTAGACCTTGATTTAGTCAATATTATTTTATTATTCTCCATTTTCGAGATTAACTCAATACTTTGTTATAAATAGGCGGGTTTTCCATTAATTTTTCACCCTGATCATTATCATTGTCACCATTATCATATTTTTTTCGCTTGAGTTCCCATTTAAGTTCTCCACATTGTTTTGGGTTTTTTCACACATAGAGAGAGAATCGATTTCTGAAGCATCAAGGACATCAAATGACCCATCCCACAGAGAGGGATTTGCAGACCCTTTTTGTAGATATCCTTCACCAGGTCTTATCAATAAATACATTTATTCATTTTAAAATATTTCCATTTGGGTTATTGCAGTGGATATTTATATTGATGTTTTTTGTTTTGGATCATATATGTTATTTTTGTTGCAATTTTTCCTTGTTTTATTACAGATCTGAACCGTAAGTAGCCACAAATTGTTGTTAGGGTCATGTGTCACCTAATGACTTAAGTGAAGCTCTTTTGGTACACCTTCTAAGAAATTTCACACTAAAAAATGGCGACTCCACTGGTGTATTAACAACATTCTTGGGTGACTGAAGTTTCAGGAAATTTCAAGGTTTTCTACAGCTATTTTTAGCCTCTTAATTTTTATTTGTAGTATTATTTCCTTTTTTGTCAAATTTTCTAATTCTAGTGGTTTTCTAGTTCTTTTTGCAGGTCACAGGTACCAGCCAAGCAAGAGACAACAAAATTTGTGTGATATTTGCCGACCGAGAGTCCCAGAAGAAAAACACACTTTTTAGCCTCATATCTGCGTTCTAGAGCACAATTTTTGGCCCAAAAACTATGTTTTCCATTGTTCCAGGTTAGTACCTGCATTTTGAAATTTTTCTATAATTTTTTTAGATTTGCCAAGAGTGTTGTGTGTAGACTGGGAAAGGTACTTTCTCTCTGTTTTGATTCACCCCTAGGCCTATATTCTCTTATTTTTTCTCTTTGAGGAAGGGAAAATCCCCCTAAGGTTTAGAGTACGGCTCCACATTGTTAGGAAGAGATTGGCTGAGTGAGGAGTCTAGGGTTTTAACATTTTCAGCCGCTGATTTTCAGAGTCTGGTCCATTACTTTTCAACACTTTTGGAGAGGTTTATTTTACCTTTTCTCCCTTTATATTTTAGGTTTTTCCTTTTCCCCCTTAGGATCCCCTTGAGCATCCTAAGTTTTAGAGCTTCACACCTAACCTTTGCAGTATTTTTCACCTTTGATTTTTGCTGATTGTTTGCACCATTTACAGTAGATTAGTGCCTCTAGATCTCAGTCCATTTGACATGTAGTCTTTTAGGTATTTTATGTGTGTTTGAGTAGCTTGTTTTCCCTCTCTTGCTTAGGTGGTTGATATCCTTTTTGGGTGGGGTTTTGTGTGCTTGATTGGTTGTTTATTTTCTATCATTTTCAGCGTTATTTATTGTATTTCAACTCTTTATTTTCAGCAGCACATGGCATCATAAAACATGTTCAATTAACTCATCCACTTGACACATTATTTTCACACACTCACACCCTAAGTGAATGTGAGCTTGGTTAACACCGCCAAGCCAAGACTTGAAACACTACACATTAATAATTTAACCTTCATATATTAAGACCACTTCGACACCAGGGCCAAACAATATTTTTATTTTAGTTGTAGGATTGGTGGGATAGGCTTCCAATAACAGCTATGGATCGCTTTCATTGATACATAGAAGTTGACATATTAGGGAGCTTAAAATCCTTCACCATCCCACATTGCACGGTCCAAATCTAGAGTGCGCCAGAAACTCGATTCAAACGGAGTTAGGCTAGGTCATCATTCGAGCGGTTCTCCTTGGGGATACCCAACCCATAGTAAGGAATCTCGTGCATTAGCTCACTACCAAGAATCTCAAGACTCAACCACCCCCGTGGGACGAAGGTAGCCATAGTGACCAATATTAGGAAAAACACCTTATAGGACTGACTATGCGAAGCAGTTGGTTCTATGCCCTACCTTTCTCTAGACAACTCTGCTTGAGGGGATGAGATTCTGTCAAGTAAGAAGTTCTTTGGAAGGCCATCTAAAATAATAGATTTAGGATTGTTTGAGGATTTATACCACCTATAGGCTAGAGGATATTTTCTTTGATAGGACGTGTTTGCTTGTATTAGAGTAACATCATTAATATAGTTAGTTTACACTTGGCACTAATGCACTAGGTGTTCATTTGTTGTTTGTTGCTCTTTTATTCTTATAGTAACCCTTTAGTCCTTAAGAGTCATCATTGTCTTGACATCATTGTGCCCCCTGGACGTTTGTCGTAGAGAATTCGAGGCCTTCGTCCTCAATTAACACATATTACTCCTCCCCGTCGAGTAAGAGTACATCCTCCCAATCCTCCATCGAGTCGTCATTTTGATTCTGATTCTTCCTTTGATTCTACATCTTCTCAACCCCATATTTCCACCATGACAAGCACCAACATGGGTGTGGGAAACCAAGGTGGTAACCTAGGTACCAACCAAGGTAACCCCACAAGCGGAACCTCCACTGGTGTGGTCACTCCTACTCCATTGCTTCCTTTTATGGTTGGTTTGAGTCTCCCTGATTTCAACCAGCTCATCAATGATCCTCTTCTCCATTATCCCAATTGGCCAGTTATTCCTAGTAAACTCCTTTCATACATCCCAAAGTTTGAAGGTAATCCTGGAGAAGATCCCACAAATCATGTTCGCTCATTCCATATGTGGTTTTCATCCAATTCTATCACTGAAGACTCCATATTTCCTCGTATGTTCCAACGCACTCTTACTAGAGTTGTTTCTAAGTGGTATGTCAATCAACCTAGAGCCACTCATTTCACTTTTGCGACTATTGAAAAATATTTTCTTTCCTTTTCCAGTTACCTCTTCGTTATGACACTAGTACCGAACTATTGACTTATTTTCGTCAAACTTCTTCCACTTTCCTATTCGGCCATGTTCAGGAATGGCGTGGAAGGAGGAGCATATGTAGAGCTCCTAAATTCTAAGACCGTATCTATTGGTTCCTTAAATCACTTTTGGCCCCCATTGCTAAGATGTCGCGTCACACTTCCCTAGTCTGAGGAAGATGCGCTCCAAGTAGCCTTGAAATTTGATCCGATCTATGCCCATTCAGGTTATGTTTACACTTTCATCCCTGATATGCCTTGACCTGGTGCTGCTAATTCATTAGGGGCATCTCATGCCATGGATGGCATAGTTGGAACCATTTCACACCCTCAACCATGTGATCTGCCTACGATGAGTTATGCTCAACCTTAGGGAGGGACCAGTTCCTCTTACATTTATCCCTCCCCCAATCTTTCACATGGCAACTCTTATCCACGTCCCAACACGCCATATGCATATCCCCATCTACATCAACAGATGTTAGGGCCAGTTGTTACTATGCATGTTTATCCTAATGTTGCCCCATCTCCTTATTATATGTATGCATCGCCTAGTGCTCCAGCCCATCCGGCACCAGTGCCCCAGCCCCCATGCCTGCTCCACCTTTGCCATAGAAGCAACCTCCTCCACAAGATCAAGTGTATGCTCAGCAGAGCACAACCAATACCCCCAACCCCAAGAAAAGGATAAAAGAGGAAAGGTAACTAGAACCAACAATCTCAAGGTAATTAAGGTAGTCAGGGTCCACCACCCAATGCACCTTAGGGACCCTAGCCTAATCCCACAACCCAGCAACAAGGAGGACAACCTAAGCAAAACAAGGGTCTTCGTACGAACAAACCTTGTGCCTTTTGCAAAGTTTATGGCCATTATACTCATGAGTGTCCCATTTTACCTCAGATACATCAAGTATGGGAAGCTTAAGTAGCTACTTCTAGAGGACCACAACCCATAGCTCCTCCTCCCCCTCCTGCTTCATCTCAACTGACAGTGCTTACCAATTCTTTTCCTCACCAAGGATATCTTATTGCTCAACCTACATAAGGTCAGGCAGCTCCTTCAGCTCCACCATCTAGTCACCGTGATTATTGGATTCTTATGATGAATTTAGATGAGGTCAATACTACACAAGTCAACCTCCAAACTCGATCGCGCCAATATGACAAGCCACCCGCTAAGTTAACGACTTAGTCCCAAATCCAAGTTTCCACTGAGCCACTGTTATCATCCAATGGTACCTTACAGATCCCTTAGCCTAAGGTAGAGATTATTCCTAAGATCCCCAAAGGTCCATTACATTGAAACGTTGCTTCTACTAAAGATGCCCATACCTATAACATAGTTGATGACTTTTCACGGGTCTCTTGTTATTGTGTCAACGCTGGAAGTTCTCCGAACATGCTCATCCCAATGGAAAGCTCTACTCTCTGCTTTGGGTGTTGTGGATCCCCAAGATGATCATATGATTGTCTTTCATATTGACAAGTCGGAAAATCCTACAATACCTTCATCCATTGCATTTCAAATACCAGTTTCCATTAGAAACGCCAATGTGCAGCGATGTATCATAGATGAAGCCACCTCCACCTGTGTGATGGTTGCTAGTGTTTGGAAGTGACTTGGTTCACTCTTCCTGCTTGGGACGGCCATCCATCGCAACCCCTTGACTTATTTCACAATTGTCCTATCACTGTTGTCGGTAAGACTGTCTCTATTGATATCGAAGTGATCAATGCCCCCTTAGACTATAACATCATTTTGGGTCGTAGTTATACCTATGTTATGTCAGCTCTCGCATATGTGGTTCACCGTAAGATGTGATTTACCGACAACGGAAAGATTGTCATAGTCGATTAGTTGACGTACTACTATCCCAAATCTTAGACTTTACCTCAATCCAACATCTCATCTTTGACTAATAATAAGATTGTCTCGTCCCTCACCAATGTATCTCCTAGAGTCTACAAATAATCCACTTTGCTTGGTTCTTATTATGGTCCATCACCTACTCCTTCTGAGCCTAACTCATCTAGTGTTTGCATGCCCCAATCATCATGGGCCGCCCAAAAACAGTTTGGTATGCCTTCACAAAAGCTAACACCTCTGCAACCTTTTGCTCCCAACTTAACCTAGATTTCCGATACTACTCGTCAAGGACCATTTCCTTCTGCTGGTATCTCTCCTAATCCATTTCCGCTTGGAACCATTCCCCCAGGTCTTAACCATCTCGGAGCAGTTCCCCCAGGCCATTATCCTTTTGGTTAGATACCGTTATTATTTCCCCTCCTGGAGATTATTCTACACCTGTCATGGCCACGTTGAGTTTACCTAACACTACATTAGGGATCCCAGGTGGGTACATTGATCATCCCATAAACACTCCCCCCAATCAACTCAAACCTTACATTTCTTTGACCCTGATCCAACTTGTTGTTCCTACTGCTGCCTTTTCTTCAGTTCCACAACAACCTCAACGGGAACCTACTCCTATTGCAAAAGTATCTGGTGAGGGGGGCAAAGCCCATAAAGCAAAGACAAGGCATCCCCAGCAACTCCATCTCCTCCTAAGGCGCCAAAGTTGATTCATCCATGTGCTTTGTGTGATGTTGTTGGTCATGCCTCCCTCATATCAAGAATGTGGTCTTTGATACCCTCCTTGATTCTAACATTCCTGAGGTCCATGTCACCTTATCTGAGTCAGCTAAGAATAACAGATCATTACAAACGAACCACCCTTGTGCTTAATGTGATAATTATGGCCATTATTCTCATCGATGTCCCCATCTCAAAGATTTTTTTGATACACTTAAAGGGCTTCACAAATTGAAGGTCGCTCGTAGTGATTCCACCTCTCTTCTACATGTGGATTCTAGTCCCAACCCTATTCCAGAACATGAGGTTTCTCAACCACCCATCTTGATCCCTCCCCCTAATGTCGAGATGACGGATATCACTGCTACCATTCTCTAACTGTGGTCATCTATGAGATTGGTGCATTGGAACTCCCTTGATGTCTCCTATTTTGATTTTTTTGAACCTTCTTTGATGAACAATCTGGTCTCAACATTGGTAGATCTTCCATCTACTAGTCATATGTCTCCCGACCTTGACGATGTGTATGTGAACCTTGTTTCTCATGAAGATGCCTCAAGTATCTCTTCTTCATCATGTGGTCTATATTCCTCCGATCCCCCCATCTTCCATTCTGATAAAGACATCATGGAAGCCATGACCACCCCTGATTATCCTTGGGAGGATGTGCACCATTATGTGTACTTCCTTTAGCAACACACCCATGATCAATATGTTGTGGAGTCCAAAATTATCCTTACCTGCCTGCGAACCCAGAAATTCACCCCCCATCTCTCTCATGTTGATCGACGACGTATTAAACATCAAGCCCCTCGCTACCTCCTCATCGGTGACGATATTTATAGTTGCGGTATCAACATTGTCTTGCATCATTTTTTCACCCATTCATTGTCTTCTTATGTCTTTCAAATGGATCCATCATCCACACCTTATATCAGTTACGTCGATGGTGCGAGTCGCTTCACTAGGAATACAGCCTCGGCAGCTTCGGCCATTTTCACCCCCTTACATTCGTTAGTCCACCAACAACGTCTAATTGGATCTGCCATCAATAACCAGGTCAAATATGATGATGTGACAGGTTTGCTAGCAGATGCCCTTGATCATCAGATCCTTCACCTTCATGTATGTCTTGATTCCTTGCTACTTGTCATGCAATTGAATGGAATTTATCATGTGCATAATCCTATCCTATTTAGACAATATCTACGAGTTAAGATTTTGGCCCGTGAATTTGAATCCATTACATTCAGTCGTGTACCTAGAGCCAAAAATCACTATCTAGATACCATTGAAAATAAAATTCTAGATTGGAATTTATCACATGCATATACAAGAACACATCCATAAACAAATGGTGAACCACAATCATCACACAAGATGCATAACCATAAATATGTATCATAATACAATGTTTTGATTCCACTACTCTAAATTCATCCAACATGCCCATTCACATGTTATCACAAAATAAAAATGGGGACCCACATGTCCCTATGAGTAATCATTAGCATTTAGAGGCTCCCGAGCCAATGGTTCCATCCCACCAGACCGTAGGTATCGTACTACCTGGTTGGCCATAACAATGTGTCACGTGATTCCTCGCCACTTTGAGGTAAGACCAGTGCACTCATTTGTGTATCGATCTTCTAACTCATGCCACATCGCGTTGTCACCCCAGTCAGTAGCACGTCGAATCTACATCGAATATCCTCGAGTAGAGCATCACTACCTAATCTTTTTTTTTATGTGGCCCCACCCTGATCTGCATCCCCAAGCATTGCGGCTCATCCTGTGTATCCTACCGGCCTCACCGGTGCTATATCTACATACCATAAAGTTGAGAAATTAGTACCACACACACATATTTCTTAAACTATAAATGCATCAAATATATAGCAACTTTCACTTACCATCTGGACCCCATGCTCGTCCCGGGCAGAATTGATAAGTCAGGATTCCTTTGATAGTTCATTCCACTATACGGATAATCATCTATGTATAGTGGCATATGGTCCCAATGTGCAAAAAATTCAGGTCGAAACACTCATTTGACTCCCCCTCCTCCACCTCGTCATAGTAGCTACTACTAGCGGCGCATCCTAGGCTCCTATGGCCCCCTATCATGAATCTGTACATGAGGACGAATAATGGAGATCTTCTCAATGAAGAATGAGCATAACACTATCCCAAAATAACATTTATCATTGGTCCTCCGCCTGCATAGTGTCAACTATCATTTCAACGATGAAAACATCATTTGGGCCCACCCATAGTAGGTCCCTGCCAAAACACTCTCCACCATCATCATCTCACCCCCAGTAATATGGCGGAAGGCATGACTACCCAAGATCCGCAACACCATTGCTGTTGTAGCTCGTGTCTCAAGACTCTCTAGGTCACTAATGTGAATGGTCATGCCCTTTGCATGAACCCCAAATACACAGTGGCGATCAACAAACTCACATATATGCCTCCCATGAGGTAGCACTAGATGTATATCCCCCACTACCCTCAGGGGGGAAATCTTGTAAGAAAATATATGTCTTGGATCATGATCTCGATCTTGTGCCCCTGTACTACAAAGGCCTCCTGATGTGGGTCCTAGTAACTCATTATCCTTGACAGCAAGGGCTCACCAGCCCTCATCAAAGGCTTCTCCAAGAACTTTAGCATGCCATACCATTCCAAAATCCCTCTCACTACTTTATTCCCCTAAATCTCAGCACAGAGGGTCTCCATATCTCATTCTCACCATACAACCTTTGGCTCTTCCATACCTAAAAAGTACCATTATGTTTTGTCAGTTCAGATTCAAAGGCATGCATGTCTAGTTCTTAGCTTCAGCTCACCACAGAACACCAATCCTTCTTTTCCTCTCAGCCCAAAATGTAGTTTTTGCCCTCAAAATTGCACTAAACACACTTATCAGCCCAGTTCCTATGTTCTAGAACGACGAACAGACCCCCAAAATTGTGTTGCGACCGTGAGGATAAGTAGGGGTCCCCCATAGTGAATTGAACCCCTAATCTGAAAGTCTAATCCACCAAAAATGATAAGGGTATGCCACCTACCTCCAACTTGCAGACCCTGATTCTTACTGTTGGTTTTTCCACTACGATCTCCATCAGATTTAGGGCCTTCTCCTCCTCTCCAAATGCTCCACATCTCACTATGCAAATGAATTGGATTTGGGGGAAAAAGCCCTTTTATAGGAAAAACCCTAGTTTTTTTGTCGCTCATTGCGACCAAAACATAGCTCTGTTTGATGAATCGTCAACACCATTGGAAATCTCTCACCGAGTTCTATAATGGGTCTCCCTTTATTTTTGGTAAATTGACACTTCACCAGGAAGTCATTTTTTCCATGAGGTCTCACTTTATCGCCTCTTCATATCGAATTTCTTCATTTGAGCCACCTGTATTCTGGTACCACTTTACCTTTGCACTGGTTGACTCACGTGTCGATTTTCGTCATGAATAACCATCATTTATTCATGTTTTTATGGTCCCCTCCAGGCCTCCCCCACGTGGCAGCATCACCGAGTCACCCTTATTCATAACATTTGAGATGAGTCACCCTTGTATCTATGGAGTATGTTCTGAGTCCCCTTGAGCCCATTTACAATGTTCCATACATCTGTGTGTCACATCCACCCTATTATATTCATATTTGGCCTCCAATTCTACTCTTTCGTCTTTCCCAAACCCCCGTTTGACTCATTGATCATCCCGTCTGGAATGAGTAAGTCGCTACCAAGTCAACAATACATATTATGCTCTGACAAGGGAAGTCATCAGTTTGCCACTCATCTTTTTTTCTTCCATCATCATCCCTGGTGTTAGCCCAGCAGTTACTCTACTACAATACCTTGTGCATTTGTTAAGGATTCCTTATTGCCTTAACTCTGGCGAGCACTCTTCTGTCTTCCAGAAGTGTAGTTTAGAGGGCGATGTACCTTGGTTCCAACTTTCATCTCTGTTTGGTGCCTCAGATCAAGCAAAGGGAATCATCATTTCCCTTTGACTTGGTTGTTTCTCACATGCTCAACACCATCTCCTTATCGCACGATTGAGAATCATACACTTGGTGGTTCATTGATAAGACAATTGTCTTAGTGATTCCTAGGTATATCTGTGATGTTCCAGACCTCATGAGGGGGTGGCCCTTCAGGTAGCCCCCCACATTCCCAGATGTCCGCAGATGTTGATCCAACTTCAAATGTAGTTCCGTGGATGTGATGGGTTCGATTTTCGCCGCTTGCAGCACCCACAACATGCATGTCTCCTTCAGATGATCCATTCAGATCTTCAAAGCCCTTTCTTGTTCAGCAAGGGGCTTCTTTAGTTGTGATCCCCCCTCACCATGTTAGCTTAAGGGGAATTATGTCTCATGTACTCAGATGTTATTGTATTCAGTCTTGGCCTATGTCTTTCCAAACACGTTATGTATATGGGATCCAATTTTTTGGTACATTGATACCAGCATATCATGTATCATGTACTTTGTGGCTCAATCCCACATTGTTGGGCTCACCATTATTCTTTGTACGCAGTTAGCTCGATGGGTATGGGTATGCCTCCCTCGCTTCATTTGAGATCATATACTCTAAGATAAAAGGAGACACCTATTATTTTAGTAGGTCTCACCCCCTCCATTTTTGTCTGTCCTTGCATTGCTCTCTCTCTCGCTCTCTGACTCCCATTTGGTGTCTCATGGAAGTGTAACCTACAACGTATTTTGGTCATATGATTTGCTTCTAACACTCTTACATTGGGGGGTAATCTGTTATCACCAAAAAATGATCACCTAGACATTTCTAACTAGGTGGATCAAAATAAGCCATGTAGGATTAATTTTACCATAGTAAAATCACTTTCACCATGGAAAATAATTTAGCAAACCATTTTTATTAAATTATTTTATGATTAAAATAATAATAAAAACCCCAATGAGAATAATTGAATAAATCATTATCTATTTAATTTTCTCTAGGAATAATTATTAAATCATTGTTTAAATAATTGTTCCTTGTCACATTTAACTAAATCCCCTAGGAATAATTAAATAAATCGTTATTTATTTATTATTCCTTATTTCTATTATTGGAATAATTGTTAAATCACTATTTAATAATTATTTAAATTTCACACCATTCTTAATCCCCAAGAAATAATTAATATAGCATTTTATTTGTTAATAATTTCTAAATAAAGATATTTGACCATTTTGAATATTTTTTCCCTCTCCAAAAAATATAATAAAGTATTTCTAATGGTTAAATCTTGATTTGGTCAATATTATTTCATTATTCTCTATTTTCGAGATTAACTCAATACTTTGTTATAAATATGAGGGTTTTCCATTCATTCTTTACCATGATCATTATCATCGTCACCATTATCATTTTTTTCGCTTAAGCTCCCATTTAAATTCTCCACATTGTTTTGGGTTTTTTCACACATTGAGAGAGATAATCGATTACTAAAGCATCAAGGACTTCAAATGACCCATCCCACAGAGGGGGATTTGCAGACCCTTTTTCTAGATCTCCTTCACCAGTTGTTATCAATAAAAGATTTATTCATTTTAAAGTCTTTCCATTTGGGTTATTGCATTAGATATATGTATTGTTGTTTGTTGTTTTGGATCGTATATGTTATTTTTGTTGTAGGTTTTCCAAGTTTTATTACAGATCTAAAGCGTAAGCAGTCACAAATTGTTGTTAGAGTCATGTGTCACCTAGTGACTTAAGTGAAGTGTTTTTGGTACACCTTCCAAGAAATTTCACATAACACTTGAGCCAGTGGATTCAAGACTTTTTCTGCCAAATTTTTCCTCTTATAGAACTTTCTCTTCCCACCTCTTATGGAGGCTCATTTCTTCCTCCTTCGTTTGGTCAGTGATGCAATTGTGGATGATTCATTGTTGAAGATCTCCATGATTTGCTCCATCTCCTTTTTGTCTTTGAAGATATTTCCAAAGACTTCTTTATTCCATAATTTTATTTTATTTTTTATGTTCCTTTACTTTTGTTGGAATTGGTACATCCTTTTGTTGGATTGGGGTGTTATGTTTTCCCACTATTCCTTCAGGTTGTCAATGAAATTTGGGTGCTCAAGCTAGAATGCCTCAAAGAGGAAGGGTCTATTTTTAGGGCCATATGAGATGTGCACTCTAGAGAAATAAGCCACTGATTCAAACCTGTTTGGGGGAGAATGCGAGCTTCAATCTCCCACGAGGTCATATAAATGGCTTCTGAGATCAGAAAGTGATCCAGCCTAGAGGCAATCTATCTTACCCCTCCTCTTCTGTTGTTCCAAGTGTAAGTGACATTTACAGTTGGATGTCAATCAGTCCCAACATGTCAATCATCGCTTGGAAGACTTCGAGTCTAGACTGTGAATCCATCCTTTCTTTTCTGCAAGATTTAGGACCATGTTAAAATCCCTTGCTATGATTTTATGGGGCAAAGGTATGGTATCAATGATCTTCATGACCGTGGTTAGAATTTGTATTCTCTCTACAACCTTGTGAGGAGCATATATATATTCATTACACATATGTTATCATTGGAACCAATGATGTTTAGGACTATTGTGATGGAGCTTCTGGTTGCAACATATGAGGTTAGCTCATCGAGTGAGCTCTTCCATAGAATCAGTTGCCCACTTGTAGCACCAATAGCCGAGTTGGAAAGGTATCTATAGTTCTTGAAACAATCCTTTTGAAGAGTCTAAAGGTTCTCCATAGAAAGCTTAGTCTCTTGGATGAAAACAATGTCTAGTTTGTCTCTGATTAGTCTGTGTTTTAGGATTATTCTTTTTCCTTGACTGTTTAGGCCTCTTATATTCCAAGAGATACAATTCATTGATAAATATGGGGGGTTAGAGTGAGAAATATTACATTGCCCTCATTGAATAATCTTGCTCCAAGTTCCTAGAGGAGCTGGCTTGCGGTTTTCCTTCCTCTTTTTTGGCTGGGTCCTTTGGGGTTGTACTGCTCGACTGCCATATTTGCTAGGATTCCTTTGTGAGTCAGGTCCTCTGGGAGCTTCCTGAACGTACCTTGTTTTATTTCTTCTTATAATAGGTAAGCTCCCTCTATTTTTTGTATGTGCTCATCTGGTATGTCAACCAAGTCGCTTTTTTCCCATACTTCTGTTATGGAATTGAGATCTACTCTTTTGAGGGCTTCCTCTATTACGTGGTCTTCAAGTGAGTTCTCTGTCATTACTAGTTCCATGTCGATTTCCTCTAGAATATGGCCTTCCACTTCTTGGAAATGCTCAAAATGTTACCCTTGAGGTTGTATCTGACTTGCCAAGTTTTAGATTATCCTTTGGTTTTCTTCCTTGGTTTGATCATCTGATATTAATTCTTCTTACCCTTGTTGAAGGGTGTCATATTTTTTTTTGTTGGCTACTTGATATTGATCTTGTTTGCCTTGAGTCTTCCTGTTATGCATGTTTTTGGGTCCCACCATGTTGTTCGTCTAACTTATTTTGATCTTGAGTGTTGCTTTGTTGTGCCTTGTTTTGTGGGAAGTCTCTTAATAGGTGGTTGTGTTCATGGCAGTTTCTGCATCTAAATGGTATAATGCTTACAGTTTATATTTTGGAGCCAAGCTTCATACCATTAAGACTAACTTGATTGCCTCTAGTAGAGCGCCTAAGACATCCATGTAAACACAAATTCTGGCATAGGAGACATAGTAACCATTTTTGTTCCCTCTGACAATTTTATGTATTCTGCCACCTCATCTTTTATTCCTTTTAGAAATGACGGTGACCAGTAGTCCGTGGGTAGCAAGTAGAGTCTGGCCTAGACAAGGACTCTTCTGAAATCCTCCTTTTTAGGAGTACATTTTACTTCCAATACCACATGTAGAGGCTAGCCAAGTTGAAGAAGTATGGGCCTCCTTCGAATATGCCATCTTTATCTTCCAGGAGGTAAAACATGACCGTGAATAATCCTTTGAATCCTAGTTGCAGTCAGATCTCTCCTTTAGGGTGCCATTTATTTTGAATCCACTAGTTCAATGCTTTTTTTTTGGGCCATATTCCCACGAACTTACAGATGACTGCATGCTCTTGTATGAAGTCTCTGTAGGCTGCCACATTTGGGTCCTAAATTTCCAGCATCTGTGTCCTTTTTCCTTATGCTTGCAGTATTGTTGCCTTTTGATTTAGTCCCTTGGGAGCTTTTTGAATAGGTTTGGTCGGATCTAGCTTTATTTTTTTCTTGTGAAGTCAAAGCTTCCTTTGAAGCATTTCTAGTTGCAAGCTTTCCTTTTCCTACGCTTCCACTTGCTTTCTTGCTCGCTCCTGCAAATTTAAGTTTTGTAGAGGAGTGAAAGGCATTGTAGGTAGTAAGCCTTGTGAAGAACAATGTTTCTAGCTCCTTATTCTTGCCCGTGACAGCATCCAGAATGGAGGGGGCTTCAAAGCCCCCTCCATCTTCTACCATGGTCTGAACCATGCAAGATGACACAAACCCTAGTGGCAGAGTTCACAAATCACGGTAGGTAACCCTCTTCAATTGCTGCGGCTACCCCTCCATTTTCTCTAGGAATAATTATTAAATCATTGTTTGATAATTATTCCTTGTCACATTTAACTAAATCACCTAGGAATAATTAAATGAATCATTGTTTATTTATTATTCCTTAATTCTATTATTGGGATAATTGTTAAATCACTATTTAATAATTATTTCAATTTCACACCATTCTTAATCCTTGCGAAATAATTAATAAATAATTTTGTTTGTTAATCATTTCTAAATAAAGATATTTGACCATTTTGAATACCTTTTCCCTCTCCAAAAAATATAATAAAGTATTCCTAACACTTAGATCTTGATTTGGTCACTATTATTTTATTATTTTCCATTTTCAAAATCAACCCAATACTTTGTTATAAATAAGAGGATTTTCCATTCATTCTTCACCACGATCATTATCATCATCACCATTATCATCTTCTTGCATATGTTCTCCCACTTGAGTTCTACAAATTGTTTTTGGTTTTTCACATATTGATAGAGAGGATCAATCACTGAAGCATCAAGGACATCAAAGGACCCATTCCACGAAGGGGGATTTGCATACCCTTTTTGTAGATCTCCTTCACCAGATGTTATCAATAAATATTATTATTCATTTAAAAGTCTTTGAATATTGGGTTATTACATTAGATATATATTGTTGTTTGTTGTTTTGGATCGCATATGTCTTTTTGTTACAGGTTTTTCTAGTTTTATTATTGCAAATCTGAAGCATAAACAACCACAAATTGTTGTTAGGGTCACTTGTCACCAGTGACTTAAGTGAGATATTTTTGGTACACCTTCCAAGAAATCTCATATTAACAAATGGCGACTCAACTAGATTTTTAAACCTACATTTTTCGTCAACAAACGGTGACTCCACTGGTGTAGTAATTCAGTTCCTAGGTGACTGAAGTTTCAATAAATTTCAAAGTTTTCTACAGCTATTTATAGCCTCTTAATTTCTATTTATAGTTTTCTTTCCTTTTTTGTCAAATTTTCGGATTCTAGTGGTTTTCTGGTTCTTTCCGCAGGTCACAGGTACCAGCCGAACAGGAAACGGGAAAATCTGTGCGAGATCTGCCGACCTAGAGTCCCAGGAGTAAAACACACTTTTCAGCCCCAGATCTGTGTTCAGGAGCACACTTTATGGCCCATTATCTGCATTTTCCACTGTTTCTAGGTTAATACTTGCGTTTTGGATTTTTTCTGAGAATTTTTCAAAAAAAATTCGGACTTGCTAAGAGTGCTATGTGTAAACTGGGAAGGGTTTATTATCTTTGTTTCAGTCTCCCCTAGGCCTAGATTCTCTTAGTTCTTCTCTTTCAGGAAGGAAAAAAAACCCTAGGGTTTAGTTTACACCTCCACTTTTTTAGGAAGAGATTGGTCCCCTAGGCCTAGATTCTCTTAGTTATTCTCTTTGAGGAAGGAAAAAAACCCCTAGGGTTTATATTACACCTCCACCTTTTCAGAGTCTAATCCATTTCTTTACAACACTTGTAGATAGGTTTATTTCACCTTTTCTCCCTTTAGGGTTTTGGGTTTTGCCTTCCCCTTTAGGATCCCCTTGAGCATCCTAGGTTTTAGAGTTTCATACCTATCCTTTATATCATTTGTCACCTCTAATTTTTGTTGTGTGTCTGCACCATTTTTAGTAGATTAGTGCCTCTAAATCTCATTCCCGTTGACATTAAGTATTTTAGGCATTTTATGTGTCTTTGAGTAGCTTGTTTTCCTTCTCTTTCTTAACTGCTTGATAGCCTTTTTGGGTGGGGTTTTGTGTGCTTGATTAGATGTTTATTTTTCTGTCATTTTCAACATTATTTACAGTATTTCAGTACTTTATTTTCAGTAGCACATGGCATCATAGATCATGTCCAATTAACTCATCCACTTGACACATCATTTTCACACACTCACAACCTAAGCGAACGCGAGCTTGGTTAACACCGCCAAGACTTGAAACACTACACCTTAATAATTTAACATACATAGTTTAAGCCCACTTGGGCACCAGGGCCAAACAATCTGTGTAGTTTAGGTGTAAGATCAGTGGGATAGGCTTCCAATGATTGCTTACATTGAGACATATAATTTTACATATTAGGGAGCTTAAAATCCTTCACCATCCCAAGGTCCAAAGTCGGAGTGCATCATAAACTTGATTCATAGGGGGTTAGTCTAGGTCATCATGCAAACGATTCTCCTCGGGTCTACCCAACCTGTGGCAGGGAATCCTGTGCGGTGGTTGATCACCAAGAAGCTCAATACTCGACCATCCTCATGGAACGAAGGTATCCATAGTGACCAATCTTACAAAAACACCCTATAGGACTAGTTGTGGGAAGTAGTTGGTTCTCTACCCTACCTTTATCTAGATAGCTTTGCTTGTGATGATAAGATTCTGTCAAGTAAGAATTTCTTTAGAAGGCCATCTGAAATAGTAAATTTAGGATTGTTTGAGGATTTAGAACACCTGTAGGCTAGAGGTATTTTTCTTTGAGAGTACGTGCTTATTTGTATTAAAATAACATCATTAATATAGCTAGTTTACACTTGGCACCACTGCACTAGGTGTTTGCTTGTTGTTTGTTTCTATTTTACTCCTATCATCACCCTTTAGTCCTTAAAGTCACCATTGTCTTGACATCATTTTGCCCCTTAGGCATTTGTCGCAGAGAATTCAAGGTCTTTTCCTTCAGTTTCCGTTAGGACATATTACTCCTCCCCGTCGAGTTAGATTCCATCCTCCCAGTACTCCATCGATTCCTCATTCTGACTATGGTTATACTGATTCTTCCAGCTCTTTCATTGATTTTGCGTCTTCTGAACCCCGTGCCGTCACCATCTCATGCACCAACGTGGATTCGGGAAAGTAACCTAGGTACTAACCAGGTTAACCACACAAGCGGAACCTCCACCAGTATGGTCACTCCTACTCCATTGCTTCCTTTTATGGTTGGTTTGAGTCTCTTCGATTTCAACAAGCTCCTCAAGGACCCTCTTCTCCATGACCCCAATTGGCTAGCTATGCCTACCAAGCTTCCTCCGGACATCCCCAAGTTTGAAGGTAATCCTGGAGAAGATCCCACTAATCATGATCGCTCATTCCATATGGGGTGTTCATTCAATTCTTTCATTGAATACTCCATCTATCTTCGCCTTTTCCAATGTACTCTTATTGGAGCTACTCCTAAGTGCTATGTCGATCAACCCAGAGCCACTCATTCCACATTTGTGACTTTGGCCAAAGCATTTCTAGCCTATTTCCAATTACCTCTCCATTATGACATTGG
The DNA here is from genome assembly GCA_031772625.1 of Pinus tabuliformis. NCBI lineage: Eukaryota > Viridiplantae > Streptophyta > Pinopsida > Pinales > Pinaceae > Pinus > Pinus tabuliformis. The sequence goes on along the minus strand of CM062817.1, from coordinate 588,251,313 downwards.
TACTGAACAATTGACTTTTTTCCCTCAAACTTCTGCCACTCATCTATCTGACCATGTTCAAGAATGGCGTAGAAGGAGGAGCATATGTAAATCTCTTGAATTCGAAGACCGCGTCTATATGGATCAATTTCTTAGATCACTTTTGGCCCCCATTTCTAAAGATGTTGCTCCCCACTTCCCTCAATCTGAGGAAGATGCGCTCCAAGTAGCCTTGAAATTTGATCTGATCTATGCCAATCAGGTTATGTTTATACTATCATTCCCAATCTGCCTCACCCCGGTGCTGCTAATGCACTGGGGGCATCTCATGTCATTGATGGTATCATTGGATCCATTTCACACCCTCAAATTTAACCATATGATCCACCTCCAATGAGTTATGGTCAACCCCAGGGGGGGACCAGTTCCTCTTACACTTATCCCCCCCCCAATCTTCCACAGAACAACTCTTATCCAGGTTCTAGCACGTCATATGCATATCCCCATCCACATCAACAGATGTCATGGGCAGTTATTGCTCCACCTATCTATCCTAATGTTTCCCCATCTCCTTACTATATGTATGCATCGCCTAGCACTCCAGCCCCACCAGTGCCCCAGTCCCCCATGTCGCCTCCACCTCTGTCACAGCAGCAACCTCCTCCACAAGGTTAAGTGTATGCTTAGCAGAGTACAACCAATCCCCCCAACCCCAAGAAACGGAACAAGGGGAAAGGTAACAAGAACCAGTAATCTCAAGGTAATCAAGGTATTCAGGGTCCACTAACTAATGCACCTTAGGGAAACCATCCTAACCCTCCAACTCAGTAACAGGGTGGACAACCCTGTTGGCATTACGCGGAGGAGAGAAGATTGTAGGCCAGCGCCTACGTACTAGTATCTTAGCTAGTACAAGAGAAAAGGGGGTTGTAGCTCCCTTCCAGGAGAGTCTGGAGAACGAGAGAAGGTTGTAGCCTGCGTGCTGGTAAAGGACTGCACCAGTACATTGTAAAAGAAGTTTCTTAATAAAGGAAGATAGAAACGAATTGCAGCAAGTGGTTTTCACCCACATTGGGTTTCCACCTTATATCATGGTGTTCATGTGTGTTGCTTATCTATCTGTTTTACTGCTATTGTTGACTGTTAATATGTTTAATAATGTTCTGATGCACCCATTGAAGATCACATAACTGAATCATGAGTTTAATGGTTATACACTAGTTGCAATAGACACAATCGCGTATATACGTGGGTATACTTAACTGAAGTAGTGTATATGAATCTGAGTATGAAAATGAAAAAGTTTTATTGATTAGATAATACTGATTCACCCCCCCTCTCAGTATTATTTCCAACAATTGGTATCAGAGCAGGTCCTTTGGTAGAAGCTTGATCGCTTGAAGGAGATCCGTGGAACTATGGGAAAGAAGCTTAAGAAGAAAGCACCTAAGAAGAAGAAGACATCTCAGAAGAACTATGACAGTGGGAGAATCGATTGGGGATTAGGTATAAGAAGCTCTTCAGATTCAGAATCAGATTTAGAATCATTTCAGAATGAAGATGAACTATCAAGTACGAATTTGCTATCCTCTGATGTTCCAGCTATCTATCCATTTGGAAAGGATGGAAGTGATAACGAAACAACTGAATGTGCTCTTATGGGTGAGGAAGAAGGATATCAAATAGAGGCAGAATTTAACAGGTTGATGTTGTGTGTGGAGCATGATTGTTCAGAGGTCTTTGTTTCAGCCGGATGTATACCCCAGGAAGTTTGTACACCCCTCCACGCGGGGGGTGCAAGGGGGACTTGTCCCCCCCGCGGGGGTCCGGGGGGGCCGATCCCCCCCGGCTGGGGGGTCCGGGGGCCAGTGGTCCCCCGGCGGGGGCTCGGGGGCAGTGCCCCCGAAGCTAAAAACAAATGTAAAATTGCCTTGTAAAAGTATAGTAATTTCTAGTCAATCTGGGCCGTTCATTAGGCAGATGATTTGACGGTAGAACTTATGTTTAGTTTAGGGTTTTTTGCCCTAGAAGGCAACCCCCTCTCTTTGTATGAGGGCATTGTATTTGAGGCTGAGATATAGATGTGTATTCTGTGAGCGAGAAACATAGAGGTGAGACTGTGAGAGAAAACATAGGATATTACAGCGGATTTGCTGTAGGTTGTGTCTCTTCATTTTGCTGGATAATAGAAAGGAAGGACTGGCTGTTCGGGGTGGACGTAGCCCAAACTGGGTGAACCACGTATATCTGTGTCTCTCTTGTTTTGTGCGTTTTCTGTGTTTATATTTCTGCAATATTTTATGTGTTCCATTGATCCGTAATATATATAATTTCCTAACAACTGGTATCAAAGCCGAAGGTCTATTTGGCTGATAAACTCGCAGGAAAGAAGGGTTCTTGGTTCGAGTGGGAGCAATGGCAGAAGATGGTAATTTTAGGGTCGAGAAATTTAACGGCCAAAACTTCTCGCTGTGGAAGATGCAGATGGAAGATTATCTGTATCAGAAATATCTATACCTACCATTGGGCGGAAAAACAAAGATGCCGACGAGTATGAAAGATGAAGAAGGGAACCTTCTCGATAGAAAGGCACTCAGAACAATACGGTTGTGCCTTGTTGCGTCAGTCGCCTTCAACATTTCGAAGGAAACCACGACAGAGGGTTTGATGCAGACGTTGTCGAAACTATATGAAAAACCCTCGGCCTCAAACAAGGTATTTCTCATGAAACGGTTATTTAATATGAAGATGTCGGAAGGTGGATCTGTTGCAGACCATTTAAATGATTTTAATACTGTTACAAGTCAGTTATGTTCTGTAGGGGTAAATTTTGATGATGAAGTTAGAGCTATGTTATTCTTGTGCTCGTTACCAGAAAGTTGGAATGGTTTGGTAATGGCCATTAGTAACTCCGTTTCTGGATCTAATACTTTAAAGTTTGATGATGTTGTCGGTGCTATCCTTAGCGAGGAGATGCGACGGAAAAGCTCCGGTGAGACATCGGGTAATGCTTTGAGTGCAGAGTCTAGGGTAAGAAAAATGGAAAGAGGAAAGAGCTCAGGATATCGCAATAAATCAAGGAAAGGCAGATCCAAGTCCAGATCGGGGATAGTGTGCTGGAAATGTGGAAAGAAAGGACACCTAAAGAAAGATCTTAGATCTCGGAAGGGAAAAGAAGGAGATGCACAGCAAGAAAACAATCATGAAGCAAATGTGACAGGTGAGGTGTTACAAGATGCTTTGATTCTTTCTTTCGAAAATATTACTAATTCCTGGGTGGTAGATTCAGGGGCTTCATTCCATGCCACACCTGATAAGAAATACTTTCATGACTATGTTCAAGGAGATTTTGGACAAGTTCGTCTGGGTGATGATAAACCCTGTAAAATCATTGGAATGGGTAAGGTTCTTGTAAAACAACAGAATGGAAACCAATGGCTATTAAAGGAGGTAAGGCATGTTCCAGATCTAAAGAAAAATCTGATTTCAATAGGGCAGTTAGGTGGTGAAGGTTGTGTGACAACTTTCACAGATAAAGCTTGGAAGGTCACCAAAGGAGCCCTGGTAATAGCAAAAGGCGAAAAGGTTGGTACATTGTATTTATGCAATGGTATTTCTAACTCTGTTAATGCTTTAACTTCCAAAGGAGCAGATGCAGCATTATGGCATCATAGGCTCAGACACATGAGTGAAAAGGGGATGAAGATTCTTCACTCAAGGAATTTGTTGCCGGGTTTGAAGAATGTTGATTTGGACTTCTGTGAGAATTGCATTTATGGAAAACAGAAGAGAGTCAGATTTCTCAGAGTTGGGAAAGAAAAGAAGAATGAAAAATTAGAGCTTGTACATACAGATGTATGGGGACCTGCTCAGGTATCATCTCTCGGTGGCTCTCGTTATTATGTCACTTTTATTGATGATGCAACTAGAAAAACTTGGATTTATTGTATTAAGAATAAATCTGATGTATTTGATACTTTCAAGAAATGGAAAGCTTTGGTTGAGATTGAGACAGGAAAGAAATTGAAGTGTCTTAGATCAGACAATGGAGGTGAATATTGCAGCAAAGAGTTTGATAGGTACTGTTCAGAGCATGGAATTCGCAGAGAGAAGACAGTTCCAAGAACACCACAAGAAAATGGTGTGTCAGAAAGGATGAACAGAACAATCATGGAGCATGCAAGATGCATGAGATTGCATGCAGGATTGCCTTTACAGTTTTGGGCAGATGCTGTAGATACTGTTGTTTATCTAATAAACAGAGGGCCTTCAAGTTCCTTGGATGGTGGTGTTCCAGAGGAAGCATGGACAGGTAAAAAGGTAAACTACTCCTTTTTAAAGCCTTTTGGTTGTGAGGCCTTTGTCCATATTGATAAAGAAAATAGAACAAAGCTTGAGGCAAAGACAAAGAAATGTACCTTTATTGGATATGGTGTTAATGATTTTGGTTATCGCTTATATGATTATGAAAATCACAAAATCATTAGGAGCAGAGATGTAATATTCAATGAAAAGGTCTTGTATAAGAATCAGTTGCAGGAAAAGGAAAACAAGGAATACGCAGTTCTTGATGAAATCACTGAAAAAGGAAAGGTGCCTGAAAATAATAATAATCAACAACCACAACAACAGCAACCACCACAACAACAACAGGCACCCCAAACACCTGAAAGTGGTGTTAGAAGATCTACCAGGATAAGTATACCCCCTGAACGATACTCTCCTTCATTATATTATTTATTGTTGACTGATTCTGGTGAACCCGAATGTTATGAAGAAGCAATGCAGGTTGAAAGCAGGAAGAAGTGGGAGGTAGCCATGGAAGAAGAGATGGGCTCCTTAATGCATAACCAGACTTGGGATTTAGTCAAGTTGCCTGCAGGAAAAACTACATTGAAGAATAAATTGGTTTACAAGCTGAAGGAAGAAGATGGAGGAAAATAGAGGTACAAAGCTAGACTTGTGGTGAAGGGGTTTGCACAGAAGAAAGGTATTGATTTTGATGAAATATTTTCTCCTGTTGTTAAAATGACTTCAATCAGAACTATTTTAAGTCTTGTAGCAGCTGAAGATTTGCATCTTGAGCAGTTAGATGTAAAGACAGCCTTTCTCCATGGGGATTTGGAGGAAGAGATATATATGCAGCAGCCACAAGGATATGAGGTGAAAGGGAAGGAGAAACTAGTGTGCAGGTTGAAGAAGAGCTTGTATGGCTTAAAACAGGCTCCAAGGCAGTGGTATCTAAAATTTGACAAGTTTATGTCTGAACAAGGTTATACTAGATGTCACTCTGATCATTATGTTTATCTGAAAAAGCAAAATGATGGCAGCTATATTATATTGTTATTGTATGTGGATGACATGCTTGTTGCAGGATCTAACATGTAGGAAATAAATGTACTCAAAAGAAAATTGGCAAATTCATTTGCAATGAAGGATTTGGGAGCTGCAAAACAAATCCTTGGTATGAGAATCACTAGAGACAGGAAAAATCGCAAATTAACATTGTCTCAGAATGAGTACATATAAAAGGTGTTGAAAAGATTTAATATGCACAATGCAAAACCAGTTAGTACACCTTTTGCTAGCCATTTCAAACTTAGTAAGGAAATGTGCCCAAAGACCCAAGAAGACATGGATTATATGTCTAAAGTTCCATATGCATCAGCAGTTGGAAGCTTAATGTATGCAATGGTCTGAACAAGGCCTGATATTGCACATGCAGTGGGAGTTGTAAGCAGGTACATGAACAATCCAGGAAAGGAACATTGGATGGCAGTGAAATGCATTCTCAGATATTTGAAAGGTACCACAAATCAAGCATTATGCTTTGGTGGTTCAAACATTTCTCTACAGGGATATGTTGATGCAGATATGGCAGGTGATAGAGACAACAGGAGGAGCACTACAGGATATGTATTTACTGTTGGAGGAACAGCTGTCAGTTGGGTTTCAAAAATCCAAAGTTGTTGCACTTTCAACAACAGAAGCAGAGTATGTTGCTGCTACAGAGGCTAGTAAAGAAATGATTTGGTTACAAAGGTTTATGGGTGAATTGGGTAAGGAGCATGATATGGGCACGTTATACAGTGATAGCCAAAGTGCCATTCATCTTGCAAAGAACTCAACATTTCATTCTAGGACTAAACACATACAGCTCAAGTACCATTTCATGCGATCAGTGTTGGAAGATGGAGAGTTGAAGCTGGAAAAGATACACACTAGCCAGAATCCTGCAGATATGCTAACAAAAGTTGTAACCAGGGAGAAACTGAGAATATGCTCAGTTTCAATTGGTCTTCAAGGATGACGATGAAGATGAGAAACAGCCAGGTCCAAAGAGGAGTCATTGTCCAGCGAATGAAGCAGCGGTGGAGTTCCTACAATCATTCTCCAAGTGGGAGATTGTTGTTTGTGGAGCATGATTGTTCAGAGGTCTTTGTTTCAGTTGGATGTATACCCCAGGAAGTTTGTACACCCCTCCACGTGGGGGTCCGGGGGCCAGCGGTCCCCCGGCGGGGGCTAGGGGGTAGCGCCCCTGAAGCTAAAAACAAATGTAAAATTGCCTTATAAAAGTATAGTAATTTCTAGTCAATCTAGGCCGTTCATTAGGCAGATGATTTGACGGTAGAACTTATGTTTAGTTTAGGGTTTTTTGCCCTAGAAGGCAACCCCCTCTCTTTGTATGAGGGCATTGTATTTGAGGCTGAGATATAGATGTGTATTCTGTGAGCGAGAAACATAGAGGTGAGACTGTGAGAGAAAACAGAGGATATTACAGTGGATTTGCTGTAGATTGTGTCTCTTCATTTTGCTAGATAATAGAAAGGAAGGACTGGCTATTTGGGGTGGACGTAGCCCAAACTGGGTGAACCACGTATATCTGTGTCTCTCTTGTTTTGTGCGTTTTCTGTGTTTATATTTCTGCAATATTTTATGTGTTCCATTGCTCCGTAATATATATAATTTCCTAACAGTTGACAAACAAAATTAGTGAACAAGAAAGACTTCTGAACATAAAGAGTGGTGCCCTCAAAGAAGCTGTTACTAGACTAAAGGCTCAACGAGAGTTATTCAAGGACAAATATCAAAAGTTGCAGGATGAAGTAACATTTCTAAGAGATGAAGTCAATGAAAGAAGCACAACCATCAAGAAACTCAGAGATAGATCCAGTTACTATGAAAGCCTTGAAGCCACGATCTGCTCGCTAAAGGAAGATCTTGAAGAATCAAAGAAGCAGAATAAAGATCTACTCCAAGCTAATGAAAAACAGGTAAATGAAGTTATCAGCTTAAAATCTCAGCTAGAATGTGCCTTCAGAATTCGTCAAATGCAGCAGGATCTGAATGAAGAACAAGAAAAGGAGATTCTCAAACTAAGGCATCAGTTGGAAGAAGGAAGGAAAGTTGAAGAAGACATGAAGAAGCAATATCTTGAAAAGGAAGAACAACTTCAAGTTGAGGTAAATATCTTGAAAGGTAAATTAGAAGAAAATGATAAACTGTTGCGATTTCAAGATAGTACTAAAGCCTTGGATGATATTCTTAGTAGTCAAAGGTCTCCTGCTATCAAGACTAGTCTTGGTTTTCATGAATCTGTTGAAGGTGAATCTAGTTCACAAGGTGAGGCAAGGAACTCTAAAGAGAAATCCAAAATGATTAACAAGGAGATGAGAGGTCAACCTCATCAACAATCAAGGAAAGAGATTCTTCAAAGAAAATATCTTACTCCTAACTATGGTCGGCCATTTACTCAGATGAATAATATTGAATGTTATGAATGTCATAATCTTGGACATGTTGCAGCTAGATGCAGAAGAAGGATGGTTCAAGATCATCACACAGAAATATCATCACATTCCGGGTACTTCAATGGATATTGTTTTGCTTGCAATATGTTTGGTCACAAAGCTGCTGATTGCTACAGGAGGAATATGAAACATCTAAGATGTTATGCATGTAACAAACTGGGACATATAGCAAAGGAATGCAGGAACAAAGCACAGACATCACACCAAAAGGAGAAAACAACATCACACTTGAAGATATGGAAGAAGAAGGAAGTACAGTCAGAAAGATGTGGCATAGCACAATATACTCAGACACAGCACAACACAGACATAATAGACTCAGAGGGAGCTGAAAGTATAAAACTTCAGTGTCCAGAATCTCATACGCAAGTTCCATAAAGGGAAGTCGCGTATATACGCGAGTTAGACACTGCAAAGTCGCGTATATGATTATCTGAAGAAATGCAGTAGGGACAGGTTCAGGAAAAGGATTTGTTATGTTTCAGTCCATTATTTTCTCTGTTTGATAATGTTTACAGTCTGCTGAGGATGTGTGGAAATGTCTTGATACTTGTAAGATGTTTAGAAGGATTTGATCCTAACTTGATGATGATGTCTTGATGCTTATTGCTGATATATGCATGATCGGATCTAACAGTAAACAGATGGCTCAGGTTGAGTGGGAGCATATGCCTTTAATAATTCATTGTTGGCATTATGGTTAATAGTCCTTGGTGATGATGCTTATATGGCTAAATGATATATCTTGCTATGATGTGGTTATGAGTTGTCCATATGATTCTTGGGGTTACATAGTTGATGTTTAGATCATATTTGTGGTTGATTCTCTGATGATGCATATATGATGATTACATGGTGATCTTCTTTACTTGGTGATGAGCCACTCATATGCTGCTGTCGTCATATGCATAAAGATCATATAATTATGATTGTTCTTTGCACATATACGGATGAGGATTGTTGGCTGGATACATGGATGATTATTCAAAGCTGCATTGTTGGAGACATGATGATGATGAGTTCTTACCTATATGATGATAGGTTGTTTCGTACATATGTTGATTGGGGCAGATGTTTCCAAACTGATGACACATGGATGGTATATAAGATCATGAAAAATCTTGATGATGATGAGATGACTATGGTGTTCTTCACATATGATATAATGTGAATGATGATGAGTTGATATGCAGACATACCTTGTTACAGGACATTTACAGGTTGATCTAGAACTGGTTGTACGCGATTTTTACAAGGCATATCCGCGTATATACGCCTGTTTCTGCAGATACAGTCGCGCATATGGAGTTTTGAAGGATATCAGTAGGGGCAGACTCTGATTGAAGATAGTATGATATGGGTCTGACAGAGACCATCTGGCACAGGTTCAGGGGGGGCAGATAATCTTCTAATAATGCATTGTTGACATTACCTTAGAAGCTTTTGGTTCAAGTACTCAAGCTATTTTGGTTCAGGTGGATCAGCTGCAGAAAGAAGAACAGAAGGAGAACATGGTTGCTGATATATACAGTGATTGTCAGATGCTGCTAATAGTAGTTATTGGTGACCTTCATAAGTTTTGCTCTAGATATTTCGTCTCTATGTCATATATCTCTTTTGTGGTGTCTCTTTCATGGTGTCAAGGTCATGTAACGGCCTATATTGGTTTCCCCACTATGCCTGGGATGAAGATGTAATGTTCTTGTTTTATCATGTGTAAACTTTTGATGTATTCCCACTTGGTTGGGTGGATGAGTCAATTCTAGTATATCCCCACTTGGTTGGGAAATGGATGTATGTATTGAGTCTTTTGGTGATAGGAAGGTCTTTTAAGATGTATAAGTCATGGTTCTTCTTGAAGAACACCTTTTTGCAGATCTTGCCTACAGTCAGGAAGAGCATGAACAGCACACTTCAGCAGTACAGAGACTCGGCATGTACTCAGGGGGAGCATGGATAGATTGGTACACCTTGGCATATACAAAGGGGGAGCTCATTCAGAGATTTCAACAGATACTCAGGGGGAGTATGGACAGCGGAATGTTCAGCAAAGGAAGAGAATATCTTGGTCCGCCCTTTGCCCTTGATGTCAAAGGGGGAGAGTGATTTGGTGTTGTTGCCATCAAGTCCAAAGGGGGAGATTGTTGGCATTATGATGCATGTGTTGTACTTGATGGCAACCCACTCATAGAAGAACATCTCACTTATTTATAACTGGATGAATCTTCAAAAGAGATATCAGATGTGACTAATGGAGGACAGCTCAAAGGAATCAGATGATAGTTTTAAGTGTGACAAGTTAGCTTTGCCATCAAGTCCAAAGGGGGAGATTGTTGGCATTATGAGACAAGTGTTGTCCTTGATGGCAAATCACACAGATGACAGATTAGAGTGCAGCAGGCCAGTAGCAAAGAATTGATGATCAGACTACAAAGAATGAAGAAAGAAGAGTATATACGCAGGTTCACTATATACCAAGTAGGGTATACACGCAGGTTCACTATATACCAAGTCACGTATACGCAGGTTCACTATATACCAAGTAGGGTATATACGCAGGTTCACTATATACCAAGTTGCGTATACGCAGGTTCGCTATATACCAAGTAGGGTATACACGCAGTTTCATGCACGGAAAAGCGCGTACATGTCGGAAAGCTTACTTTTGGTCCGTGGTAGTTAGTCCTTGGTATTTGAACCTATGGTTTTGGACCGTGGTATCTCGACAAGTGTGTTGATCCCAAGTATTGGGCCCTTGGTATTGATTTATTATGGTTTTGGACCGTGGTATTGAGCAAGGCCTAAGACTATAAAAGGAGAAGAAGATCATTAGGCAAGAGTATCGGAAAAGTCTTGAATATCTGATGAAGGATGAGATCCAGTATGCAGGTTATGGGTTGATGATGCATTGCTTGATCTGAGCTAAGGAGGGATCTCACTGGTTGATGGAGAACAAGATCTAAGGAGAGATCGAGATCAAATGGTTTGAAATGAACTATCTTTTTGATGCTTATTCTAGATCTGCATACTGACGCATGTAATATACTATAAATGTTATGAGTATGACTGATGTCTGGTACAGCTACAAAGTTATAAGAAAATATTTTTAGATCTGTACGCGGGTTGTCTTTGGCAAAAGCACGTATGTACGCGGTTTTGATTCATCGTAGTAGCGTATACATTATGAAGTATAATATTTGAAGTTGCAGATGGGTCTGATTGTTATGGCAGAGTTCTGTAGTTTGTTCTGGTGACTGTGTTATTGACATGGTTTCAGTGTTTTAGTGATTCAGAGATTGATGATGTTAGTAGTGATTGTTTTGAGCTTCAATGATAGTTATGGGTCCAGTATGAAAATTGGATGAAACATGGCCTTTTAGATTATGTGTTGTGCTTCAGAAGTATCCAGTCTGAAAATGTATGAAACGTGGTACCTGGAGGAGAGAAGATTGTAGGCCGGCGCCTACGTACTAGTATCTTAGCCAGTACAAGAGCAAAGGGGGTTGTAGCTCCCTTCCAGGAGAGTCTGGAGAACGAGAGAAGGTTGTAGCCTTCTGCAAGTTGTAGCCTGCGTGTTGGTAAAGGACTGCACCAGTACATTGTAAAAGAAGTTTCTTAATAAAGGAAGATAGAAACGAATTGCAGCAGGTGGTTTTCACCCACATTGGGTTTCCACCTTATATCATGGTGTTCATGTGTGTTGCTTATCTATCTGTTTTACTGCTACTGTTGATTGTTAATATGTCTAATAATGTTCTGATGCACCCATTGAAGATCACATAACTGAATCATGAGTTTAATGGTTATGCACTAGTTGCAATAGACACAGTTGCGTATATACGCGGGTATACTTAACTGAAGTAGCGTATATGAATCTGAGTATGAAAATGAAAAAGTTTTATTGATTAGATAATACTGATTCACCCCCCCCCTCAGTATTATTTCCAACAAACCCAAGCAAAATAAGGCTCATCATACGAATAAACCTTGTGCCTGTTGCAGCGTATATGGTCATTATACTCATGAATATCCCCTTTTACCTCATATGCGTCAAAGATGGGAAGCTCAAGAAGCTGCTTCTAAAGAACCGCAACCCATAGCTCCTCCTCCTCCTCTTGCATCATCTCAACCAGTTGTACTTACAAATCCTTTTCCTCTCTAAGGATATCTCATTGCTCAACCTACACAAGGTCATGCAAGTTCCCCACCTCCACCGTCTGGTCACAATAATTATCAGATTATTAAGATGAATTTTTATGAATTCAACACCTAAAAAGTCAACCTTTAGACTCGATCACACCAATATGACAAGCCACCACTAAGTCAGCATCTAAGTCCCAACCCCAATTTTCCACTGAGCCTCTGTTGTCATCAAATGGTACCTTACAGATCCCATCTCCTAAGGTAGAGGATATCCCCAAGATCCCAAAAGGTCCATTATGTCTAAACATTGCTTCTGCAAAATTTTCCCATACCTATAACATAGTAGATGACTTGGCGCAATCTCCTGCTACCATGTCAATGTTGGACGTCCTCCAGACATTCCCATCCCAATGGAAATCTCTACTCTCTACTTTGGATGTCTTTGATCCCTCTAACAATCGTATGATTGTCTTTGACATTAACAAATCGAAACATCCTCCCCTTCCTTCATTTGTTTCATTTCAAATACTAGTCTCCATAAGAAACGCCATTGTTCAGCGGTGTATCATAGACAAAGGAGCCTCCACCTTCGTGATGGATGCTAGTGTTTGGAAGCAACTTGGTTCACCTGACTTGTCTCCTTCCACCATCACTCTTTGTGCTTTGGATGGTCATCCCTCTCAACCCCTTAGATTATATCATAACTTTCCTATCATTATTGCTAGAAAAACTGTCTCAATTGACATCGATGTCATTAATGCCCCATTATATTATAAAATCCTCTTAGGTCATGGTTAAACCTAGGCTATGTCAGTTGTCGCATCCATGATTTTCTGTAAGATGTGCTTCCCTCATAATGGAAAGATCGTCACTATCGATCAACTAACGTACTATGATCCTAAGTCTCAGACTTCACCTCAGTCTGCTATCTCATCGATGTCTGGCAACAAGACTGTCTCTCCCCTCACCAATGTCTCACCTGGAGTCTACAAAGGTTCCACGATGCTTGGTGCTTGTTATGGTCCACCACCTACTCCCTCATAACCTAGCTCTTCTAGTGTTTACATGCTTCAAGTGTCACTGGCTGCTCACAAGTGGCCTGGTATGCCTTCACAACAGCCAGCACCTCCACAACATGTTGTTCCCAACTCAACATTTAGGTACTACCCCTCAAGATCATTTTCCTTCTACTAGTATCTCTCCTAGTCCTTTTTAGCCCGGAATTGTTCCCCTAGGTCTTAACCATCTCGGAGCAGTTCCCCTAGGTCATTACCCTTCTGGTTAGGTATCGTTATTATTTCCACCCCCTGGAGTTTATTCTGCACCCATCATGGTTATGTTGAGTTTACCTAACATTACCTTGGGTATCCCATTTTTGTACATTGATCCTCTCGCAAACACTCCCCGTGATAAAGCCAAACCTTACATTGCTTTGACCCCGGTTCAACTTGTTTTTCATACCCCTTCATTTGCTTCAGTTCTACAACAACCTCAACGGGAACCTACTTTTGTTGCAAAATCATCTGGTGATGGGGGAAAAACCCAGAAAAGGGAACCAAAGACAAGGCACCCAAACCAACTCCAACTCCTCCTAAGCCGTCAAAGCCTACTCCTCTATGTGATTTTTGTGATGTGGTTGGGCATGCCACCAATAATTGTCTTGAAATCCCTCGTATAAAGAATGTGATATCTGATACCTTCCATGATTCTAACATTCCTGAGGTCCATGTCACCTTACCCAAGTCAGGTAAGAAGCACATATCATTACACACGAATCACCCATGTTCTTTGTGTGATAATTATGGCCATTATTCTAATCACTGTCCATGTCTCAAATACTTTCGTGATATACTTCAAGTCCTTCACAAATTAGAGGTTGCTCGTAGTGATTCCACCTCTCCTCTACATGTTGGTTTTGGTCCCACTCCTATGCCAGAGCAGGAGATCTCTCAACCACCCATCGTGATCCCCCCTGGTGTCGAGATGGTGGATAGTAACTCTCCTATTCTCTACCCATCATCATCCATGGGATCAATATATTGGGATTATATAGATGTCTCCTATTGTGATACTGTCGAACCCTCTTGGACAAACACTTCGGTCTCAACATTGATAGATCTCGCATCTACTAGTCACATGTCTCCCATCCTTAATGATGCGTATGTGAACCTTGTCACTCATGAAAACTCCTCAGGTAGCTCCTCTTTATCATGTGGTCTCTATTCCTATAGTCCCCCCCATCTTCCATTTTGATGAAGACATTATGGAAGCCATGACCACCCCCAATTATCCTTGGGATGATATGCACCATCGTGCATACTTCCTTCCGCAACAAACTCATGATCAATATGTTGTGGAGTCAAAAGACTTCATTCATGGTGAAGCCGATTAGTTTAAAAATCTCATTCCTGCACCATATTCTTTTGAAGAAGGAAATATGGCTAACATTTCCCCTACCATCAAAATTAACATTTCAAATCAACCAGGGATCGAAGAAAATATCATCATGGGGGCATAATGCACCCTGGAAGAAATTGATGCTTACAATAAGTTATAATAATTTTGTGATTTTTTCACTTGGTATCATTTTGAAATGCCCAGACTTGATCCCACCATTGTTGAACATCACATTGACACTTGGCCTGATGCCATCCCTATTCGCCAAAAGCAAAGGCCTATCGATAAGATCAAGTAGGTTGGTTTCATCTATCCTATAGAATACACCACATGGGTGTCCAATCCTATTCATGTTCTTAAGAAAAAAGGCACCATTCGTGTCTGCACAGACTTTTGCTATCTAAACAAAGCTTCTCCCAAAGCCAACTTTCCCACACCATTCATAGACCAAATCATTTATGAGTGTGTGGGGCATGAGGTTTTTTCCTTTATGGGCGGATTCTCCGGATATAACCAAATTCATATCCATTATGTCGATCAACTTAAAACCGCCTTCACTAGTCTGTGGGGAACTTTCACTTATAGGGTCATGCCTTTTGGTTTAAATAATGTTGGGGCCACTTTTCAGTGTGCGGTGTCTTACTGTTTCCATGACCTAGCTCATATTATCCTTGCATATCTAGACAATCTCGCCACTCATTCCAAACTTCGGTAGAAACACATTCCTGATTTGCGTACCATCTTCCTTCAATGTCGCAAGTATAACATTTTCCACAACCCCCTTAAGTGTGTCTTTTGTGTTCCTTCCAGCCGACTCTTGGGATTCATTGTGTCCAAATATGGTATCACTCTTGAACCTCTCGAAGTTCAAGCCATTCTCGAACTTACTCCTCCTCGTACCCTTCGCCAATTACAAAGCCTAATAGACAAAGCCAACTTTCTTCATCAATTTTTCCCTAACTATGTCACCACTGCACATGGGTTTCTTAGACTCCTTTGATCTAACATTCCATTTGTTTGGGATGACCAAGCTCAATAGTCTTTCGATGCCCTCAAATTTTCTCTCACCCTTGATCAATTCACCTAACTTTGAGAGGGATTTCATCTTGTATATCTTTTCATCCACTTATTCAGTCGTTGGGGTCCCAATCCAAGAAGATTGTGTCGGAAATGAGCATGTCATCTATTATGCAAGTACGAACCTTCATGGTCCCCCTGTGTCATATTCACACGAAGAAAATTTGGTGTTGGTTGTTGTGTTCTCTATTCAAAAGCTTCGTCATTATATCCTTACGCGTACCACCAAAGTTGTGACCAATTCCAACCCCATGGCCTTCCTGTTGAGTCGACGGATCATTAACGGGAAGTATGCCCGTTGGATCATTATACTTTAAGAATTTGATCTCAAATTTGTCACACCCAATAGTAAGAAAGATTTAGCCCTTTCTAAATCCATTTCTGAATTTCCCACTGGTACACCTAATCTGTCGGTAAATGATGATCTTCCATATGAACACTTGTTCACCATTACCTCGGATGATCCTTGGTATGGTGACATCCTTACCTACCTGTGAACCTAGAAATTCTCCCCCCATCTCACTCGTGATGATCGATGATGTATTTGACATCAAGCCCCTCACTGCCTCCTCATCAGTGACAATATTTATCAGCATGATGTCGACACTGTTCTTCGTCATTGTCTCACCCATGCCAAAACTAAGCAAGTGCTTAATCCCTTCCACGGCGACGCTTGTGTTGTTCACCTCTCTGAAATGGCCATTACCCAGAAAATCATATGCGTCGATTATTTTTGGTCTTCTCTCTTTAGAGATTACATTGAGGCAGTCAAACATTGTCCTAATTACCAATTATACGCCCCTAAGGTGTGAACTCCACCTTCTCCCCTTCATCCTGTCATCACAACCAGTCCTTTCTATAAATGGGTTATTGAATTTATGGAGTGTCAAACCCATCTGTTAATAACCATAAGTATATTATCGTGGTCATGGACTACTTCACCAAATGGGTTGAAGTCATGCCAATGTTCAATAACACCACGACTACTGCACCCCTCTTTTTCTTTAACCATGTTATCGCTCGATTTGGGGTTCTAAAACAATTGGTCTTCGACCATGGCTGACACTTTGAAGATGAGATATGGCATGAGATATCCTCTCTGTTGGGCTTCAAACACCAATATTCATCGTCTTACTACCCCCAAGGCAATGGCCAAGTTGAAGTTGTCAATAAATTCTTCAAAACTCTGCTTCAGCGGATGGTGAACAAACAAAATACCAATTCGCATCTTATGCTCTTTCCTGCTTTGTGGGCCTATAGAACTTCTGTCAAAACTGCCACTTGGTTCACTCCTTTCCACCTCGTTTTTGGAGAGGAGGAAATCTTACCAATTGAGTGTGAAATCCCCTCCCTCCACCTTGTTGTCGAACTCCTCCCAGACACCCAACCTCTAGAAAAACGACTTATCATGCTTGAGCATGCCAATTAAGATTGTCGTGTTGCATTGCAAACCATTAAAGCGGCCAAAAAGAGCACCAAAGCTTAGTATGACTGAAAATTCCACCCTCGTAACTTCCACGAAGGTGATATTGTTCTCTTCTATGACTAAGATCATGATGTCATGGGGCACGGAAAATTTGAACCATTATGACTAGGACCTTACATCATCCATAAGTGTTTGGGAAAAGGGGCATACCTTTTAGAGGGTCCAGAAGGAGAAATCCTTCCTAACCCTCACAATGCACTCTACCTCAAGAAATTTTACCCATAGCATTTCCCATTGAAATGCATGTATCTTTTTATTTTTCTTGCATTTAAGTAGCTTGCATTTCCCACCATCTTATTCATTGTCTTCTTACATCTTTCAGATGGATCCATCATCCACACCTCATATCGATTATACCAATGGTGTGAGTTGCTTTTGCAAGAATCTAACCTCGACAGCTTGGGCCATCTTTACCCCCTTGCATTCGTTAGTCCACTCCAATGGAATCTACATTGGATATGCCACCAATAATCAGGACGAATATGATGTTGTGATAGGTTTGTTCGCTGACGCCCTTGATCATCACATCCTTCACCTTCATGTTTGTCTCGATTCCTTGCTACTTGTCATGCAATTGAACGGTGTTTATCATGTGCGTAATCCTATCCTATTTAGAAAATATCTACAAGTTAAGCTTTTGGCATGTGAATTTGAATCCATTACATTCAGTCATGTTCCTAGAGCCCAAAATCACTATGTAGATACCATTGCAAATAATATTCTAGATTGGCATTTATCACATGCATATACAAGAAGACATCCATAGCATAAACAAATGGTGAACCACAATCGTCACAAAAATATGCATAACCATATTATGTATCATTATATCCAACATATAGTGTTTGGATTCCACTACTCTAAATATATCCGACATGCTCATTTGCATGTTATAAGAAAACAAAAATGGGGACCCACATGTCCCTATGACTAATCACTATCATCTGGAGGCTCCCGAGCCAATGGATCCATCCCACCAGCTTGTAGGTCTCGAACTATCTGACCGGCCATAGCAACGCGCGTCGTGATACCTCATCACTTTGAGGGAAGACCAGTGCACTCATCTATATATTGATCTTCTAACTCATGCCACCCGCGCTTTGTCAGCCCGGTCAGTAGCACATTGAATTTATTTCGGAAATCCTCTAGTAGAGAATCACTACCTGATCTATGTTGTGATGTAGAACCACCCTTATCTGCAACCCCAAGCACTGCGGCTCATCCACTATATCATGTTGGACTCACCGGTGCTATATCTGCATACCACAAAGTTTAGAAAGCAGTACCACATACACATATTTCTTAAACTATAAATGCATCAAATATATAGCAACTTTCACTTACCATTTGGACCCCATGCTCATCACGGTGGAAGTGGTAAGTCAAGATCTCCCTGATAGTTCATTCCATTATATAGATAATCATCTGTGTATAGTGGCATTTGTTCCCAATGTGCAAAAAACTTAGGTCGGAACATCCATTTGACTCCCCCTCCTCCACCTTGTCGCAGTAGCTTCCCCCGGTGGCGCATCCCGGGTTCCTATGGGCCCCCATCATGGATCTATACATGAGGACAGATGGTTGGGATCTTCTCAAAGAAGAATGAGCATAACACTATCCCAAAAGAACACTTATCATTGGTACTTCGCCTACATAGTGTCAACTGTCATTTCAACAATGTCATCATCATCTCAACCCACCCAGAGTAGGTCCCTGCCAACACACTCTCCACCAGCATCATCTTCCCCCTAGTGATGTGATGGAAGGCATGACTACCCAAGATATGCAACATTGTCGCGGCTGTAGCTCGTGTTTCAAGCCTCTCTAATTAACTTATTTGAATGGTTGTTCCCTATTCATGAACACTCGGTACATAATGACGATCCACAAACTCTCCTATATGCCTCCCACGAGGAAGCACTGGATGTATTTCCCCCACCACCCCCAGCAGGGGCAATCTTGTCATAAAATATATGTCCTGAATCGTGATCTCAATTGTGTGCCCTTGTACTACAAACACCTCTTGATTTGGGTCCCAGTAGCTCACAATCCTCAACAGCAAAGGCTCACCAGCCCTCATTAATGGGTTCTCCAAGAAATTCAGCACCCCATACCGTGTCAAAACCCCTCTGACTCCTTGATTCCCCTGAATATCAGTACAAAGAGCTTTCAAATATCTTTCTCGCCATGACACCTTTAGCTCTTCCATACCTGCAACATACATTATGTTTTGTCAGTTCAGAGTCAAAGGCACTCATCATGGGTCCACAGCTTCAGCTCAACAGGGACCCCCCTTCCTACTTTTCCTCTCAGTCCAGAACGTAGTTTTTTCCTCAAAATTGTGTTGGACACACTTCTTGGCCCAATTTATGCATTCCAGAATGCATACCAGGGCCCAAAAAGTGCACTCTGACCATGAAGAAGAGTAGGGGTTCCCCCAGTGTGCTGAAACCCTAATCTAAAGATCCAAGCCACCAAAAATGATGAGTAAGGTTATGCCACCTACCTCCAACTTCTAGATCCTGATTCCAACGCTCGGTTTATCCGCTACGATCCCCACAAGATTTAGGGCCTTCCCCTACTCTCCAAATTCTCCAATAACTCATTATGCAAATGATTTGTATTTGGGGGTAAGAAGCTATTTTATAGGAAAAAACCTAGTTTTTATGTCGCCCATTGTAACTAAACCGTAGCTTGGTTTGATGAACCATCAACGCCATTGGAAGTCACTCACCGAGTTCTATAATGAGTCTCACTTTGTTTTTGTTAATATTACACTTCACCAAGAATCCATTTTCCCCATGAGGTATCACTTTGCCACCTATTAAAATTGAATTTCTTCATTTAAGATATCTATACTCTAATACCACTTTACCTGCGCATTGGTTGAATCACATGTCGATTTTCGTCATGAATAACCATCATTTACTCATGTTTTTATGGTCCCCTCCAGGCCTCCCCCATGTGGCAGCATCATCGAGTCACCCTTGTTCAGAGCATCCGAGATGAGTCACCCTTGCATCTATGGAGTCTGTTTCGAGTCCCCTTGAGTCCAGTTACAGTGTTCCATACATATTTGTGTCACATCCATCCCATCATGTTCATATTTGGCCTCCATCTATACTGCTTTGTCTTTGAAAAGCCCTCGTCTGAGTAATTGACCATCCCCTCTAGAATCGAGTTAGGTGATGCCAGGTCAACCATGCATATTATGCTCTGAAAAGGGAAGTCATCAACCCACCACTCATCTTGTTTCCTTCCATCATCATCCCTGGTGTCAGTCCATCAGTCACTCTACTATGATACCTCATGCCTTTGTTAAGGATTCCTCATTGCCTTAACTTTGGCGGGCCCTCTTCTGTCGACTTCGGCACATTTATTCCATAAATGTGGTCAAGAGGGCGATCTACCTTAGTTCCATCCTTCATCTTTTTTCGATGTCTCGGATCAAGCAAAGGGAATCGTCATTGCCCTTTGACTGGGTTGTTTCTCACATGCTCAACGCCATCTCATTATCATACGATTAAGAATCGTACACTTGATGGTTCGATGATCTAGATGATTTTCCCAGTGATTCCCGTGTGTGTGTGAAATGTTTCAGACCTCATGAGGGGGTGTCCCTTCAGGTATCCCCCCACATGCCCAGATGTCCGCAAATATCAATCTAGCCTTAGATGCAATTTCGCAGATGTAATGGGTTCGGTTTCAACCGCTTACAGCGCCCACAACATGCATGTCTCCTCCAGATGATCCATTTAGATCTTTAGAGCCCTTTCCTATTCAGTAGTGCTTCTTTGGTTCTGATCCCCCCTCACCATGTCAGCTTGAGGGGAATTATGTCTCATGTACTTAGATGTTATTATATATAGTCTTGGCCTCTGTTTAACCGGGCACATTATGTATATGGGATTCATTATATTATTTTTCGGCCCATTGATGCTAGCATATCATGTATCATGTACTTTGTAGCTAAGTCCCACATTGTTGGGCTCACCATTATTCTTTGTACTTAGTTATCTCGATGAGTATGGGTATGCCTCCCCTGCCTCATTCGAGGTCATGTACTCCAACATAAAAGGAAACTTCTATCAGTTTAATAGGTCTCGTCCCCTCCATTTTTGTCCTACCTTGCATTGTTTCGGTTCTCTCTCTCTCTCTCTCTCTCTCTCTCGCTCTCTCCTTTGGTGTCTTATGGAAGTATAACCTACAACATATTTCGGTCATATGATTTTCTCCTAACACTCATACGTTGGGGACCTATCTATTATCACCAAAAAAGATCACCTAGCCATTTCTAACTAGGCGGATCGAAATACACCATGTAAGATTAATTTTACCATAGTAAAATCACTTTCACCATGGGAAATAATTTAATAAACCATTTTTATTAAGTTATTTCTAATTAAAATTAAAAACCCCCACGAAAATAATTGAATAAATCATTATTTATTTAATTTTCTCTAGGAATAATTATTAAATCATTGTTTGATAATTACTCCTTGTCACATTTGACTAAATCACCTAGGAATAATTAAATAAATCATTGTTTATTTATTATTCCTTAATTCTATTATTGGAATCATTATTTCAATTTCAAACCATTTTTAATCCTCGCGAAATAATTAATAAATCATTTTATTTGTTAATTATTTCTAAATAAAGATATTTGACCATTTTGAATATATTTTCCCTCTCCAAAAAATATAATAAAGTATTCCTAATTGTTAGATCTTGATTTGGTCAATATTATTTTATTATTTCCATTTTCGAAATTAAACCAATACTTTGTTATAAATAAGAGGGTTTTCCATTCATTCTTCACTATGATCATTTTCACCGTCACCATTATCGTCTTATTACATCTGAGCTCCCACTTGAGTTCTACACATTGTTTTGGGTTTTTCACATATTGAGAGAGAGGATCGGTTACTGAAGTGTCAAGGACATCAAAGGACACGTCCCACAGAGGGGGATTTTCATACCCTTTTTGTATATCTCCTTCACCGGGTGTTATCAATAAAGATTATTATTCATTTAAAAGTCTTTCCATATTAGGTTATTACATTGGATATATATTGTTGTTTATTGTTTTGGATTGCATATGTCTTTTGTTGCAGGTTTTTCTCGTTTTATTATTGCAGATCTAAAGCGTAAGAAGCCACAAATTGTTATTAGGGTCACTTGTCACTAGTGACTTAAGTGAAATATTTTTGGTACACCTTCCAAGAAATCTCATACTAACAATCTTAAAAATATTTTCTTCTAACTTATTATGTGTCTCTTTCAGTGTACCAGAGTACTTTGGTTTGCATAGTTGTGGTGATTGGTTATGTTGCCTTTGTGCACGAAGGTTATCTTTTTCTTTCTTTATTTCTAATTTATTTGGCTTTGTTGATAAATTCCTTCCAAAAGAAACAACAAGTGTGGTGCTATCCCCAAACCCTCAGTTATGCGTGGAAGGGTTTGACTCTCCCAAGGAAGAATATAGTCTATGTTCTTTCTAATTCGTAGTATGATGGTCGTTGCCTTGTCAAATTTCACATTATTGACTATACCATGCCCGATTATGTTAAGATTATAGCCAAAGCTTGGTGTCAAATTAGTATTGGGTTTCCCAATTTATTTTACTGAATTTTTAAGTATTCAGGAAAACACCGTAAGTATCTTTTTAATTTGCTTCTATATGCATGTCAGGTTCCAGAGACTGCCTTCCAGGCTACCCCTTCATGTAATTTCTCACAACCTCTTTTAATTGTGTTCTACTTATATCCATACGCTTAGCAGTTCTAATGCAACTAATTTCTCATGGTTTACATGATAAGTACTAATTCGAGTATGGGTTTTTAATGCAACGCGTTCTTAGTTCCTTCATTATGACCATTTTAAGGACTAACAAGGGTCTACTTTTCAAGTTGGAAATTTCTTGCTTCACCCAAAGCTTTATGGATGACCGCATGCTTTCTCTCCATTCGTTTTCTCAGGGTTTCTATTGTTTTGACCCTGTAAGGTTCTAGATAGTTTATATGTACCACAAATTATTGAAGCCAATAATGGCTCACCAATTTTGTTAAAACATTTGTATTCAAATCTAGTTTTTTTTAACCCCTAGAGTCACTAGATTTTGTACAGAATAACAATATTTAAACTATTTCCTTTTCTGAACTTCAATGAAATGAATTCAATTAATTTTCAATTCATTCATTTATTTTTTTCTTCACACTACTCCTTTAATGTACAAAGATTTTTTTAAAAATGGGAGGGGCTGGTTCCCTTTAGAAGCATTATGGGCCCTCTTTTTTACATATATAGTACAAATGTGTGTCAGAATGACAGTCGTCACATCGAGACTATAATCGCCATCATCATGGCTCAACATGCGCTGCAGCAGCAACCTCTGCAGGACTCGAAACCGACCAGGGGGCGTGCAAACCGACCCACCCGACCGTCATACCATGCACTCGTGTGCTTTTTAATGTACAAAGATATATGATATGTTTGATATATTTGTCTTTCCTATTTGATTTCATGGTTGGATTTGGGACACCAATGGTTACAATATCCTTTTTATTAAAGTGTCCACGTGTATAGCATCTCGATTTCTTTCACGACATGGTGTGTAGTTCTTACTTGGTCGAGTATTTATGTTTATTGATGTCAATTTAAAAAACGACTTTAAGTTATAGTGAAGAACTAGGTCCTAAATCTTTATATGGGTTAGGTTCTTCTATTTTTATTGTGAACCTTCTTGAAACTCCATCACAGATTCTTGAAATTCTCGGTTGCGTATTGGGTAATGAAAACCCCCTTTTTTCAGTTAATTATCTCTTACCCTCTCTCGCTTTGCTTTTTAATTCTCTAGTCTTTTTACATAAGCTTCAAAATAGGCTACTCCCAAGTATACCCAAATAAAAATATTAAATTAATGACTACATACCAGTAACTAGTTGCATTTGAACTTCCCATCAATAGAATTTGTAAATTTGTTTACTGGAATACCGAATGTATTCCTTGTTTCCTTACCTATAAAAAAATAAATGGGTTTGCAATTACTTATTTATAGTTCTCCCATGAATTTATTCATATTTTTAAGGCATCGTTTTACTCTCTTCCCGTTGTATAGGATATTTACAAAATCAATGTACCTCTTTAATAATATAGTGATGTAATTAAAGATTCATTATTTTGTTAACGATATTTACCATTAGTCCAAAGACACAATTTCTCTACTAGTCTCTTTAGCTAGGCTCGCAATCTAAGGTAATTGTTTAGTTAATGTATAACTTATAGGAGTTGTCTACAATGCGACTTTTTGGAGATTCCGGTGACGGAATCCGGCAGAAGAAATTGAGGTTAAATCTTGATTTGTTGCAGTTAAAATGGTTTTTTAACTGCATATTTGGATTCAGCACCCTGAAAACCCCTGGGACGCTTTGATTGTGCAAAAACTAGCTATCAAACTTGCGATTCCAATAAATTGCTGCCGGATTTTGACCGGAAAAACCCACCGAAAAGGCTTTCAAAAAGTCGCATTATAGACAACTGCTAACTTATATTTGTCAAACAATTTATTTTCCAAAATTATATTCTTCTTAATTTCATAGTATTCCTTTAAATAATCAATCATTCCAGTGTATCAATAGAAGAATAAATCTGATAACTACACGAACTCAGGTACTAAATCTCATTCCTCTATTTTATACCTGCATACACTCTTTTTCCATTATGTTCATCATTATAATCTTATTTATATTCATTCTATGCATTCATACTTTTTTCTTTGGATTGAATCAATTTATATAACTAATAATAGAATGGCCCATTTTTGCCACTAAATTTATATGTGAAAATAGTTAATTGGCTACAATTCTTTCATGCATGCAATTTATGACAAGCATGCAATATCTGATCTATGCTATATCTGATCTATGCTACTATTGTAACGAGATCCTTCAATAATGAAGATTGCTTACAAAATATATAAAATATGAAGGTAACTAATACTTATACATTTAATTTTATTCATAAAGTCCATCTTCAATCCAAATTCTAAACTTACTCTAATGTGACAATACCATATAACAAAATAGATAACCATGCATATGGGATACAAATCATTAAAAGCTTCAAATAAACAATAACAATTAAACGGAATTTAATCTATCCATAATAATCAACAACAAGAATTTAGATAGAATTTAATCTACCCATATAAATTTGTATGGGAAATATTTTGGAACTGAGCACATTCCACCCAACTATGAACTATCTCGAATAGTTCCCCCCAAGCTAAGACCTTCTTGCCCTAAGGAATCAACAATCACTTGATTCCTAGGCAGTTTGTTTTATAGATTTATTCCCAACATATTTTTAGCAGCGTCAGTCTACCAGCCTTTTGCCTAGGCCTTTTTTGTTTTAATTTTTTTGAAAAAACATTATTTTTTTCTTTAAAGCACAATTTTCTCTACCTTTGTTGTTTATTCCACCCCACTTAGTATTTCTCTCCAACTAAGTGATTAACAAAATATTTCTCTCCCATTATGCTAATATTTTCAATTATTTTCTTCGAGGGATTTTTTAGGAGAATTTTAGGGAAGGCCCAACATTTGGACTTTAACCACCAATAACTTTTCATAAATTAGCAAGAACTTTTTTAAAATTCTAGTGCTCTTTCATGAATATTCACAAGCAATATCATTTATTAATTTAATAAAATATAATATAATATAATCACATCATCACCTAGTTTCCATCCCGACTTCCATACCCATTAAGTCCACAATAATTAAAAAGTCCAAAAATAGTCATGTATGAAAAAAGCAAGACATAGGGGTGTTACATCTTCCCCCTTGGAAGTAAACATTGTCCTCCGTGTTTCCTCAATTCCATATTTTCTAAATATGGAAAGGAAATGTCTCGTGCATTTCTTCTTTCCTTTTCATTATAATCTCTTCAGTAATAAGGCGCTTCCATTGTACTTTATTTTGAGCGATGGCTCAGTTACAAAGTAAAACATACTCTTGTCTTCATTTCACGCTCATTTTCTAGCATGTTTCCATACATGTTAAACATGTGCTTTCCATTTTCATTCACGCATCCCACAAAATATTTTTAATGTGCATCCAAAAAAGTTATCTACATGCACCCAACAAGGTCAACAACATCGGTGTAACATCACAACAATACAATAGGTCCTTTTGTTCATTTATTCACACATGTGCCAAGTGACATGGACTTCATTTAATGTGAATTTAAAAATATGTAATTTCCACTTTTCCTTTCATATCACTTACACAAAGGCAATAATAATTTAAGGACTACTTGCAACACTCCATTTATGTTGTTATTTTGACACCATCGTATCAAATAGGCATTTGCCATGCATACTTAAGTGTAGGACAACCTATTATCTCTGCCACTTTCATGGTTGTTATATTATTGTCAATTATGTTCCAAAGTGGACTTAGTCAAGTCCATCTTGATTGTTCTACAACTTGTTTCCATGCCCTTCCATAAACCCACAAAAGTATGAGGGCATAAATAAGGAATTTAAAATACCAACATAGATAATTAAGCGGTATCTTGATATAATCAAGTTTGATGGTCAAAACAACAAAATATAATTTCATAGATCTACAACACTCCTTTTCCATTTTACACCTTATCCACTATTTTATTTTAACTCACTCCCTTGAGTTTTCCAATTTGGCCTGTATTGCAGGTTATTTATGAAGATTGTGTGCATCTTACTCTTGTGTAAAACTATGGAGTCTTTACATCATCACCTAGTTTCCATCCTGGCTTCCATAGCTATTAAGTCTAGAATAACTAAAAAGTCTAAAAACAGTCATGTCAGAAAAAGCAAGACATAGGGGTGTTGCATTATTGATGCAATGAGTATTGAGACACTTTTAAAAACAATGCATTTTTTCACACACATATATGTGTGTGTGTATGTATATGTTATTGTTGTTTTGTGTAAGTTGGGCAGAAAGATTGTATTAGATCATATAAAAAATAAGATAACATAGGAAATGTCTTCCATGTGCATTGGTATGCCACTACAGAAACCATACTAGTCACATTGCAAAACTAATTTAGTCCATTGAAAAGGTTTGAGTTTAGAATATAAAGTTATGAAACACTATCTACTTGACCTTAGTCCTAAATTGCTTGCCATAGCTACATCCCTGTCCTTTTTTTATTTAAAAAACTTTGCAAAACTGAAAAATGAAATTTATCAACTATACAACTACTCAGTGGGGAAATCCACCTGAATTGTAACAGGTGGACTAATGTCTTCCTCTGAGTCAGAGAACTCTAAGTCTACCAATTTCTTGGTCAACTTCATCACTTTTATGTCCAATTTCCTACCTTGCTCTTGGGTTTCATCCAGGCAGAGAATAATTTCCTACTGCTTCTTAGATCATTCCACTATAATCTTCCCCATTATTGTTTTTAGTTGCTAGTAGATGTCCATAATTTGCATGTACTTGGTGTTCCTTGTCCTAATGTTGCTTGTACATGGAATTCAATTCCCCACCTGCTTCATAACACCTTCATTAAAAATGAATCTATGTTCAATTTCGGCTTCTCCCTCCACACTTACTATTTATTTTTGCACATTTGGAGGAGTATAATTGTGATAGATTCTTGTTGAATTCTTTGTTGCAGTCTAAGCTTTGGAGTAAGAAGGTTTCAACCTATTATATGACATACACCTCTACCTTTGGGCATGATGATGAGCAGATGGTAGAAAACCCACAAGAGTGAGGAAAAGTGATGGAGGCTGAAAAACCTAAAGGGGGAGAAGAAGCTACAAAAAAAAAAAACTTCACAAAGTTAAACTCCCTATGGCATTAAGCAAGGACTTGAGAATAGAGATTCTTATGAAAGGCTATAATGAACCCGATAAATCCCCCAAGGGATGGAGGGGAGAGGGATGAGAATGAACAAAAAGACTTTGGGCTTGGCCTAAAACAACACAAGGAGCACAAAGAAGCTTGAAAAAACATAGAGGATAGTCACAACTAGAAGCCAGAGACCCTCCACCATGAGGGCGAGAGAAAAAATCCTTCCAAACAAAAGAAGGACAGAAGGCAGAGTTCAAAACTACCCAATGTTGAAGTGGAAAACCAAGAAGCTAGGGAAGGGATAATATGGGAAACAAAGTAAAGTGAAACCTTTAGTAGAAAATGAGACTTTAAAAAGAAGTTGAGACTAACAACGAGAAAAGTAGAGGCATGAACCTTTAAAAGGTGATACAAACTAATGGGTTGCATAAGCCAAAGTTATATGTTGGTTTAATAGAAAAGGGTGGAATGTCCAACCTTCTATAACTAGGCTTAACCACAGACTAAAAGGAAACATCAAAACGAGAAAGAGCTTTGAAATATTACATAACAAACTTTCCTTCTTAGATGCTTCAAGAAGAGGAAGGAGTACCACAGCATTTTCCTATGAGGAAAAGTCGTAATTCATGCCATCCTTTTAGAAACCACACTTCTGAATTAGGAGACCAACTTTAATCATGGTATCATTATACTCAGGTTCCCTTCTCTTGTGCAGATTGCTCTTGAAACTCAACATGGTGGGATAATGCTCATTGAAGTTCGAATGGAGGCAAGTTAATGTTATACAATTGATGGTGATATGCGATAACTCCCTCGTTCTGCATTTGTGCCAGGTGGAGGGAGAAGTCGGCCTTGGATGTCATACCATTTGACAACCCATAATGAGATTTATTAATTTTTCTTTGCACTAATTGTGGGGGAATTTGTTCATATAGTAAAATGCCAAACTTAATGTTTAAATTTCTTGAACTTTTGCCTTTCCTTTTTAATTGAATTTATATGATGTGTTATGTGCATTTTTATTTATATATCTTAAATTCATACAATTATGAGGCAAATCCATGAGGATGGGATAAGTATTTTCTTATTTACAAATCCAAACAATGAAGTTGTTGACAGTGTTGGACCCGCCAACATGTCAGGGAATCTCCCCGGTAAAAAGTCCCAACTAGGCCTTAGACCGTTTGGTGTAGGAGTCCCAGCAGTGGGTCGTACGGTATCGCCTTGACTGTTGTTGCACGCAAAGGCAAGTAAGATGTCCCTATTGGTAGCAAGGGTGTGACATGTGCAGCAAGCCAAGGAAGGTGCATGAACGGTTCTAACACACGGAAAGTGAAGTGAGTGCGCCCCTTGGAAACCAGTGGAAGCATGCAGCTTGGAAAGGAACACACGAGCGAAGCTGCATCACAAACTAGAAAGCAAGTAAGCTAACAATCCAAAGTAATGGTTAAACCAACAACACACCTCAGTAAGATTCATGCATACTTATACAGAAAGAGTCCATACATGCATGCGTAAGCAAATAGATACATATATCATTAGAGTAAACAAGATAGCTGAAATACAATAACAACATCTGCATGAAACATGTTGGCTTTGTTATAATAAGAAGTGAAAGTTCCAATCATATAGTACAACCATGACCAACCACTAGTCCCGATAGCAAAACGTTACAGTCACTGCACATGCTCCTCCAAAGAGATGTACTAGCTCTGCACTATGGAGAAGCCAAGGCTCGTTAAGATATTCTCCAAGCTTTCTCTAAGATACTCCTATCAGAAGCTTGGCTGACCAAAAGCCTAATCAATGAGTTACCAGGTACTATAAATAGCAAAAGGTGGGGTGACCCTTGACATTCCCCCTTTGTGACTGTTCACCTGCCCTCATTACTCTTCAACTATTCTATGTCTATTACATTCAACTATCAACACTTGGACTTCCACTTTACAAGATGTTACATTCAATCTGCACATGTACCCATGTGAAACAAAATAGGCTTGAGCAATCCATGCAAGACATCACTAAGACTCGGACGGTTGTGAGATGATCAACTCTTCGACATCCTCATGGTAGTCGACTGTGACAAGCTGATGCCAAGCTTGGTGGTCCGTGTTGGTGTCTATGTGCTCAATGGTGACATCCTGCTGAAAGAAAACTCTTGTCTCGGTTGCATCCGGGTACACTGATATGGCTCCTTTGTCCAACTCGTCTGATAGCATGTGCATGGTCATCTTGGGTGTGGCCAGATCGGAAACACACTAATGCATAGTGTCCATGTTGATCTCCAAGTGTGTGTTGGTGGCTATGCGCATCAACTGTCAAAATGCATGTTCAGCCTTAGCCGAACTAAGTTCATGTCTTCGCCTTGGTGAGTGTGCCAATAGGTGGGACCGCATGCATGTGTGCAATGACATGCATGTTGTTGAACTACCTTGCATGCGATCGACAACACTGCTTACCTTGTCTGCTCCGTGCCAATTGTTGGGATGGATCTATAACTTGTACAGGCGCAGTTTCATCATTTTGTGTATGTCACGCCCCTTGTTGTACATGTTCATGTTGCAACCCTTTTCTCATCTGTACAACTGTTGTTATTCCTTCAGTTGCTGCTTCAGCACATGAAACTCCTTCCCTATTTCTCTCTCTGCCTTCGCATGATCTCTGTGTCGTGCCATCACCTCATAGCCTCAATATCCAAAGTTGTCTTCATCACAAGTGGATTTTCTATGCACTTGCAAGTTTGCTCACCTTCGTGTTGTCAAAGACCTTCCTCTTATATTCGTCGCATGCAGGTGTGCTACCATCTGTTGTTTCTGATGGCGTTGCTCGATGCAATGTTGTTGCCATTTCATCTTGATTTCCTTGTCTACGAACAACTTGATGTCTTCTTAGGTAGGCAAGCTTATAGACACTTGCTCGGCTGCATCTCCAGTTGTGCTCTCAACGGTGTCTTTGACTCTGCTCTCCTGGAAGCCATTGTGCCTGTGCCACTGAGAGGTAGATGAACACCTGCGATACTTGGATACATAGCAACACTCATGGAAATCAATCTGTCAGTCGAAAACCAAAACAAACTAGAGGACTAACTTGTAACATACCTGTGTGACTGGTCGTGAAGATTGCACACTTTCCACTGGGAGGTCGCGATACTGACTGCCAAAAATGTGTAAGGAAGAGTCCGAGCTATCAAGAGGCTAACTGATTGTTGGAACTACGCAATTCATAGTCCAGCCTGCCCTGCTGGATGATGAGATTGCGCAATGCGCAATTTCAGCTCCCAAGTGATGTAGGGCCAGGGACTGCATTGCACAATTTTCTGGGCAAGCAGTCACTGCCTCTCAAAATTGCACAAAGCAAGACTCGAGGGCACTTACTAGCTAGATTTATGCATTTTCTAGGAGGAAGGTAGTGCCTTCCCTCTCAGAATTGTGTAATGTTGTCTAGGCAAGGCAGAATTTGGGCCAAGGTAACTCAGACCCGCCGGTGGGCGACTGAAACATGAGAAGTCTGAATGCATGGTGAAGCTGAGTGTACACAAGATTGAATTATCATGCATGTAAATAGTGAGTGTAAGATTCAGAAGACAGGACAACATGCATGCGTGTGAAGTAGGTTGCCGCGACGGCGACCATCAGTGCAAAAACAATGTCATGCACGCGACAACAGTGAGATGCGAATGAAAACTGAAACAGTGCTTGTACGAACTAACATACATTAAAATGACAAAAAGTGTTCATTAAAATCAAGCAGATAGCCCTCACACAAGATGAAACACAAAAAGCGACAAAAGCGCAACGCAAGACATGCAAAGCGGGCTTACCTCGAAACAACTGAGCTGAATGTGTTAACGACTCCTAGATGTGATGTGCGATGTCAAAGCTACAAGATCGATGTGAGGAATGAGCTTTGCAACGTCCGGTACATAAGTTTTGATAAGATTGAGGTCATGATGCACATGCCACAAATATAGGAAAAGTGACACTTGGTGTGAGGTTTTCAAAATGATCCTTGTGTGTGACCTCCAACTGCTAAAAATAGATCCCTAAATCTGGGGATGCTCTTTGCATGTTTCCTTTTCTATTTCAGGAAAAAACAGGCCATGCATGCAAATCAGGATAGCTCAGTCTTAGAGGGGACCGGTCGACCTGAAGGCACATGCAACAGTATGCAAGCCTAGGAGAGGGATTTGTGCAGTTTCTGGGTTCAGTAGAGTTGGTTGTCCTAGAGAGATTGTGCAATTTTTGGGAGGAACAGGTGACTATCTCCCAAGATTACACAATTCCTGGGCTGAGCAGCTATCCTAGGATGAATTACGCAATTTTTCAGAGGAAGATTGACAGGCAGCATTGCGTAATTCTTGAGCTCAGCAGGCTGGCTAGTTGATTTGTGCAATTTTTGGAGGGAAGTCTGGTTCCCTTCCAAAATTGTGCAATTTTTTGGGGGAGCTGCTTGGCCATCACATGGTTTAAGTCTGGAAAGATAGCCTATGAGGGGAGTGAAGCAAACTCACATGCACAGGTTAACAAGACACTGAGAAATAGTTAAAGCCTATATGCTTGATGATGCAAGACATGTTGCTAAGGATTGTCAGGCGGAAAGAGTCGATAGTGCGGACACAACCAACCTCCCTAGGAGCCTAAGACTCTCTAGTGACAAACAAGACAAACAAGAGCAATCCTTCTCTAAACATGCATTTACTATATAAGAAATCAAGTGTTTAGATCCTACCTGTAATCCAACGCTGTTGTAGCAGTCCAGCCTCACTGATCCAGATGAGCTCCTCCTTCACTTTGAAACCTGCATCCACTAACAATCAAACGATTAAATAGCACTTGATAATCTCATAGAATAAAACATATTTAACACATAGACCAAGGAGTACATGAAAAAACTCATAAATAACAAGTTATTGAGAAGAATGGACTCATTTGCATTAATAGGAAACAAAAGGAACAATTACAACCTGAGCCTTGGTGTTGTGCAAGTCCCTCCCAGGGTCCATCAAGAGTTCTCCTTTACTTTGACAAAGCTCACCCACTTCCAAATAGAACAAGCAAAGATGGCAATCTCTCCTCACAAGCTTCTAAATGGGAGTCCTAATTCCAGCAGCATCTACCCTTAGAAATGTTTAGCTTCCAACCTCTCCTCCTTCTGGCCCAATGCCTGTATTTAGTGCTCTAGAGGAAGTTATTCAGGTCCACCATCAATGGGATAATCCCCTCTTTGGATGGGATAGCTCCCTTATTGATGGGATAAGTTCCTCTTTGGTAGGGGTACATGAACCATCTGGAGGCGCTCAATACACGTCGAACAACCTTCTAGAATGCTCTAGAAATGACCACAAGTAACTTTTTAAAGATGAAACTTGCGCATTTTGACCTTTACAGGGGTACGCACCTGCCCCTTTACATACAGAGCGTACAAGTACGCAGCTTTTGTGAACATTGGGTGCGTATCCGCAGGTAAGGTTGAGAGAACCTGCGTACCCAGAGATAAATACATTTACAAAGACTTTCTCTCTTTTTGGAGTTTGACATGGAGAGCAGAGGCATAAGACTTGCCTAAGAGAATAGCATGACTGTTGATAGGGCCATACTAACTGTAAATAGCCATGGTGACATTTTTTAGTGTAACAGATTGCCCCCTAAAGTGCGAAGCCTGTAATAGATTAGGGTTTTGTATTATCTAGGAAGGGTGAAGCGCTTTATCATTTCAAGGATTATCTCGTGGAGAGCCTGGCCAGAACCTGCAATTTTCAACACAAAATACATGTATAAGATTATATCATCACTGAGGTAGGCATTCCCATACTCAGATCAAAACTTTAACTAACAGACTAACTACTCTGATACAGGAATGATCTTGCAGTACATCATAATCATAGAATTTTGTAGACACAGTATGGGCGCAGCCATCTGTTTATGATTAGTCTACTTAGATAATGAATACAAAACTCCTCGTAGCCTGGATGGTGGAAACTAGATCCAGGGTCTTCATTTCTGCTTCCCGAATTGGTACGATTCTAGCCATGCGAATAAATGAGTTGATGTCGAACATGGTAGAAACCACTTGATTACCAGTCGATGATGTAAACTGTTAACAAGTGTGAGAGAGACCACCAGTAATGTCAATGGTTCTCAAAGTACCCAGTACAATCCATGAGATGTGAATGAATGAGTTGATGTCGAACATTTCACGGAATCCTTCGATCGAGAGTCAATGATGTAAACTGACGTCAAATGCGAGAAACCTGCCATTGATGCATGCAGACTTCAAGGTACTGACGATTTCTAAGTCATCTCTCTAGATAATGTGTTGATGTCGATAGAAAGCGACCCGTTGCAGGCAAGCCCACAACACGAAATCATTGTTCAAGTTGAAGAAATGTTGCTGTAAGGACTCACTCGGGGATGGTCAAATGGATGGCAAGTATTTTGCAGATGAAAGTTTTGCTTGCAGACCTCTTGAACACATAACGACACGACAGATGGCTTGGTGATGAATGACTCAAAGTTAATCCCCGGAACCCGGCTGAAGTCTTTCAAAGTGGTTTGATCAACTGTGAGGTAAAGGATTTCCCAACCCAGGTGAATGAAAAGTGTCGTGTTCAAGAGTGGTAATAAGGTTTCTTCTGAGACAAAAGATAACAAATAGGCTCATTCTTCTCTCTTTTCCCCCACCATTTCTGGCAAGTACCTCTTTATTTTTAACAAGCTTGAGGAGGATAACATATGCTTGATTATAAGCTCATCCTTCGGATGAGTCCAACCTAGTTTTGATTCGAACCCTAGGAAGGAGTGGTTCATTCCTGTTTGTAATTGAACAGGTCCTTTACTGTGAAATTTTTAACGAGCCCAGTATAGGAGAAACTCGGCGTTTTTCAATTTTAGAGAGTCTGAAAAACTTAAGAAGACTCTAGGTTGAACTTTTTCGTAAATTTGTGTCTCCCAAGCCCGAAAAAGTATAAAATAATACCTGGGAGAACCGCTTGATCTTGCGACCAAGGAGTACTTTCATGATTAGTGTCTCTGACCTGAAAAGTAAAAAGCGATCAAGGACATGTCGTTTTATTTCCGTATCGATTTTGAAACGACAAAAACCCGGCAATCTTTTCCTGATTTTACGGTCAGAAAAGAGCTATAAGGGGACCGTCTTTTAATTCCGTTTTAACGAGTGTAAAAGAAACACTCGGCGATCTTTTCATATTTTAGGAGTCAGAAAAGAACTTAAAAGATGACTCTGACGTGAAAAATGATAATTTACCCTAAAGTCCCTTTGTCCTGCACAGAAACAACACATTATTCATACCTGTTTAAGATGGGCAAAAATTTATCGAAAATGTCCTTTCATGGTGAAAAATAAACAAATCTAGCATTTATTTACCCAAAAAACCTATAAAAAGACTTCTTATCATGTCATTTTTACCATTTTACTGTTGAGGTTGAGAAAAGGGCTTTTGACAAGAAACTTCCCGTGAAGATTGCGGAGAATCCGACCGTCAGAATCGAACGTCGTTTCACCAGGTATTCTACAACACCCCTCTCTTGTTTTTCATCCGTTTAGAATCTAGTTTTAAGTTTTTATTTGATTTTTTAGGGGCATTGGGGTTTCAAAATGCGCCCTTCGGGGTACGCAGGTCATGCACTGCTGACCTGCGTACCCCGATATTTTCCCAATGGGAAAATTACGGGGTGTACGCACCCAGCCTTAAGGGAACCTGCGGCCGGGCGCTCTGTCCCTAAAGGCCGGGGTGCGTACCCCGCAAAACGCAAATTGAAACCCTTGGCCCTCCAAAATAGACCAAAATTTTCAAATTTTATGGATTCTAACTGATGTTTTATGATGTGCAGGGAGCACACCATGCTTGATTGGCATGAAAGAGAGCACGAGGATGTTGATTTGGCCGCGATAGGTCATCAACCTTCCATTGATGCATTAAAAGCATGCGGACTGTACAAATATTGGGCCATACCTGGCATGAGGGGCCAAGTGCCTTTTCTTGAGTGGCTGGTCGAAAGGTGGAACATTCAGGAGCAATGTTTCTACATCGGAGAGCACCAGCTCGAGATAGAGCCCTCCGATATATATTTTCTCACTGGCTTGCCTAACAGGGGCGAGCAACTTTCTCTATTCGGGACTAGGCCAGGTGGCCAATCCCTTGCTAGTCTCCGACTAGAGTGGTGCAACAACCAAAACCATGAGAAAGGGATAGAAATCAAGTACATATCCCGACCTGAACTTATGGTGATAGCCTTTACTGTTACCAGACTTTGCGGCGCGGCCGCTTTGCACCAAGCCACAGGGTCCCAAATGCGGATGGCTATAGATTGTTTCCATGGCACCATTTTCAACTGGTGTGATGCTGTGTTGGCTAATTTGAAGGGCCAACTAACCAAGGCAAAGAGAGGACAATTGAAGACCTTTGGATATGGGCCTATAGTTGTCACCTTTGCCCTAGAGAGAGTTCCAATGCTGATCCCCCAGCATCTTACAGTTCCAGTTAGGGTGCCTCGGGAGCCTAAGTTGACGAGATGGGTTGCGGTAATGGCCCGGCATCCTGATGAGGGCGCAGCAGTTGTTCGATTTCCTGATGGTTACTTTCACTGGCTAGAAAGCCAGGTCTTTGCTATTCAGGACTTTCCTTATGCCGGAATGGATTTTCGGAATGATCCGGACATGGTTCTTCCACAGGGAGAACAATGGGACGACAGAGGTATTTCATTTTCCACGAGTTTTCAAATTATATATATTTTTTTTTGTTTTTATATATATCGCCTCAAACTGATAGTATAAATTTTCAAAATGCAGATGTAGGTCCATGGCGTCCAGCCAACCTCCGGGCTTTTGAGAGGAGAGTACCAGCTGTACCAGCACCAGCCCCACAGGATGCGGCCGCAGAGACCTTAGCCGAGCTGGAACAGGATCTAGAGCGTCTGACGGTGGATATACCAGAGACCACCATAGATGACATTCCCATTCGACTTCAGCGCTATGTGGTCGCAGTCCCAGGACCTTTTAGGAGGTTCTTGTGTAGGGTAGCGCGGGCAGTGGTCTCGTATAGAGAGCACCACCAGTGATTGGCTAGTCACTTTTGTAGACACATATAACATTTTTGGTTTTTTGTACTTATCATTTTTGCCGATCATAAGGTGTTTTTCAACCTATGATCGAAGACGATGTATATTTTTTTTGACACACTCCTATCTATATATATATATCATTATTACCGGCTCATTTTGTTTAACATATGTGATGAAATGTTTTTAAATTTACTTGCATGATTATCGCAAATGTCTGTCCAACATTCGAGAAGCAATTGCATCTGCTAATGTATTTAAAGACCTTGGAATATGCTGATATTCAATGTAATCAAATTCACGTTCCAAGAGACGCACTCTCAAAAACAACCTTAATAACACAGGATTTCTAATGGCATATACTCTATTAGGCTGTAATACAACAAGTTCAGAATCTAACCTCACTATCAAACGTCGAATTCCAAATGAAATAGATTCAGATAATAATTCAACCACTGCACTGTATTCTGCAATGTTGTTCGTCGTTTGACCGAGGCTTACCCCATGCATAGAAACTAACTCGTCAGAGGGCGAATAGATAACCCAAGCTGCGGAAGAGATATTCCGTGTACTACGACAAGCACCATCAGCAAATCCAATGTATGTTTGGAGAGGCGTCGACATCTGCAATATCAAGAGTAAAACCAAGATAAGCCAGAATAACGACGAAAAACACACTTTCTAAGCTAAGCACACTAACTAAACTAACAAACATACTAGCTAGAAAGAAAACCTAACCTAACTAAAATTCTCCATACCCACCATTTAAGCATAATACCTCTTTAGGTAAAGTCCATTTCTGGGTTTACCCAAAGAGTCCCCATCAAAATCTACCAGCTCATAGGCCCCTTTTGCTAGCTTTCGCTTTACAATGTAGGGTCCATGCCACATAGGAACGAATTTTCCAGCACCTAGCTTATCGTTAGCTTGATCATATAATAGCACTAGGTCTCCCTCCGAAAAACTTCGAGGGGTTACATTTCTATCATACTGAGCTTTCATTCGCTTCGCGTGAGTCTCGATTGCCAATGCAGCGTCACGTCGAGTCTCATCTAATTGAGCTAAGTATAACAAACGTTTCTCCTCTTCTGAAGTAGCTGGGAGTAATTCGACAACCATTTGAAGTGATGGGATTTCGCATTCAATGGGTAACACAGCTTCCAAGCCATAAACTAGCTGGAAAGGAGTGAACCCTGTTGAAGTTTTCACTGAGGTTCAGTATGCCCATAGCGCTGAAAATAACATGTTGTGCCAATTCGACCGATGAATACCAATGGTTCGTCGGATCATGATAACCATAACTTTGTTGATAGACTCAACCAAACCGTTGGCTTGCGGATAATAAGGAGTAGAGCTATCGTGGCGCAAACCAAGCTGGCTTGTAAGCTCAGTCATCATGATGTTTCGAAAATGGCTCCCATGGTCAGTGATGATTGCTTGTGGGACACCAA
The DNA here is from genome assembly GCA_031772625.1 of Pinus tabuliformis. Taxonomy (NCBI): domain Eukaryota; kingdom Viridiplantae; phylum Streptophyta; class Pinopsida; order Pinales; family Pinaceae; genus Pinus; species Pinus tabuliformis. The sequence continues at coordinate 588,213,042 of CM062817.1, read as the reverse complement.
ACCTAGTTATAATATGATTGAATACGAAAACTGCAGCTGTTTTGCCGCTTGCGTCGAATGTAGGCATCGCCTCGGCCCATTTAGTAAAATAATCAACCGCGAGGATGATATACGCATGCCCCCCGGCCGAGTGAGGGTTACAAGTAATAAAATCGATACCCCATTTGGCGAATGGACCAACGGCAATTATAGGATGGAGAGGAGTAGGTGGTGCACGCATCTTGCGATCAAACACTTGACAGTTGTGGCACTTCCGGACTGCAATGATACAATCTTTAAACATGGACGGCCAGAAATAGCTAGCGCGCAACACCTTCTGAGCTGTGGCATACCCAGACATATGACCGCCACATGCTCCAGAGTGACAATCATTCAAAACCCTCTCAGCCTCTTCGTGAGTTAAGCAACGTCGAAAAACTAAGTCTGTCCCCCGGCGATAAAGTGTATCTCCAATAATCTTGTATTGCTGGGATTGAAACCGAATTTTTCGACGTTCTGACTTTGAAGCTACAGGCCGAAAGGTTTGGGTTTGGAGATAGATGATTATATCCCCGTACCACGGATCTAAAGTACTGATAAGAAACAAAGATTCGTCCGCAATGGACTCCTCTGCCACAGTTTCTGTGTCAGCATGCGGGAAATCACACATCAATTCCGCAAAAACTAAGGATTTATTAGACTTGGACTTCTCAAACTCCAAGTCGAACTATTGCAGGATAATGATCCATTTAGAGTACTTGCCCCCTAGCAGTTGTTTTGTCAAAATATAAATCATAAGGTTGCAATCCGAAATAACTGTAGTTTTACGGAGAAGAATGTAGTGACGAAAACGCTGGACAGCTTGAACGGCTACCAGGGCCAATTTCTCCACATGCGAATATTTTAACTCAGTGGGGTTTAATGTCCTACTAAGATAATATATCACATGTTCCGCTCTGAATTCATCTTCTTGAACTAACACCATTCCAATGGTGGAATGCGAAGCTGCGAGGTATAAGAAGTAGTCCTGGTTGTAGTTGGGAGGATGCAACAACGGTGCATGGGTCAACGCGTGTTTAAGTGCATCAAAAGATTGTTGGGCAATCTCATCCCAAAAGAATTGAGCGTTCTGTTTCAACAACCGTGTAAAACCTTTAGTGACCTCGGCGTAGTTTGGAATGAATCGGCGTAAAAAGTTTGCTTTCCCTTGCAAACTTTGGAGAGGTTGATGGGTTAGAATAAGTACTTTCTTGATATATGTCCAGTTCTCTTTATCATAAGCTTTGGCTTGTTACACTAAAAAATGTCACCATGGCTATTTACAGTTAGTATGGCCCTATCAACAGTCATGCTATCCTCTTAGGCAAGTCTTATGCCTCTGCTCTCCATGTCAAACTCCAAAAAGAGAGAAAGTCTTTGTAAATGTATTTATCTCTGGGTACGCAGGTTTTCTCAACCTTACCTGCGGATACGCACCCAATGTTCACAAAAGCTGCGTACTTGTACGCTCTGTATGTAAAGGGGCAGGTGCGTACCCCTGTAAAGGTCAAAATGCGCAAGTTTCATCTTTAAAAAGTTACTTGTGGTCATTTCTAGAGCATTCTAGAAGGTTGTTCGACGTGTATTGAGCGCCTCCAGATGGTTCATGTACCCCTACCAAAGAGGAACTTATCCCATCAATAAGGGAGTTATCCCATCCAAAGAGGGGATTATCCCATTGATGGTGGACCTGAATAACTTCCTCTAGAGCACTATAAATACAGGCATTGGGCCAGAAGGAGGGGAGGTTGGAAGCTAAACATTTCTAAGGGTAGATGCTACTGGAATTAGGACTCCCATTTAGAAGCTTGTGAGGAGAGATTGCCATCTTTGCTTGTTCTATTTGGAAGTGGGTGAGCTTTGTCAAAGTAAAGGAGAACTCTTGATGGACCCTGGGAGGGACTTGCACAACACCAAGGCTCAGGTTGTAATTGTTCCTTTTGTTTCCTATTAATGCAAATGAGTCCATTCTTCTCAATAACTTGTTATTTATGAGTTGTTTCATGTACTCCTTGGTCTATGTGTTAAATATGTTTTATTCTATGAGATTATCAAGTGCTATTTAATCGTTTGATTGTTACTGGATGCAGGTTTCAAAGTGAAGGAGGAGCTCATCCGGATCAGTGAGGCTGGACTGCTACAACAGCGTTGGATTACAGGTAGGATCTAAACACTTGATTTCTTATATAGTAAATGCATGTTTAGAGAAGGATTGCTCTTGTTTGTCTTGTTTGTCACTAGAGAGTCTTAGGCTCCTAGGGAGGTTGGTTGTGTCCGCACTATCGACTCTTTCCGCCTGACAAAATGGCGACTCCACTGGGGAATCCATTGATGTGAAAGTCTTTTCCTTTGTATGCAACTTTGATCTGAGAAAAGTCATTTATTTTCTGGTTTTTGGCTCTGTGACTTTGTTTTTGGGTGGGTTAGCTTAGGGTTAGATTGAATTTAGTTTTTCTTGGTTTTTTCAGTAATACGCACCCTCTGAGTATTACACAGTGCGTACTTGTACGCACTGTTTCTGTGTGCACAGAGCGGGCCCGCACCTGGCTTAACAGGTTGCCTGCGTACCCTGCTAAAAATTAAGAAATTTCCATTTTTTGCATTTTTTCTCTTAGATTTTGCTTTTTCTTAGTTTTTACTGCCCAGATCCATTAGTCTCTTGTCAAAGATCTTCACCTGAACTTGTTTCGATAGCATTGAGTGTTTTAGTGGATTTCATAGAACTTTAAGCCCTAGGGTTTGATTTTTGAGTAGGTCTTGTAGTGACTTTGGCGGTAGAAGTTGTCAAGCATTAGATCTCTCTGGTTTTGTCAGCCTTCTTAGAAGTCGGACCTGTCATAAAGTCTACCTGTGAGAGCAACTTACCTTTGAGTTGTCTCTTTGGCAAATTTCGAAGTACTTGTTGATTGAGTATTGAATTCCATTTTACAAAAAGAACAAAAAGATTTGAGTTTTGTTTTGACTGGTCTTTTGATTCTGCATTAGCTGGTCCTTGGCTTGATTTTGGTCAAGTAAAACAACCTAGAATCATCTTTGTAGGCTTTTGCCTCGTTAGGTTTGCTTAGAGTAAATTTCTTTTTGATTTGCTTGTGAGTCAAGTTTTCATAGATTTTATAACTTTTGAGATTGATTTTCGTTAAAATAGATTTATATGCTTTATTAAATAAGAGAAAATACAAAAACATCTCCTTTGAAAAGTTTTGCTTCAAGTAGCTTTGAGGGATTTTGAAAGAAAAAGAGTTTTTTGTGCACGTAAGGAGTGGTCATGTTTGTATGCTTGAAAAGATAAAGAGAATTGTTTCTTTGATTGTCTTTACTAAGAAAGTTGTTTTCTATAAAATTTGCATTTTCCAACTCTCTTAGTTAGGAATTTCATTGAAAGAGAAAAGTAGCGTAAATCATCTTAGGTGCATCTTTGTAGTGGTTTGGGTCGAGTCTACACACCATTGGTTTCATTTCCGCTACCTTTTGTCTTTAAGAAAAACCATAAAATTAACGCTTAAAGTAAAATCAACGTAGTAACTTTTATTTACTAGGGCTCTGAAACACCAATTTAGATCAGGCTAGTGTCTTGGAGTAGGAGAGTAATTAACTCTCCAAGACAACAAAACCAAACAAGTAGCTTATCTTGTGATAGAATAAATCCAATTGTCTCATTTGTACTCTGGGAAAGCTCCTCTTAAAGGAGAAGCACGAGCTCGTGTCCGAACCAGTGAGGGGATCAATCCTCCCTCGTTGGGAACGACGCCAGACACGCACGTATTACAAACGGTAAACCTCGGATTAACCATTGTCGAGGAGCCAGGGGTCACTTGTCGGTAAACCTTGGATTATTGTCAAGGAACCGGCAAGGGGATTGAGCTTGATACTCTGCCCTTGCGTGTTGTCGGAGTGTAGACTGTTCCCCCAGGTGCATTTGTTGCGGTTGGTAACCTTAGTGACCATTATCTTTAGGATTGTACCGAGGTGACGGTGGAGGGAAGATCCCACTGTACCTGGAGCAGACGTCGGCTAGACTCACTTGGATTTTCCGGGGGGTTCACTTCACTCAAGACGGTTAAAGTGGAGGAACTTGTGCCGGTCTATTCATTAAGCAGGTTGCCGGGGTAACTGTTCCACCCGCCACTTCTGTACTGAATCCGGCGATGTTGGGTTTCATCTCCAACTAGCGTTTTCAGGTCTGGAAGGCCATTATTTGTGCTTGGTTTGACGCCCTAGATTCTTTAGGCGTGTGATTCAAATTTGTTTGGTTCTTTAGAGACTTTAGGTGGTTTTGATTTGAGATTTTACTTTGTTTTCGTGTGTAGTAGTTAAAAGTTTTTAGCTGTGGCGGAATTACCGAGACAGTCCCGTAGACTTCGGGGCCAGTCTCCTGAAGTTGTTTCTGTGGCCGAATTGTTGAGGAGATCCCGTAGACTTCGGGGTGAACCTCCTCGAGACGACCCCAGTAATCTAGAAGGTTTAAAGGTCCTTGTAACTCCTCCTAGTGGCAGTAGAGTAAGTTCACCTGAAGAAGGAGAATCTTCCTTGGTGGTCCATCCAGATTACCAAAGTCTAGAGACAGGTTATAATCCCGAAGCTGTTATAGTTTCTGAGCTTGTTGGTAGTTTTTCGTCTATTAGTGATACAGGCGAAGAACCTGAAATATCTGAACCTGTTACTCCGACTTCTAGTGTTCCAGATTCACCAAGAGTAGAACGAGTTATCACCAAAAATCTTCCTACTGGTCTGATCACTATTGAAGAACTTGCTCCAGAGGAAGAAATAGGCGTCTCTAACCTTGAAGATCAACTTACTATTGAGCTCAGGGAGCGTGAATCTATCTTTTACAGTCCTCCTAGAAGTACTACTTGGTACCTTTCGTTAACCAATTATTTAGACAACTCAGGGGTAGGTTTTTCTACACCTCGTACTCCCTTTCCACCTGGAGGTATTTATACTCCTGTAAATATGTCTGGTCAGTCGTCCGTGTTTACTCAAACTCCTGAATCTTTCTTACACGGCGGTCCTTCTGTTCCCACCGGGTATCAATCACTTTCTGGTACCTTTGCGGGGGCATCTCCTCAACCCGTTGATCATGGGTTATTAGCTGGAAACAATGGTAATATACCATTGGGTGTAGGAGACATTTACATGATGTCAGGTTCAGTTCCCGTTTCCCAACCTCAAGGTGGCCAATTACCGCCTGGGGGGCAACCTCAAGGTACACAAATTGTGTCTGGGGGGCAACCTCAAGGTCAGTATGTACCTATGGTGCAATACATGCCTCAAGGTCAACCCCAGCCTCAATATGTACCCCAGGGTCAACCTCAGTATCAATATTTACCTCAAGGGTATCAACCCCAAGGGTATCAACCTCAAGGTCAAGGTCAACCCCAGTATCCGTATTTACCTCAAGGTTATCAACCTCAAGGTCAATACTCAAGTCAAGGTTATCAACCACCTCAAGGTCAGTCATATGTTCAAGGTATGGGAACTGCACCTTTCAATTATCAATCCTATCCTCAATCCGGTTATGGATCTCAGTATCCTCAACCTGTTACGGGTCAATACCCCGGAATGTTAGTGTGGGATCCATCACAAGGTCAACAGGTGTTGCAGCCAAGTATACAGTTGGTACCTCAAGCTGGACAACCCGTAGTTTCTAGTCCACCCCAGCAACCGCAACCTGTCCAATCAAATGTTCAAACTTCTGTAACTTCGGTAGTTACTCAGCCGCCAATTGCACCTAGTACTCCATCTCAAACGGCTGTTGCAACTACCGCTACATCTGCCGCACTTACTTCTGGAGTATCGACAGCTTCGGTTTCTACTGTCTCTGTAACCACTCCTCAGACATCTTTACCGTTGTCTGGATCTACGATTCAAACCACGGTCCAGATGCCTACAGGTCAACCTGGTATAAGTACGGTTGTCACTACTCAACCTCAATTTGTTCAACAACCGTACCAGGGACAGTACCAACATGGGCAAGCTGTCCAACAGCCGGTTTACCAGTATCAACCGTATCCTGGGTACACTTATCAACAACCTCAACAACCCCAGTACGGTCCGGTTAATCCTGGTTTTCCAGGAGGATATAATATCCCTAATGCGACTCCTGTTCCTAGTTATCCTGGATATCCTCCTCCTGGGACTGGTCTTGTGACCCAGAGTTTTAGAGATCCTAACCGGCAGTTACCGTTTATCGCAACTTTGGATTTACCAGACTTGACGCGCCTAACGAACGATCTAATTCAATATCTTCCGTTCTGGCCGCCAATGCCAAATAAGTTGCCCAGTGATATACCCAAGTTCGAAGGTAAGTCTGGAGAGGATCCGTCCAATCATATGATGACTTACCACCTCTGGTGTGCTTCAAATTCTATCTCGGATGATTCGATCCGCTTACGTCTTTTCCAGCGTACACTCATTGGTCTCGCGGCCAAGTGGTACATTGAGTTACCACGGGCCTCTTTTTACAATTTCAGCCAGTTAGCTACCTCGTTCTTAACTCACTTTCAGTTGCCGGTCAGATACGATAACGGCACGGAGTTATTAACTTCACTAAAACAATCAACGTCCACGTATATTTCTGATCACATTCATGAGTGGAGACGTCGAAGAAGGTTAGTGAAAGTTTTTATCCCGGACCAAATCTTAGCTGAATGGTTTGTTAAATCATTATTACTGAAGATTACTGAAGATGTAGCTAAGGCCGGAGTAGTTACTGAGGAGCAAGTCATTGCTCAGGCGCAGTACCTTGACTTAGTTTATACTCAGTCGGGTACGTTACACGAGAAGATTCCAGATCTTCCAAAATCGAATCAAATCGTTGCTGCTCCTTCGGGATCTCATGCCGCTGATGGTATGATTGGTATCGTGAATACAAAGAGTAAGAAGAAGTCTTCCAAGGCTTCAACTACTCCTATAATCACTTTGCCCGATTCCCCGACAGGAGAGTCTTCTCCTGAACTTTCCGCCGATATTCACGCTGTAGAGTCATCTACGGCCAAATCAAAAAACGGTGGAAAGAAGAAAGGAAAGAAGAAGGCTAAAGCAGACAAGGCTCCGAAGGAGAAAACGGAAAAGTCGGAAACCAATGACGAAAAGCGCAAACCTCGATATCCTTGTCTTATTTGTGAAGAGGATCATTTTACAAGAGATTGCCCTCATCGGGCCGAGGTTGTGAAAATAGTCAAAGGTTCTCCCACTCCTGCTGTGTTAAAAGATCCATTTCCAAAGCAGGAAAGTAAGATGATAGGTTCTTCCTCGACTGCCAGTGAAGAACCCATTTTGATGATGTCTCATGTGAGGATTGCGACTCGATCGCAAGATTATGGTAGTAAGAATCCTGTTGATGGTAAGGAAGCAGAATCTTCTCATTTTAACCCATCAACCTCAGCTCCTGGTTCCGATCCACTACAGATCGAAAAACCTAACCCGGACTTAGTAATCAAACCGCCCGCCAAGGGTGTACTTCGAAGGTCTGCTTTCAATCCACATGCGAGAGCAGCCCAGAATTACAACATTGTTGAGGACTTAGCTGTTTCACCCTCAGCAATGTCGGCTTTAGAAGTGCTGCAATCATGCCCAGCACAACGAAAATTACTTTTGTCGGCTATCGGAGTTGTTGATGTTCAGGACCCGAACCTGATAATCTTCGATCTAGAAAATAGTACACCGCGTCTACCCCATCAAATGGCTTTCCAAATTCCAGTGATAGTCAAAAACAGGCCTATTCATCGGACTGTGATTGATGAGGGAGCTTCTACGTGTATTATGTCGATTCAATGTTGGAGATCGCTTGGTTCTCCTTCGTTGAACCAATCCCCGACCATCCTTAAGCCCTTTGATGGCCGTGGGTTCCGTCCGTTTGGTATTCTACAGGAATTGCCTATAGGGGTAGAAGGTAAAACCGTTAGTCTGGATGTGGAGGTGGTTGATGCCCCTCTAGACTACAACCTTCTTTTGGGTCGAAGTTGGTCATATGCTATGACAGCAGTCGTTTCATCGGTCTTCAGAGTAATAAAGTTTCCATATAACGGTAAAATCGTGACCATTGATCAGCTGACATACTTTTCATCCGACCCAGCCTCTTCAGAGAGTATCCAGCATGTCGGTAAGACGACAATCCCTTATAGGGACGTTGGCATAGGTTTAGTTAAAGATTTCGGTTTACTAGGAACTTTTCCTTTCCCTCCAATCAACGCAGACCCTTCATTTGCATCAATTCATATGATTACATCAGACAACATTATTTATGATGATCCTTGGATTGTCCCATCTGAATCTGAGATAGACTCATTCGGTGATGCTATGCCTTTGAGTCCATATGAAATTGCTTATGAAGCTGTCATGTCTTTTACCGACTCGCGTTCAACCCAAATCGACCAAATGAATGTGGTCAGTGAAGAATCACTTTTCACATCAACCTTAGAACGGATAGCGTTTCCCGAAGTCGTGTCATCTGACGAGCAACTTCGCAAAATCCTAAGTGTAGACGATCTACCATGGGAAGATCTTCATCACAGATCTTCGTTTTTACCTAAGGATGATGTTTTTGAAAATGATTTTTCATCTATCTTTACCGCTGAATACGTCAAAGACGCTCAGAATCCAACGAAACATTCTGATTCAGAGTTGAATTTAGGGAATATTTCTCGCACTATTCCCATTGATATTTCAGTGAAGCCCGGAATTGAGGAAAACATTCATATAGGTGCCTCATGTACAGAAGATGAAATCCAAACTTACAAGGCCCTATTCCAAGAATTCCGCGATGTGTTTGCCTGGTCTTACGAGGAAATGCCGGGAATCGATCCTGCCATTGTTGTTCATGAAATAAAGACCTACCCGGACGTTAAACCCGTCCGGCAATGGTTGCGTCAGATTCACCCTCGGAAAGCGGCTGCAATTAAAGCAGAAGTCGAAAAGCTGTTGAAAGCAGGTTTCATTTATCTAATCCCGTTAACGGATTGGGTATCGAATATTGTTCCGGTCAACAAGAAACAAGGAACAATAAGAATCTGTATCGACTATAGGGATATAAATCGAGCTTGTCCAAAAGACAACTATCCTACGCCTTATATCGATCAAATTATTGATGATTGTGCCGGAAGTGAAATGTTTTCCTTCATGGATGGTTTTTCGGGCTATAATCAAATCAATATTCTACCTGCCGACCAACCAAAAACGGCATTCATTTGTCCATGGGGGACATTTGCTTATTGCAAATTACCTTTTGGGCTTAAGAATGATGGGGCCACTTTTCAACGGGCGATGTCTTATGCATTTCATGACATCAAGCACATTGTGCAACCGTACCTCGATGATTTGCCTGCTCATTCTTTACACCGAGCTGATCACCTTGTCCACTTACGAGCAATCTTTATGAGGTGTAGGCATTATCGAATTCGGTTGAATCCCCACAAGTGTGTTTTCTGTATAGAGACGGGTCGATTGCTGGGATTTGTTGTTTCAAAAGCCGGCATTCGTGTCGATCCCTCGAAGGTCGAAGCTATCATCAAATTGCCTCCTCCTTCGAGTTTGCGCCAACTCCAAAGTTTGCAAGGGAAAGCGAACATTTTACGCCGATTCATTCCAAACTACGCCGAGGTCACTAAAGGTTTTACACGGTTGTTGAAATAGAACGCTCAATTCTTTTGGGATGAGATTGCCCAACAATCTTTTGATGCACTTAAACACGCGTTGACCCATGCACCGTTGTTGCATCCTCCCAACTACAACCAGGACTACTTCTTATACCTCGCAGCTTCGCATTCCACCATTGGAATGGTGTTAGTTCAAGAAGATGAATTCGGAGCGGAACATGTGATATATTATCTTAGTAGGACATTAAACCCCACTGAGCTAAAATATTCGCATGTGGAGAAATTGGCCCTGGCAGCCGTTCAAGCTGTCCAGCGTTTTCGTCACTACATTCTTCTCCGTAAAACTACAGTTATTTCGGATTGCAACCCTATGATTTATATTTTGACAAAACAACTGCTAGGGGGCAAGTACTCTAAATGGATCGTTATCCTGCAAGAGTTCGACTTGGAGTTTGAGAAGTCCAAGTCTAAGAAATCCTTAGTTTTTGCGGAATTGATGTGTGATTTCCCGCATGCTGACACAGAAACTGTGGCAGAGGAGTCCATTGCGGACGAATCTTTGTTTCTTATCAGTACTTTAGATCCGTGGTACGGGGATATAATCATCTATCTCCAAACCCAAACCTTTCGGCCTGAAGCTTCAAAGTCGGAACGTCGAAAAATTCGGTTTCAATCCCAGCAATACAAGATTATTGGAGATACACTTTATCGCCGGGGGGCAGACTTAGTTTTTCGACGTTGCTTAACTCACGAAGAGGCTGAGAGGGTTTTGAATGATTGTCACTCTGGAGCATGTGGCGATCATATGTCTGGGTATGCCACAGCTCAGAAGGTGTTGCGCGCTGGCTATTTCTGGCCGTCCATGTTTAAATATTGTATCATTGCAGTCCGGAAGTGCCACAACTGTCAAGTGTTTGATCGCAAGATGCGCACACCACCTGCTCCTCTCCATCCTATAATTGCCGTTGGTCCATTCGCCAAATGGGGTATCGATTTTATTACTTGTAACCCTCACTCGGCCGGGGGGCATGCGTATATCATCCTCGCGGTTGATTATTTTACTAAATGGGCTGAGGCGATGCCTACATTCGACGCAAGCGGCAAAACAGCTGCAGTTTTCGTATTCAATCATATTATAACTAGGTTTGGTGTCCCACAAGCAATCATCACTGACCTTGGGAGCCATTTTCGAAACATCATGATGACTGAGCTTACAAGCCAGCTTGGTGTGCGCCACGATAGCTCTACTCCTTATTATCCGCAAGCCAACGGTTTGGTTGAGTCTATCAACAAAGTTCTGGTTATCATGATCCGACGAACCATTGGTATTCATCGGTCGAATTGGCACAACATGTTATTTTCAGCGCTATGGGCATACCGAACCTCAGTGAAAACTTCAACAGGGTTCACTCCTTTCCAGCTAGTTTATGGCTTGGAAGCTGTGTTACCCATTGAATGCGAAATCCCATCACTTCAAATGGCTGTCGAATTACTCCCAGCTACTTCCGAAGAGGAGAAACGTTTGTTATACTTAGCTCAATTAGATGAGACTCGACGTGACGCTGCATTGGCAATCGAGACTCACGCGAAGCGAATGAAAGCTCAGTATGATAGAAATGTAACCCCTCGAAGTTTTTCGGAGGGAGACCTAGTGCTATTATATGATCAAGCTAACGATAAGCTAGGTGCTGGAAAATTCGTTCCTATGTGGCATGGACCCTACATTGTAAAGCGAAAGCTAGCAAAAGGGGCCTATGAGCTGGTAGATTTTGATGGGGACTCTTTGGGTAAACCCAGAAATGGACTTTACCTAAAGAGGTATTATGCTTAAATGGTGGGTATGGAGAATTTTAGTTAGGTTAGGTTTTCTTTCTAGCTAGTATGTTTGTTAGTTTAGTTAGTGTGCTTAGCTTAGAAAGTGTGTTTTTCGTCGTTATTCTGGCTTATCTTGGTTTTACTCTTGATATTGCAGATGTCGACGCCTCTCCAAACATACATTGGATTTGCTGATGGTGCTTGTCGTAGTACATGGAATATCTCTTCCGCAGCTTGGGTTATCTATTCGCCCTCTGACGAGTTAGTTTCTATGCATGGGGTAAGCCTCGGTCAAACGACGAACAACATTGCAGAATACAGTGCAGTGGTTGAATTATTATCTGAATCTATTTCATTTGGAATTCGACGTTTGATAGTGAGGTTAGATTCTGAACTTGTTGTATTACAGCTTAATAGAGTATATGCCATTAGAAATCCTGTGTTATTAAGGTTGTTTTTGAGAGTGCGTCTCTTGGAACGTGAATTTGATTACATTGAATATCAGCATATTCCAAGGTCTTTAAATACATTAGAAGATGCAATTGCTTCTCGAATGTTGGACAGACATTTACGATAATCATGCAAGTAAATTTAAAAACATTTCATCACATATGTTAAACAAAATGAGCCGGTAATAATGATATATATATAGATAGGAGTAGGTCAAAAATATACATCGTCTTCGATCATAGGTTGAAAAACACCTTATGATCGGCAAAAATGATAAGTACAAAAAAAACAAAATGTCATATGTGTCTACAAAAGCGACTAGCCAATCACTGGTGGTGCTCTCTATACGAGACCACTGCCCGCGCTACCCTACACAAGAACCTCCTAAAAGGTCCTGGGACTGCGACCACATAGCGCTGAAGTCGAATGGGAATGTCATCTATGGTGGTCTCTGGTATATCCGCCGTCAGACGCTCTAGATCCTGTTCCAGCTCGGCTAAGGTCTCTGCGGCCGCATCCTGTGGGGCTGGTGCTGGTACAGCTGGTACTCTCCTCTCAAAAGCCCAGAGGTTGGCTGGACGCCGTGGACCTACATCTACATTTTGAAAATTTATACTATCAGTTTGAGGTGATATATATAAAAACAAAAAAATATATATATAATTTGAAAACTCGTGAAAAATGAAATACCTCTGTCGTCCCACTGTTCTCCCTGTGGAAGAACCATGTCCGGATCATTCCGAAAATCCATTCCGGCATAAGGAAAGTCCTGAATAGCAAAGACCTGGCTCTCTAGCCAGTGAAAGTAACCATCAGAAAATCGAACAACTGCCGCGCCCTCATCAGGATGTCGGGCCATTACCGCAACCCATCTCGTCAACTTAGGCTCCCGAGGCGCCCCAACTGGAACTGTAAGATGCTGGGGGACCAGCATTGGAACTCTCTCTAGGGCAAAGCTGACAACTATAGGCCCATATCCAAAGGTCTTCAGTTGTCCTCTCTTTGACATGGTTAGTTGGCCCTTCAAATTAGCCAACACAGCATCACACCAGTTGAAAATGGTGCCATGGAAACAGTCTATAGCCATCCGCATTTGGGACCCGGTGGCTTGGTGCAAAGCGGTCGCGCCGCAAAGTCTGGTAACAGTAAAGGCTATCACCATAAGTTCAGGTCGGGATATGTACTTGATTTCTATCCCCTTCTCATGGTTTTGGTTGTTGCACCACTCTAGTCGGAGACTAGCAAGGGATTGGCCACCCGGCCTAGTCCCGAATAGAGAAAGTTGCTCGCCCCTGTTAGGCAAGCCAGTGAGAAAATATATATCGGAGGGCTCTATCTCGAGCTGGTGCTCTCCGATGTAGAAACATTGCTCCTGAATGTTCCACCTTTCGACCAGCCACTCAAGAAAAGGCACTTGGCCCCTCATGCCAGGTATGGCCCAGTATTTGTACAGTCTGCATGCTTTTAATGCATCAATGGAAGGTTGATGACCTATCGCGGCCAAATCAACATCCTCGTGCTCTCTTTCACGCTAATCAAGCATGGTGTGCTCCCTGCACATCATAAAACATTAGTTAGAATCCATAAAATTTGAAAATTTTGGTCTATTTTGGAGGGCCAAGGGTTTCAATTTGCGTTTTGCGGGGTACGCACCCCGGCCTTTAGGGACAGAGCGCCCGGCCGCAGGTTCCCTTAAGGCCGGGTGCGTACACCTCGTAATTTTCCCATTGGGAAAATATCGGGGTACGCAGGTCAGCAGTGCATGACCTGCGTACCCCGAAGGGCGCATTTTGAAACCCCAATGCCCCCAAAAAATCAAATAAAAGCTTAAAACTGAATTCTAAACGGATGGAAAACAAGAGAGGGGTGTTGTAGAATACCTGGTGAAACGGCGTTCGATTCTGACGGTCGGATTCTCCGCAATCTCCACGGGAAGTTTCTTGTCAAAAGCCCTTTTCTCAACCTCAACAGTAAAATGGTAAAAATGACATGGTAAGAAGTCTTTTTATAGGTTTTTTGGATAAATAAATGCTAGATTTGTTTATTTTTCACCATGAAAGGACATTTTCGATGAATTTTTGCCCATCTTAAACAGGTATGAGTAATGTGTTGTTTCTGTGCAGGACAAAGGGACTTTAGGGTAAATTATCATTTTCCACGTCAGAGTCATCTTTTAAGCTCTTTTCTGACTCCTAAAATATGAAAAGATCGTCGAGCGTTTCTTTTACACTCGTTAAAACGGAATTAAAAGACGGTCCCCTTATAGCTCTTTTCTGACCGTAAAATCAGGAAAAGATTGCCGGGTTTTTGTCATTTCAAACTCAATACGGAAATAAAACGACGTGTCCTTGATCGCTTTTTACTTTTCAGGTCAGAGACACTAATCATGAAAGTACTCCTTGGTCGCAAGATCAAGCGGTTCTCCCAGGTATTATTTTATACTTTTTCGGGCTTGGGAGACACAAATTTACGAAAAAGTTCAACCTGAAGTCTTCTTAAGTTTTTCAGACTCTCTAAAATTGAAAAACGTCGAGTTTCTCCTATACTGGGCTCGTTAAAATTTCACAGTAAAGGACCTGTTCAATTACAAACAGGAACGAACCACTCCTTCCTAGGGTTCGAATCAAAACTAGGTTGGACTCATCCAAAGGATGAGCTTATAATCAAGCATATGTTATCCTCCTCAAGCTTGTTAAAAATAAAGAGGTACTTGCCAGAAATGGTGGGGGAAAAGAGAGAAGAATGAGCCTATTTGTTATCTTTTGTCTCAGAAGAAACTTTATTACCACTCTTGAACACGACACTTTTCATTCACCTGGGTTGGGAAATCCTTTACCTCACAGTTGATCAAACCACATTGAAAGTCTTCAGCCGGGTTCCGGGGATTAACTTTGAGTCGTTTATCACCAAGCCATCTGTCGTGTCGTTATGTGTTCAAGAGGTCTGCAAGCAAAACTTTCATCTGCAAAATACTTGTCATCCATTTGACCATCCCTGAGTCAGTCCTTACAGCAACATTTCTTCAACTTGATTAATGATTTCGTGTTGTGGGCTTGCCTGCAACGGGTCGCTTTCTATCGACATCAGCACATTATCTAGAGAGATGACTTAGAAATCGTCAGTACCTTGAAGTCTGCATGCATCAATGGCAGGTTTCTCGCCTTTGACGTCAGTTTACATCATTGACTCTCGATCGAAGGATTCCGTGAAATGTTCGACATCAACTCATTCATTCACATCTCATGGATTGTACTGGGTACTTTGAGAACCATTGACATTACTGGTGGTCTCTCTCACACTTGTTAACAGTTTACATCATCGACTAGTAAACAAGTGGTTTCTACCATGTTCGACATCAACTCATTTATTCGCATGGCTAGAATCGTACCAATTCGGGAAGCAGAAATGAAGACCCTGGATCTAGTTTCCACCATCCAGGCTGCAAGGAGTTTTGTATTCATTATCTAAGTAGACTAATCATAAACAGATGGCTGCGCCCATACTGTGTCTACAAAAGTCTATGATTATGATGTACTGCAAGATCATTCCTGTATCAGAGTAGTTAGTCTTTTAGTTAAAGTTTTGATCTGAGTATGGGAATGCCTACCTCAGTGATGATATAATCTTATACATGTATTTTGTGTTGAAAATTGCAGGTTCTGACCAGGCACCCCACGAGATAATCCTTGAAATGATAAAGCGCTTCACCCTTCCTAGATAATACAAAACCCTAATCTATTACAGGCTTCGCACTTTATGGGGCAATCTGTTACACTAAAAAATGTCACCATGGCTATTTACAGTTAGTATGGCCCTATCAACAGTCATGTTATCCTCTTAGGCAAGTCTTATGCCTCTGCTCTCCATGTCAAACTCCAAAAAGAGAGAAAGTCTTTGTAAATGTATTTATCTCTGGGTACGCAGGCTCTCTCAACCTTACCTGCGGATACGCACCCAATGTTCACAAAAGCTGCGTACTTGTACGCTCTGTATGTAAAGGGGCAGGTGCGTACCCCTGTAAAGGTCAAAATGCGCAAGTTTCATCTTTAAAAAGTTACTTGTGGTCATTTCTAGAGCATTCTAGAAGGTTGTTCGACGTGTATTGAACGCCTCCAAATGGTTCATGTACCCCTACCAAAGAGGAACTTATCCCATCAATAAGGGAGCTATCCCATCCAAAGAGGGGATTATCCCATTGATGGTGGACCTGAATAACTTCCTCTAGAGCACTATAAATACAGGCATTGGGCCAGAAGGAGGGGAGGTTGGAAGCTAAACATTTCTAAGGGTAGATGCTGCTGGAATTAGGACTCCCATTTAGAAACTTGTGAGGAGAGATTGCCATCTTTGCTTGTTCTATTTGGAAGTGGGTGAGCTTTGTCAAAGTAAAGGAGAACTCTTGATGGACCCTGGGAGGGACTTGCACAACACCAAGGCTCAGGTTGTAATTGTTCCTTTTGTTTCCTATTAATGCAAATGAGTCCATTCTTCTCAATAACTTGTTATTTATGAGTTGTTTCATGTACTCCTTGGTCTATGTGTTAAATATGTTTTATTCTATGAGATTATCAAGTGCTATTTAATCGTTTGATTGTTAGTGGATGCAGGTTTCAAAGTGAAGGAGGAGCTCATCCGGATCAGTGAGGCTGGACTGCTACAACAGCGTTGGATTACAGGTAGGATCTAAACACTTGATTTCTTATATAGTAAATGCATGTTTAGAGAAGGATTGCTCTTGTTTGTCACTAGAGAGTCTTAGGCTCCTAGGGAGGTTGGTTGTGTCCGCACTATCGACTCTTTCCGCCTGACAAAATCTCAGTAGGAAGATTTTCGGTGATAACTCGTTCTACTCTTGGTGAATCTGGAACACTAGAAGTCGGAGTAACAGGTTCAGATATTTCAGGTTCTTCGCCTGTATCACTAGTAGACGAAAAACTACCAACAAGCTCAGAAACTGTAACAGCTTCGGGATTATAACCTGTCTCTAGACTTTGGTAATCTGGATGGACCACCAAGGAATATTCTCCTTCTTCAGGTGAACTTACTCTACTGCCACTAGGAGGAGTTACAAGGACCTTTAAAACTTCTAGATTACTGGGGTCGTCTCGAGGAGGTTCACCCCGAAGTCTACGGGATCTCCTCAACAATTCGGCCACAGAAACAACTTCAGGAGACTGGCCCCGAAGTCTACGGGACTGTCTCGGTAATTCCGCCACAGCTAAAAACTTTTAACTACTACACACGAAAACAAAGTAAAATCTCAAATCAAAACCACCTAAAGTCTCTAAAGAACCAAACAAATTTGAATCACACGCCTAAATAATCTAGGGCGTCAAACCAAGCACAAACAGTAGCCTTCCAGACCTGAAAACGCTAGTTGGAGATGAAACCCAACATCGCCGGATTCAATACAGAAGTGGCGGGTGGAACAGTTACCCCGGCAACCTGCTTAATGAATAGACCGGCACAAGTTCCTCCACTTTAACCGTCTCGAGTGAAGTGAACCCCCCGGAAAATCCAAGTGAGTCTAGCCGACGTCTGCTCCAGGTACAGTGGGATCTTCCCTCCACCGTCACCTCGGTACAATCCTAAAGATAATGGTCACTAAGGTTACCAACCGCAACAAATGCACCTGGGGGAACAGTCTACACTCCGACAGCACGCAAGGGCAGAGTATCAAGCTCAATCCCCTTGCCGGTTCCTTGACAATAATCCAAGGTTTACCGACAAGTGACCCCTGGCTCCTCGACAATGGTTAATCCGAGGTTTACCGTTTGTAATACGTGCGTGTCTGGCATCGTTCCCAACGAGGGAGGATTGATCCCCTCACTGGTTCGGACACGAGCTCGTGCTTCTCCTTTAAGATGAGCTTTCCCAGAGTACAAATGAGACAATTGGATTTATTCTATCACAAGATAAGCTACTTGTTTGGTTTTGTTGTCTTGGAGAGTTAATTACTCTCCTACTCCAAGACACTAGCCTGATCTAAATTGGTGTTTCAGAGCCCTAGTAAATAAAAGTTACTACGTTGATTTTACTTTAAGCGTTAATTTTATGGTTTTTCTTAAAGACGAAAGGTAGCGAAAATTAAACCAATGGTGTGTAGACTCGACCCAAACCACTACAAAGATGCACCTAAGATGATTTACGCTACTTTTCTCTTTCAATGAAATTCCTAACTAAGAGAGTTGGAAAATGCAAATTTTATAGAAAACAACTTTCTTAGTAAAGACAATCAAAGAAACAATTCTCTTTATCTTTTCAAGCATACAAACATGACCACTCCTTACGTGCACGAAAAACTCTTTTTCTTTCAAAATCCCTCAAAGCTACTTGAAGCAAAACTTTTCAAAGGAGATGTTTTTGTATTTTCTCTTTTTTAATAAAGCATATAAATCTATTTTAACGAAAATCAATCTCAAAAGTTATAAAATCTATGAAAACTTGACTCACAAGCAAATCAAAAAGAAATTTACTCTAAGCAAACCTAACGAGGCAAAAGCCTACAAAGATGATTCTAGGTTGTTTTACATGACAAAAATCAAGCCAAGGACCAGCTAATGCAGAATCAAAAGACCAGTCAAAACAAAACTCAAATCTTTTTGTTCTTTTTGTAAAATGGAATTCAATACTCAATCAACAAGTACTTCGAAATTTGCCAAAGAGACAACTCAAAGGTAAGTTGCTCTCACAGGTAGACTTTATGACAGGTCCGACTTCTAAGAAGGCTGACAAAACCAGAGAGATCTAAGGCTTGACAACTTCTACCGCCAAAGTCACTACAAGACCTACTCAAAAATCAAACCCTAGGGCTTAAAGTTCTATGAAATCCACTAAAACACTCAATGCTATCGAAACAAGTTCAGGTGAAGATCTTTGACAAGAGACTAATGTATCTGGGCAGTAAAAACTAAGAAAAAGCAAAATCTAAGAGAAAAAATGGAAATTTCTTAATTTTTAGCAGGGTACGCAGGCAACCTGTTAAGCCAGGTGCGGGCCCGCTCTGTGCACACAGAAACAGTGCGTACAAGTACGCACTGTGCAATACTCAGAGGGTGCGTACTACTGAAAAAACCAAGAAAAACTAAATTCAATCTAACCCTAAGCTAACCCACCCAAAAACAAAGTCACAGAGCCAAAAACCAGAAAATAAATGACTTTTCTCAGATCAAAGTTGCATACAAAGGAAAAGACTTTCACATCAATGGAGTCCCCAGTGGAGTCGCCATTTTGTCAGGTGGAAAGAGTCGATAGTGCGGACACAACCAACCTCCCTAGGAGCCTAAGACTCTCTAGTGACAAACAAGACAAACAAGAGCAATCCTTCTCTAAACATGCATTTACTATATAAGAAATCAAGTGTTTAGATCCTACCTGTAATCCAACGTTGTTGTAGCAGTCCAGCCTCACTGATCCGGATGAGCTCCTCCTTCACTTTGAAACCTGCATCCACTAACAATCAAACGATTAAATAGCACTTGATCATCTCATAGAATAAAACATATTTAACACATAGACCAAGGAGTACATGAAACAACTCATAAATAACAAGTTATTGAGAAGAATGGACCCATTTGCATTAATAGGAAACAAAAGGAACAATTACAACCTGAGCCTTGGTGTTGTGCAAGTCCCTCCCAGGGTCCATCAAGAGTTCTCCTTTACTTTGACAAAGCTCACCCACTTCCAAATAGAACAAGCAAAGATGGCAATATCTCCTCACAAGCTTCTAAATGGGAGTCCTAATTCCAGCAGCATCTACCCTTAGAAATGTTTAGCTTCCAACCTCTCCTCCTTCTGGCCCAATGCCTGTATTTATAGTGCTCTAGAGGAAGTTATTCAGGTCCACCATCAATGGGATAATCCCCTCTTTGGATGGGATAGCTCCCTTATTGATGGGATAAGTTCCTCTTTGGTAGGGGTACATGAACCATCTGGAGGCGCTCAATACACGTCGAACAACCTTCTAGAATGCTCTAGAAATGACCACAAGTAACTTTTTAAAGATGAAACTTGCGCATTTTGACCTTTACAGGGGTACGCACCTGCCCCTTTACATACAGAGCGTACAAGTACGCAGCTTTTGTGAACATTGGGTGCATATCCGCAGGTAAGGTTGAGAGAACCTGCGTACCCAGAGATAAATACATTTACAAAGACTTTCTCTCTTTTTGGAGTTTGACATGGAGAGCAGAGGCATAATACTTGCCTAAGAGGATAGCATGACTGTTGATACGGCCATACTAACTGTAAATAGCCATGGTGACATTTTTTAGTGTAACAAGGATGGTTGGTAGGGAGGCTCCAAAACGAAGCTAAGGCCAAATTTTGGAGGGTGGTTGTAGCCGCTACAACAGAAGTCTATTTAACAAAAGGTATGGACTTAATCCTTCTATAATAATTATTATTATAATATGATTTTAAAGTCATGGCTAACCTAGACACCAAATTAGTGTATGAGACATCCTTATTTGTAGGATAAGGGACCCACATCTGCTTAATTATTTGATTGTTAAAGTCTACAAAGGTGTACATAGTCAACACCCATCTGGATTTAAACTTGTGATGTCTGAAAGGGAGCACATGTTCTCAACAAAAAAGAACAGTGCATTATATCATGGAAAAGAAAATTTACTTATGGGAACACATCATTTATAAGACTTCCATATGGTGTATGGATCTCACATAAATGAAGATACATCCAAGTTGAAATACATTTTAAAGCAATGGGAAAACTTATCATAGTTCAATTGTCAAACTAGCAGTGGGGATAACTATCACCAATTATTATCCGCAGTTGAGCTAATTCATCATCATTATTCCAGGAAAACCATGCAATCTAGAATAACTTGTCAGTGGTTTGTAAAGGAGAAAGCTTTTGCTTTTGCCAAATCCCTTTGCATCCTGGGTCATTAACCTATTTCCTTACGTCCATGAAATATGGGCTCTTAACAAAATAGACACAGTACTAAGTCATATTCTATAACCATTAAAGTTTATATCTACGTGTGTGTGTGTGTGTGTGTGCAATTTTTTTTTTAACATTAGTGAATGCTAGTCTTTATTTTCTTATATATGTTCTTGGGTAATATAATTAAGTGGGTGTGTTAAAGTAACCTTTTTTTCAAAGTTTCTGCAGTTAGAGGATTTAATTTGCAAATTCACTTGGAATATCCACTTAGCCACAATTATGTGCTAATATATGAGAAGTGAACATATTTATTAGAGCAATTGAATTTTGCTGAGGAAATAATAACTCCCCACTTTACCATTCAAAAGTTTCTTATAAACATTGGTGCCAATATTCAAATTATTAAACTAGAAATAACATTTACTTCTTTTACCATATTGATTCATGGCTCATATGCTTTTGGATACTAAAATTGATGGCAACACCTATATGGCTTCACAACCTAGGCAAGTCTATAATACTCATATTATTGTACAACCCAGTTATGTAATTTGTCACACATTTGTGGATCTACAATGTATACATGTGGTTTAAACCCATGATCATCATCATTATTTAACCAAAATTTCCCAAACAAATAAAATTTATATTAAAAAGAGTTACCAAGAAAACATACTATGTACATTATTTTTCCAATTTGATTCAAACTTTGATATTCAACAATGGACTTTGAGATTAGTTTATGGGAATGACAATAATCACATGTTTTATTATAGATAGTTGTTATCCAAGAAGTTGCACCAAAGTCTCTAATATAAAATTTTGGGTTTTTGTCTTCCCCAATTTGTAGGTCTTAGGGAGGGGTAGCTTTTCTAACTCGAAGAAATAATCATAACGTGAAATTTATCATCCTTCTGTTGAAAATGTTGGAAATCCTTCAACCAAGGGGGTCTCCCTAATGTGAAGTCCCAATTAGAACGCACACCATTTGGAGTAGGATCCCCATCTAGAGTATCAACCCGACCAACATAAATCTAAGGTTTTACTTAGTTGCAATAGATAACATAAGAAAGTATGCACATAACCTTTGAAATCGGAAAGTAAGTTGACACTGTGAAACAGCAATTGCAATGTAGAAAAGGAGAATTTCACGAGAGAGAAGTGAAGAGTGAGTCTATAGAAGGAAAGTAATAGTATTGTCCTAAGAGAGGCACACGAGAGAAAGAAAAGATTCATTAGTTATCTAGCGAAATAGTTCAAATAGACACAACGATCATTAAATCAAATGTAACACACATTCACCAAGATAAGTACCAAAGTTGATGAAGTAGTTCAATTTCTTTAGTACATATGAACATAATATATATTGTAAACATCGAAAGAAGTCTTGGAATATTCATGATACATGCATGAAAATGTGTCGGCTCAACGAGCTTCTAATTATTAGGTGAAAGATCCAAGTAAACATTTACAATGGTGAGACACTAGCTCCAACAGTGTAACGTTAAGTCACTTATTTCTTCTCCGAAGAATTATCTTCTCCCTTATGCCATGCTAGAGAAGCCAAGGCTGGCTCTCCAAAGTCTATGCCTCCAAAATCCATTTGCTTGAGTTATGAGGGTGTATTTATAACAAATGAGGTGACTTTCCACCTTCCATGTGACTCTTGACCTCCCTCATGACTCTTGAAATTCCAAGTGATGTTATGAAACCAGCTCACAAAAAGATAGAAAAGATAGATGAACGCCTTACAATTCAGCCTCTTCGAGGGGGCAACCTCCTTTACATTACACAAATGAACAATTCTTGGATGATACAAATGACAAAACCTCCTTTCTATATAGGAGTCCAAGGGGTCGCAATATAACCAAGCCAACCTAATAATAATCATATAAAGGCACAAAAATAACAATAGAGGGATTCTATGGGGCACAGTAATAACAATATGGGGACAATGGGGGCACAACAATATTAATAAGGGATACAACTACAATAGTAATGGGGGAATCACTAGTATTATAGGGACCTAACATGCCCCTCTCCTTAAAAAAAGTGTTGTCCTCAACGCTTGAGTAGTTCTGGATGCTTTTGTATAAAATTCTCATCCTCCCATGTGGAATCTTCAGCGGATAAGTTCTTCCACTTGATGAGATACTCCGAAATTGATCGATTTCATAGCTGTCGGGTTCTTGTTTATGTGATTGCTTCCGGTTCCAATATAATTTTTCCTTCCTCGTCAAGTTCTGGCAATATTGTTTGAACTGGGAGCTTGTCGCCTATAACCTTCTTTAAACATGAAACATGAAACTGGGTGCACTCGAGAAGCTACAGGAAGCTCCAATTTGTATGCCATTGTACCAATCTTTTGCAACACCTTGTACGAACCATAATACTTTGGTGATAATTTATTATCCTTCTTAGCTTGCTTGAGGGACATTTGTTTATATGGTTGTAGCCGTAGGAATACCCAGTCACCTACATCAAAACTTCTTTCGCTGCGATGTTGATCTGCCTGTTGTTTCATTCTATTCTGTGCCAACACAAGATTATCCTTTAAGAGTTGGAGAACCTGTTGTTGATGCTCGATGTGATGTTCCACTGCTTGAACCTTAGAATTTTCTCTTAAATATGACGTGATGGATGGTGGCTGATATCCATAAAGTGTCATAAATGGGGTCATTTTTGTTGCAGTATGGAAGGAAGTGTTATACCACCATTCAGCTAGAGGCAACCATTTGACCCATTGTCTGTTTATCAGATACAAAGCAATGAAGATATCCTTCCAAACATTTGTTTACTATCTCAGTTTGCCCATCAGATTGAGGATGATAAGATGAGCTATGAGCTAACTAAGTACCAAGACAAGAAAATAATTATGTCCAAACATTTCCAGTGAAAATGGGATCTCTTTCACTTACAATAATCTTTAGGTTTCCATGTAGCTTTTGAATTGTTTCCATAAATGCAATAGAAATTGTATTGGCTTTAAATGGATGTGATAATGTACAAAAGTGTGCATACTTGGTAAGTTTGTCAACTACCACCATGATGACACTCTTTCCCTCAAACTTGGGTAAACCTGTGATAAAATCCATTGAAACCTCCTCCCAACGTTGGTTTGGAATGGATAAAGGTTGTAATAGACCTAGGGTCTTAATTGTTTCAACTTTATTTTGTTGGCAAACCAAACATTCTGCCACAAACTTTTGAATATTCGATTTAAAGGCCATCCCAAAAAAATTCCTCAGATCATATCTCCGCAAATATAGCGCAAAAAGCTCTGAAATTCGGGCCGGAGGTTCAGAACGATTTCGGCCCAAATGGGTTTTTTTGTAGCATCTGAAACGTCGTCGAAAAAAAAAAAAAAAAAAGGATAGCGCAAATGCCACGATGACTTGTTTGGAGCAGTGAAACCCTAGAATCCAAAGCTTTGATACGAAATGTTATGAAACCAGCTCACAAAAAGATAGAAAAGATAGATGAACGCCTTACAATTCAGTCTCTTCGAGGGGGCAACCTCCTTTACATTACACAAATGAACAATTCTTGGATGATATAAATGACAAAACCTCCTTTCTATATATAGGAGTCCAAGGGGTCACAATATAACCAAGCCAGCGTAACAATAATAATATAAAGGCACAAAAATAACAATAGAGGGATTATATGGGGCACAACAATAACAATATGAGGACAATGGGGGCACAACAATATTAATAAGGGATACAACTACAATAGTAATGGGGGAATCACTAGTATTATAGGGACCTAACAAGTGACCTTTTAACTTCTACGAGACTCTTGGAATTT
Organism: Pinus tabuliformis; assembly: GCA_031772625.1. NCBI lineage: Eukaryota > Viridiplantae > Streptophyta > Pinopsida > Pinales > Pinaceae > Pinus > Pinus tabuliformis. The sequence continues at coordinate 588,188,445 of CM062817.1, read as the reverse complement.
TCCTAGTGACTCTTTTGTCCTTATGTGACTTTCCATATTCCACTTGTGACTCTTGGACTTCCACACTTTTCATTTCTCATTTTCTTTGAAAATTAAATAATTACATCCAAAATGATGTGGCAACATGATAACTCATATGACATTCTGATGGCATTTGTACAAGTCATAAATTGGCAATGATTATATGAAACTTCATGATAATATGGTAATGCCAAGCTGCTCCCATTGTTGCTTTGACTTTGACTTTGTCATGATAGATCTTTGCTTGTTCTTTTTCTTCACCTTCCAAAGGGTATAGGTGAATGTTGGAACCTTCTAAGTCAGCTTCCTTAGCTTGATCCAAGATTCCTTTGTTATTTTCATGATGGTACTTCCTTTGCTTCTTCTTCACAATTTCTCTTTTGTAGCCTCTCCTTAATGGCCTCTCTTAAGCATCACCCTATCATGTTGTAATGATGATACCTACAGATGGAGACCACTCATGCCAACCCAATATAAATATAGAAACCATCTATTCTACCACTTCTTAGTCATGTAAGATGTTGATTGGGATGAGGCAACATCCAAGGGTTTTGAGAGCAGGAGGATGGGGGTTGCATAGCCGAGGGATGTAGTGACTCAGGGAAGCCAGATTGCTAATTAGAATTGTGCAATGCACAGTACAGGAGGACTTGAAAAATATTCTTGCATAGTGAGGGGGTCTAGGAGGCAAGGCACTAAGCTTGTTGACTGATGATTTACAGTGAGGAGCGCCCAAGAAGAATGATGCAAGGATTGTGCAGTTGGGCATTAGAGGGACTGAGGAAGGCCTCACTGTTGACTAGAACTATGCAATGTGCAGTAATAAGCAATTTAGGGCACATGATTATGCAGTGAGGGATCTTAGTCATTACGACTATTCTCTATAACTGCGCAATGCACAATGATTAGTGACAGGCTCAGTGAATTGTGCAATTGATGGGCTCAATGACACAATAGTGACCCCTTTCTCACTGGAACTATGCAATGCACAGTAGGAGGCTCAGTTGGTGAAGAGAACTATGCATTTGGGCAACTCAGAGAGACAAGGAGGCAAGATTGCTCACTAGAATTGTGTAATGTGTATTTCTTGAGGGGAACGCTTAGGCAACTACATAGTTGGGAAACTTAGTGACACAGAGAGGTATGATTTTTGACTATAAATTCACAATGCACAATTCTGGGCAAGAGAAGACAATAAATGCACAGTTGACAGAGTCAAGCAACTAAATTGGTGACTTAAGTTCCAAGGTTGCTCAGTGTGTTAATGGAGGAGGGAAATTGTCTTCTAGGACTGGATAGTTGTTTTTGGGAAAACTAGTGTCTTTTCGAACGACTAGCCCTCTAGGTTTGGCAACTACCCTAGAAACAATAGTTTAAAGCAATTCATGATTTCTTCTATGTATAATAGATAATAGAAAGACAATGGAACCAACCTAGAACTTCCGCTTAATCCCTTGCTCGATCTCTCTCCCCCTTGACAGAGCTTGCAACTCCTCCCTGTACTTATCCCACTTGGAGAGTACCTGTAGAAACACAGTAGCAAAGAACCGTCAAAGCATCTTGATCTATTATATCATAAACATTATAGAATCAGATATATAATGAGCATACAATAGCATTCACAAATGATAACATTCACAAATGCACAATCATATGGAACAAAACTTGAAGAACTTTATTAAATAGAAGGGAGAATTACAACCCAGTTGTCTGATCCAGCATCATCCTCCCAGCATCAATCCCTCTTCACCTCATGAAATAGCAAGATCACACCAACAATACAATGCTCTTTCCTCAAGTACAAACTATCAGCACTTCCTTGCAATTCACAATATTCCAGCGTCTAGATCTCTTAGATGAGGGATCCATTTATAGATGTGTGCAAGGGCGTGAGTCATCTCTGGGATTTTGATTAGTGTCATTCCATTTGTTACAATTGGTTCCACTTGGAGATTTCTTGGATCTCTTACTCATCCTTGGGCGAATTCAGAGAGGCAAGTGTCATAGGAGAGGTTTCTGGAAGATTCCATGAGCAACCACCTAGCAAACTGTCTCAGGCTTTTGTCCATCCTCGCCCACCGCACCCTATAGAAGGTCCAAACAGTATGCATCACACCTGAGCAGTGTATTACTCAGTATGCATTGCACCTGGCCAGTGTAGCAGTCAGTACGGTTCAGTTTAGGCCATTTCTGGATGGTTTTTTCAGGTGGAACTTTTGGGGAATGATGTAATCAGGTGACCATGTTCTTTTAGGGTATGTGGGTTGATGAGCCCTAGTTTATCGACATATAATATTGGGGTTAAAGTGCCCAAATATGTCTGTAACAGTTGCCCCCTAAAGCATGAAGTCGTAAATCTTGATGTCGGGTGAAATGCTTTATCATGAGGATTCGAGGTTTCGAATTGGAAGGTGACCTGTATAATATACAATACAATACATCATCATAATATAATTTTTTATGATCTTGCTGAGGCGGGCATTCCCATGCTCAGCTTTATAAATTCATTTCATGTACATAGATCAGATAGTCGTCAGCAGATGCAAACTGATGATTCTTCAGATGTAGAGTCATCATCCTTGGTTTGGATGACCATATTTGCAGTGTCTTTGCACATTTGATATTTTTATATCCCTGAATATATCGCATCTCGGATGGATGAAACTAGATCCGGGGTCTTCAAACTCGTTCAATCTTCGCCCGATGTACAAGTCAATCCATGTGAAGAGATTTTCTGAAGTCGGACATGGAAAGACATCGCCTGATTACCAGCCAATAATGTGAGCTATTAGAAGACGCGAGAGGAATGACCGATAATGATAATGACCCTCAAGGTACTACAGTATAATTCACGTGGTGTGAATATATGATCCAATGTCAAACACCATGCAAAATCTTTTGGTCGAAGGCCATTGATGTCAACCTGTCACCGGAAGTAAGAAACTTGCCATTGAGGCATGCAAGCTTCAAAGCACTGAAAGGGGTGTTTCTAAGTCAACTTCTTGGATAATGAGTTGATGTCGACAAGAAGTGACTCATTGTACGAGGGCCTTAATGTATCCCACATCTATGACATGAAACGAAGCAAATGATTTTTAGGAGGTGAAAACGATCTGATGACACAAGGTTTAGGAATGGCGGTTTTATCATTAATTCAGGAATAATGGGTGGAACAGCTTCTTGTGAAGTCGTTGTCAAACCACTAGGTTGATCTGTAGCCTGGTTGTTTGACGATGATGGATTCCCATAATCTTTATTCCTTGTCGATATCAAAGCATCATTTTGTTTTTTGAGATGGATAGCAAAAGAACTTGGGATGTGGAAGCATTATCGATAGCAACCAGATTAGTTTCTGGGTTCGGAAATGGATCAGTCGACACCGCTGAGGTACTTGAAGCCTGTATAAATTTTGCAACCTCAGCTCGATGTGGACAATCTCTCGTATAATGCTCCTTGTTACATATGTAAAAGGGAAAACGAGGAGGTTTATTTGGCCCAGTAGGTTTCTCATAATATTTTTCAGGAGTTGAATTCTCCTATTTCTTCTTATTATTTTTCCCTTTCTTCTTGCCCCCTGGTTGCTTTAGATTCTTGCCCTTGTCGAATGACACGACATTAATCTCCGAGGCTAGAGGTTTGTCATTCACATTCTGACTAGAAACAGCAAGATCTTTACCAAATGGAGCCTTTGCATTTTGCGTGCCTGAGGCACTGATCACATCGTCACTGGCATGGGAGTCCCTATTCGATTTAGGAGGAGGGGGAACAGAAAATTCTGGTCTAGGAGCATCAGGAATTTTGTCATAGAGCATGCCAGACTGAGTATAGATCAAGTCTAAATAATGGGCACGAGTAATGACTTGCTCTTCAGCGACAACTCCTCCTTTCTCCACGTACTCAGTGATAGACATCAATAAGGACTTAATAAACCACTCAGCTAATAGTTGATCGGGAACATACGTCTTTACCATTTGACGACGACATCGCCACTCATGAATATGATTAGATATGTGAGTGGTCATGGTCTGTTTAAAGTTGGTGAGGACTTCTGTTCCCGTTTCGTACCTTATAGGTAGCTGAAATTGGGTTAGAAAAGTAGTGGCAAGGGTGTTGAAGTTATTAAACGAAGCTCTAGGCAATTCAATATACCATTTCACTGCCAAACCAGTTAGCATTCTCTAAAAAAGGCGAAGCCTAATCGAATCATCATTCAGGGTGTTGGATGAGCACCACAAATGAAAATTCATTACGTGATTCGATGGATCCTCACCTGGATTTCCATTGAATTTAGGAATATCGGAGGGAAGTTTATGAGGAATCGTTGGACACCAAGGGGCATATGCAATTGGATCATTTGTCATTCGATTCAAATCTGGTAATTCTAGCCTTTCTACAAAATGCAATTATTGATTCAGGTTAGGTGAAGTATACCCAAGATAAGATGGAATCGCCTAAGCAATAGGTCTTTGCATACCAGCATAATGTACCTAACGCTGGTAACTTTGATAAGGTTGTTGGACATAACCAGTATAGTGTGGTTGATGATAATTGTTTTAAAAATGCGGTTATCCATTACCTACAAAGCCTTGTTGCTCAGGTCCCCGATAGGCTTGATATTGACCAAATCCAATTTGAGCTTGTAAACCAAGCCCAAACAGAGGTTGAGTTTGCTGGAATTACGCTTGTTGGTATTGTACCAGCCATGGTTGTTGGACCATTTGTTGTTGCCCAATACTGGAAGATTGACCAAGATGCGAAGTGACAATACTCATTTGAGCCTCAATCATTCCAGATAAGGAATCACTAACCTGAGGTTGTGATTGAGCCGTAGAGACAATTGGCTGTTGTATCGCAATCTGAGAGACTTAAGGTTGAGACACAACAGGCAGTGCTTGTACTTGCGACACAGTCACAATAGCAGGTGTAGTGGAATATTTGACACACGTTGGATCAGTTGCATTGAATACATAACCCTTGGTTGTTGTGGCAGTATTGGTACCCAACCCCTGGATGTAATTCTAGTTTGACCTGAATTTTGCTGTAAACTCTCATATGGTTGTTCCCCAGGAGGGAACAATGAAAAGGCGTACTTTCCTCCATATGGCGGCAGTCCAGTGTTTAAAGGATATACCAGTCTTTGAACACTGGTTTTCCCAAATTGATACTGGCATGTAGGATCAAATTGTTGAGTTTCAACATAAAAAATACCAGATGGGACTCTGGATGAATAAATAGGAGCAGACCATGTTGCCGAAGTAGCTCCTGAGTGGACTTCAGCTAGTGATTGATAACTAGCTGGAACAGATGGTATACTAGCAAACATTCTAGGAATGGCAACAGGAAGTTCTGTCATAGCTACATCAGATGACACAATCCTAGATGTTGATGGTTGCTCAGACATGTTTAGTATATCCAAAAGTTTTCCTAGCGATTCGATAGGAACTTGCGATGAAGGATGATTAAAAGAACCAAACTCAGGAGTAGAAGGATACAAATGAATCCCAGTTCCAAAATGTAACGGGGTACTAGATGGGGGATCCTCTACTATCTCCTCTATAGCAATCAGACCAGGTGGAAGAGGTAGACCATCAGGTCTGTAAAAGATTTCTGGAGCCGAAGAAGGTATAGCTTCTGCAGTGACAGATACTGGAGGGGTGACACCTTCTGAATTCTGAAACTCAACTTCCAGATGTTCAGGTAAGTGAACTTCAGTCTCAAAGGGAGGTTCTTGAACAACTACTGGTTCAAATGTAGCCTCGGTTTGAACTGAGATGGGTTCTGGATCAACTCTAGATGGAGTTGTTTTAGGTATAGAAGTGTCTACCGTTACACTAGGATCAGTTCTAATGTCCTCTTGTAACTACGGAACTTGTTCTCTAAAGGCAGATGTACCAAAAATGATCGGAGTAACTATAGGCTCTGACGATGTTGAAACAAAAGTTTCAAATAAACCAAATAGATTGGACTCAGTTAAATGAGACCGTTTTGCCCAGATTGGCTTTGCTTCCGGAGTCAAAGATGATTGAGTCGCTAGTCTCCGCGAACGATGGGGTTTTGATTAACTTTCTTCCACAATTGCGGATTACTTGATCAACTCAAAATTAAGGGGAAAATGATGTTATTCTGAATTCAATTAATTTTAATGACACTTTGACATAACTTTGCTTTTTCAGTTTTTAAGATTCGAGAAAAAGCTAAAGATGACTCTAGTCCCCTTCGATTTTTAATGAGCCTGAAGTGATAAGTGCTCAAATGGACCTTTCCTTTTAAATAGTCGAAAAGGAACGAAAATGACTTCTCTGGAAAATCTAGACAGAGGGATTACTAAACCAATTGCAAAACTGCAAAATACACCTTGGTGATAAATTAAAGAGAAATTACCAAGGACTTATGTATGGCAGTCAATCTTCCCGAATGTTGTGTTCAGTGCATTGCGATCAATAAGGCGGCAGACTCAGCTTCCTATGGATAAAGGATATAAGCCTATTGTGGTCTCCCAATATATACGCGACGGTACAAGTCCGTGCTAGCACTTGTCATATCAAGGAGGAGGAATCACCCAACCTTCGATGAAAACGATAGTTACTAGTTTTTACGACACCGAAACACGTCTCTAGCCTAGACCTCTAGATGTGTTGTGTTAAGTTCCAAAGCGTTGTTAGATTCATTGAAATTTATTTTAGAGTTGATCTTGTTTAAATTTTGCCTTTCAATGGTTCACTGCGTGATGTTGATTTGAAATTCCTAAAATGCAATTTACAATGATAAACAATTGTTGTTTATTTTGAGCAATGAAAATCTTAGCTACTAGGGAAAGAAGATTACAATTCTTTCAAACAAAGAGCAAAGAGCACACACTAGTGCATTTTCCTAAATCATTTTTCGCACACAAACTAAATGCAAATGAAAATGCATGTATTTGTTTTTCGTTCCCCTTAATGTGAAAAATTCCAAAAAGGAAAACTAAATGCAGCAAAGATCTGAAATATTTCTTTCAAAATGACATTTTCGACAATTTCTTCTTCAAAAGAGAAAGGAAGACTAAACGACACTTTTCAATTTTGAATAAAATTGCTTTCGACACTTCAAATAAAAACAAATCAAACCAAATACATGACGGAAAGTTCAATCGACTATCCAGGGAAGGAAGAATCCACAACACTTCTCTTTTTGACACAAAACGACAGTTATGACACTTTTTGTACCAAAGTGACAGATCGATTTAAGTAACTTTTCGACAAAGGATTATAAATGATGAACAAATACATAAAAACATTTACTAATCCTAATCTAATGGAGGCTGATCTATGTGATGCAAGTAGGCTTCAGTAATAAGGCATTGTTCATAAGCAGCAAAAAACAACTAAACAAAACTGAAAACAAGGACAAAAAACCCAAATTCTAGAATGGAAATAGGTTCAGTCAGTCATCGCACCTGGGCTTCACAGAAACAGGGATGCATCGTACTTTACACACTTGGGAGGTGCGATGCATACAGGGTTACAATGACAGACATTGCGATGGGCCAGGGAGCACAACTGAAGTGGGTTTTGGCTCAGATGTGCAGTTGTTTTCAGTGAGTTAAGTTGAGCTATGATGGACAGTAAAGAGCAATGTACAGAGGAATGTCTTGAGAGGTTACTGAGCTAACAAAAGGGCATATAGAATGCTTGTAAGTCAAATTTTTAATTCATAAACTAAACCAGAGATTGACTGAAACAACATTCATCTACTATGCAATTGTAGAGCAAGAGCAGTTCGAAGGCTACCTGGCTAACTTCAGGCTCTGTCTATAGTTTATGAAACAAACAACAACAAAAAACAAACATCTATTCGTTCCCCAGTGGAGTCGCCAATTTGTTTCTGGGAAAACTAGTGTCTTTTCGAACGACTAGCCCTCTAGGTTTGGCAGCTACCCTAGAAACAACAGTTTAAAGAAATTCATGATTTCTTCTATGTATAATAGATAAGAGAAAGACAATGGAACCAACCTAGAACTTCCGGTTAATCCCTTGCTCGATCTCTCTCCCCCTTGACAGAGCTTGCAACTCCTATGTGTACTTATCCTACTTGGAGAGTACTTGTAGAAACACAATAGCAAAGAACTGTCAAAGCATCTTGATCTATTATATCATAAACATTACATAATCAGATATATAATGAACATACAATAGCATTCACAATTGCACAATCATATGGAAGAAAACTTGAAGAACTTTATTAAATAGAAGGGAGAATTACAACCCAATTGTCTAATCCAGCATCATCCTTCCAGCATCAATCCCTCTTCACCTCATGAAATAGCAAGAGCACACCAACAATACAATGCTCTTTCCTCAAGTACAAACTATCAGCACTTCCTTGCAATTCACAATATTCCAGCCTCTAGATATCTTAGATGAGGGATCCATTTATAGATGTGTGCAACGGTGTGAGTCATCTCTGGGGTTTTGATTAGTGTCATTCCACTTGTTACAATTGGTTCCACTTGGAGATTTCTTGGATCTCTTACTCATCCCTGGGCGAATTCAAAGAGGCAAGTCTCATAGGTGAGGCTTCTAGAAGATTCCATGAGCAACCACCTAGAAAATTGTCTCAGACATTTGTCCATCCTCGCCCATCTCACCCTATAGAAGGCCCAAACAGTATGCATCGCACCTGAGCAGTGTATCACTCAGTATGCATCGCACCTAGCCAGTGTAGCAGTCAGTATGGTTCAATTTAGGCCATTTCTGGATGGTTTTTCTGGTGGAACTTTTGGCGAATGATGTAATCAAATGACCATGTTCTTTTAGGGTATGAAACAACTCTTTTAGGGGTTGATGAGCCCTAGTTTATCAACATATAAGATTGGGGTTGAAGTTCCCAAATATGTCTATAACAATAGTGTGTAGTTTCAAGAGAAATATGGGCTTCACTATGGCAAGGGAATGTGTGATGCACAATTCTAGCAGGGAGGAAGGTTGTCTAAAGATTGAGCAAGTTATAGAGACAATGAAGGCACAAAATGGTTAAGTGTGGGATCAATGAGACAAGGGAGAATAAGAAATATAATCAAGTCATGAAATGGTGATCTCACACTCAGATAACATTAACACACGCCATAGAACTCAAAATCCACATGCATACCTTGAAATGATAGCAAAGTGACACTTATTTCTAAGTGCAACAGTTGAAACGTCACAATGTGACACTTAGAATACAAGTAACGATAAGGGTGTCGATTACAATCAATCAATGTGCTAAGTTTTGGGTAAGTGTCTAGCACATATTCTTATGATATATATATGATCTACTACTACAAAAGAATGTGCTAGAGCAACCTTTAGCGGTGCACTAAGATGTGACACATGCAAGGGTGAAAATAATTAAAAAACAACAATTGTGACAATGATAAAACATGAAAACGACACTTGCAAAAGCTAAAGAAAATGAAAGTGATACATGCTCTACTGAAGAGAACACAAAAGTGCCACTTGTGGAAGTGAAAGAAAGCAAAACAACAATCACAAAAATGAAAGCTACACAAGTGAAAACCAAAGCACATAGACGAAACAGTTGAGAAAATTCACCCAAAAAATGATACAATTGCAACGAACAATGAGGGAACTGTTGATATTTGGATTGTGCGCTGGCTATCAACAAGGACTGTGCAATCTTTGTCTTAAGGAATTGTGCAATCACTATCCTCAAGGACTATGCAAGCATTGTCCTAAGGGAATGTCTAACCACTGCCTCTTGGAACTGTGCAGTGATCATCCACATAGAACTACACAGTCACTATTGTCAACATTTGCATAGCCATTTTCATTAGCATCTACAGAATGACTATCAACAATAATTATGGTGTGCTTGACTTTTTATGGTGTGCTTTGACTGTTGGGATTGCTTGAAAGAAAAGCACTTATAAATGCATAAAAAATTGAGCATGTGTAAGCAAGTGACTTCAACAACTAGAACTTCAGAGGAAGATTTAAGAAAATCATCAATCAATCATGAAGCGACTATGAGCAATCAAGGAACAACAAATCATAGGATTAAAAGTATGCTCCAAAATTCGAGTGTGAGCAAAATTTTGGAGAGTGTTTGTCGTAGAGACAACTCTTAGCGACATACTAGTAGAACTCAGACTTATCTGTTTATGTCTTAGCCTTTAAGTTAAAGGTCTCAGTCTTTTAGGAAGTATTAGTTCACCATGTAGATTTCACTGACTTTTCCACTTTTCCCGGTTAAGGATATAGTCTCTTCTATTCCTTGCTCAACCTGAAACACATCAACATAAGATTAGTCATACCGTAACTATTTCGATAGGGGAGAAGAATAATAATTATACTGAGCTTTTGATAATCAAAGTTAAGCACAATCCCCAGTGTTGCTCTGCTTCCAGCAAGCTTGTTCAGTACCCCGAAGGAGTCATCTCAAGGAATCACAAGCATCGCTTCACTGCTATAGTCTTGTTCAGTACCCCGACAAAGTTGCTTACTTCACCTCTTTGCACAAGAAGCCTTTTTCTTCTTCACCCTTTAATCTTATTTGAAAGATATGCTTGAAGCATTTATTGAACATTCGTAACATGGGTGGAAGAGGGATCCCAACTCATTTAATTAGCGAGAGAGGTTGTTCTTCGTTTAATGGATCTGAAAGATAACTGAATTTTATATGCTCATTTTAAGTTTTCTCCTTTCCCTTCTCTACTCGATTGAGTTCATAGGTTAAAACACCATTCAATAGAAGGATGAGTCAAGAAAGAAGATCCCAATAAAGATACAAGCTTCGTATTTTGACCAAAGACTTTCCATCTAGAACGAATCATATTTTCCATCCATACATCATTGACTTTAAAGATATATAACCAAGACAAAGAAGAGGATGATAGATTAGCCAAGTGTTGTTCGTCATCACAATATCCCTTTTCAAATGTTGCCACATTTTATTTTAATCCAAAAGGAGCACCTTTCACGCAGAGTCTTATTAAACAAATAAGAAATAAAAGACATGAAAAAGGTAGAACACAATATCAAAAGAACAAATTAGATGGAGAATTGAACTAAAAACAACGTGCATGACAAAAAATAAGAAAATAAAACAAATGCAGAGACTAGATGGAGAGAAAGTGCATGATGATTATGCAAGGGAACTAGAATGTAGTTAGGCCTACTTGATCTGATTGAGAAAATTAGTTTTGTTGTGCTAAAATTCCTTTTCATTTTATATTAAATATGCTTTAGGATTTATGAAATTATTTGCAACTTTAAACATGGGTTTTTGAGTATTTTATATAATTTTTATGTGCAAATTAACATAAAAAAATCACTGAATAACAGTTTACATCAGACATAAACATCACCATAAATAGTATCACAACAGCACATGATGAAGGAGTTCACCCTTCTTGGACTACGTCTCCTAGTTCCAACTTCCAATGGCTTGGCGCTCTCTATTGTGCTCAAAAGTGCGAATACATCAGTTTACAATGCTCAAAAAGCTCTTAAACATTTTCCAATGGCTCCAAAATGCCAAAAAAATGCCTGTGTAGCCTCTTTCTTCTCCTGACTTGGTCAAAAACTCAAGAAGTTATGAACTTTCCCAATCTTCTACTAATTGCACCGCAAATTCCCCAAAATTTGGCACCATCCTACAATTTTACCCCAAAATGCATTAACGAAGTGACAATTTCCTCAAAAGTTGGGCGAAATTGTCGGACACTTTAAATGTCCGCTAAAGCATGAATACTAAAAATCGTGGCCACGTGCCCGGGGCTAAGGCCAATGACCCGCCCCCGCTGGCCAAGCCCCCGCATTGCTCTACGTCGGTGGTGTTATAGACATTTTTGTGCCTTACAGCATGAAGCATGAAATGTCAATAATCTAAGGGATCCAAAGTCCCTAAACATGTTGTTCCTACCCCTAGAGGAACAAGGTCAGCAAACCACAACACTAAATATCAGTTCTCCACCTGAAAACACTCAAAAACAAGCAAATTCTGGATCATGTCAACTGCTCCACTGAGCATCTGCGCTGAATGTCAACTGCTCCACTCTGTACCTGCGCTGAATGTCAACTGTAATGAAGGCTACCTGCGCTGGGCGAGATTTTCCAAGTGGCACAGTCATTCCTCAAGGTGTCAATGCCCAGGAAGCTTCCAAAATGACACTTGGATCAGGGAATTCGCCTAGTGATGAGTAAGAGGCTCTAGATCTCCAAGTGGAAGCAAGAACCTCCAAGTGGACTCAAGAACTGAAGAATAACTGAAGTGGGAGAGGACACTAGTCAGCTTCATGCCAGCCTCAAGCTGACTCATCCTTTCTCCAAAACTCCTATATATAGAGCTCTCTCATGAGGTCTAAGGAGGCTGGAATCTTGTGAATGTAAGGAAGTGCTGTTGGTTTGAGTATAGAACTATTGGGTGATTTGCTTGAAGGAGGTGAAGAGGAGATTTCTTTCTGCTGGGAGGTGATGCTGGATTGGGCCTTTTATGGTTGTATTACTTCCTGAACTTTACTTCTTCCATTAATAAAGCATTTGAGGTTCTTCTATATGCATGTGTCTCAATGGCGTATTGATACTTGTATATTTGATTTATTCTAATCCTTGAATCAATTATGAATGCATGCTTCTTGTAGTTTCCCCTTCTTGTTATTTTGCAGGATCTTGGTGTAGCTGGGCCAGTGAAAGAGCAAGGAGCTGAGAGCAAGCAGCAAAGAGAGAAGATTGGATCAATCATTAGCGGAAGACAACGGTTAGTGGATCTCTTTCTCCCTTCTCTTACATCTCATAAAGAAGTAATCTTGAATAGCTTTGCTTTGATTGTTGCTGAGGTACTATCACCCTTAGAGTGGGATAGGGTCATTCCGTATTGGATACTTTTCCCAACAACAAATTGGCGACTCCACTGGGGATCGTATCTTGTTGGTTGTTTGTGTTTTTGCTATTCATTTCATAAACACAGGGAGTACCGAATCGAACTGCATTTGGATCTTTCAAATGCAAAGTAGAGGGCAGCTACTCTAGCTCAGTTTCTGGGCAAGTTTATGATTTGAAGAGCTGATCCACAAGGAATCTAAATAGCTCTTAGTGATAGATTTTCATCCTCCTTTTCATCCCTTAGTGTGTACTTGACTGATAGCTTCTGATTTGGCCAAAAACTGTGAATTTTTGAGCAATCTGTGACCCGGAAACCAAGAGAAACGAAAGTTTCGTTCTTCAGTGCAGGCTGTGTGAAGGCTGTCTGCATTTCAGCGCAGTTCCTGAAGGGGCTACCTGCGCTGAATGTCAAACTGACAGTGTACCACCTGCGCTGAACCAGTCTTGCCTTGTGCTACTTGGGTTCCCTGCTGTTTCTTGCCATGTTTTCACCCTTGTTTTTGCAGCCTGTTACCAGTCAATGTACCTATCTGAAACCAACTTTCCTTACCACTATTCCGCCTCGGTTGTATAAAGAAACTGTATTTGTTCTTTGCGTATTTCTTGTATCATTTACAGTTTCCCATAACGAAAAGTGAACTAGTCTTGCTGTGGCCTCTTAGATCTAGACCTGTGATAAGTGTCGTTTTGATCTTAAGAGTTAGTTTATTTGCTGTTCATAGCTGATTGAGCTTTTGCTTTCGTCATATGGTTTGAATTTACATATTTCTAGTGTCGAAACAAGTAAATCTTAAGGTGTCTTTTGATTTTGGACAAGCTTGTTTGCTTTCACTTGAAATTGAATTCAAAGTTATACAACAGCTTTCTTTTTGTATCGCACCAACATTAAGAAAGAGAAAAGAAATACTTGCATTGTGCATGTGCATTATGACAGTTTGCATGTTGATTTAGGAAAAAGTGCATTAGTGTGTGCTCTATGATCTGTGTGAAAAGATGTTGTCTTTCTTTTCCCTCAGTAGTTAAGATTTTCAAAGTTGAAAGATTGAAAAGCTTGCTTATCATCTTAAACTGCATTTAGGAGTGTTACTATACATCTCGTGGTGATCCATAAAGGCAAACTGCTAAACAAGATCAACCTTAAAATAAATTGAATTTACATAACAACGCTTTGAAACATAACGCAAACACATAGAGGTCTAAGCTAGAGACGTGTTCCGGCATCGTTAAACGTGATATCTTGGCGTTGAGTGGTTGGGTGATTCCTCCACGGTGAAGCGATAAGTATCAATACGGACTTGTGCTCCCACGTACCGTCGCGTATATATTGGGAGACCCCTATAGGAACAAAGCCTTTATCCATAGGAAACCGTGTCGGCCGCCCTACTGATCGCAATGCAGTGAACACAGCATTCACGAAGATCGACCACCCGTACCGTAAAACGTATTCGGTGGTTTTGCGAAAGGTTTGGCACACCCTCTGCCTAGATCTCTAGAGCAGTTTCTTTTGGCCTTTTTCAAACTCTATAACTGAAAAAGTCCATCCGAGCATTTGTCACTTCGGGCTCGTTAAAACATCGAAGGAGACTAGAGTCATCTTTAGCTTTTTCTCGACTCTTAAAAAGTGAAAAAGCAAGTTGTGTCTAAAGCGTTGTTATAAAATTTATTTTAAACGGAACATAATCACCTCCTATTCCTGCGTTGATCTTTAGGTTGAGAACATGGAACGCCCCAGCCAAAGAATTCCACATGATGGAAATCCTAGTCCTTTCTCCTCTTGGGGAGAAGTTGGTGCGCCCCACATGGCCACATTGTCGCTTCCAGGACTGACGATTGGCCTGCCAATTTGGCTATTCTCAACCAATGTAGTTCAGAACACCATGGTTCCTGAACAGTCGAGTCAACAGTTAGATGAGTCTAGAGCTGCCCACTAGCCTTCTACTTCCTATAACTCTTCCTCCAATCCTTCATCTTCGCAAGGTAGAGCCGGCAAAAGCCAAGCTCCCATGGAGAAGAAGGAGAAGAAGAAGAAAGAGAAGAAGAAGAAGGAGCCTAAGGCGACTGGGGGCAAGCAAAAGACATCTGACAAAAATCCACACACAGCACAGACCGGGCCTAAATCGCCATGTGTCATATGTAGAGGAGACCACTTCCATAGAGATTGTCCCTGTATTCCCCGGATACTAAGGGACTGGTCACCTCGTTTGCACAATTCGGGAGCATCAACCTCTGATAGCCATGTTGAATGCTTACCATCAACCAGCGAAAGTGAAGGTTCAAGACAAAGAAGGGGAGCAAGATCCCCTTGCAGACTGTGTGAAGGCGATCACGCCATCCACCGTTGTCCCTTCTTAGACGAAGCGAAGAGAGTTTTGGAAGATCGCTCGGTTTCACCGTTGAGGCTTCCTCCTAGATACAAAAAACTCGTGCCAAGTCCTTCGTTGGTTGAAAATACAGCTGGCCCGCTCAAGTGGTCAGCTGAAGCGTCAGTCATTGAAAATGAACCTACTGAATCTAGACCAGACGAAAGTCTAAAGGTCGATACGGCAGTTGACCCGGTTCTTCCTTCAGAGGTTTCATCCTCAAATGACACCGTCACTGAAGATTCATCTTCAAATGACACCCTCACCGAAGAGAATAAGGATGACACCATCCAGATTCTTTTCATCAACACAGATTCTGATGAGCATCAGGGCAATGCGCCCATTCCTTTATCGCAGGAAGGAACATCGTCAGGGTCATATCCGGCCGTGTATTCGGTCCCACCGCCAAGCAACCTGGTTGTGTCCTTTGATTGGAACAAACTAGGCAGACCCCGGTTGCCAGCCAGTATACCATTCAGAATCATAGTCCAAATTTATAGAATGGTAATGGCTGGCACTATCATTGATGAAGGGGCATCTGTGAGTATCCTTTCCTCTATTGCTTGGAAAGCACTGGGTTCCCCAGAGCTTTTACCTAAGATAAGAAATCTCTCGGGTTTTGATAAAGGAACCAGTCGACCATTAGGGATCCTCCCCAATGTGCCTGTTACATTGAAAGGGAAGACTGTTCAAATGAACGTGATGGTTGTTCAAGGACCCTTGGATTATAACCTACTCCTTGGACGAGACTATATATATTGCATGGGAGCTATAGTCTCCTCACTCTTTAGAGTAATGTGTTTTCCACACGAAGGAAGAATGGTCAAGCTCGTAGACCAACTTTCATTTCCGGGATCACGCATCGCAAATAGTCACATACCAACTCTCAATGGTCTATTCACCCAAGAAATGTCTCCACCCCCAGTCCTCCTTCCCGATGAGTGTGAGTGATTCGGAAAGATGGGACTGGAACCCAGGGGGCATGCATCCTGGTCTGCTTCGGGCAGAGGAAACCTTGGGTATAAGGTAGAATTTCCGCGAAAGAATATGACTAGTCCGTACCCCGTCCGTGGATGGAAGAGGGGTTGTTCTAGAACAGGATTCTTTTGTTAAGGTTACTTGTTTGACAAAGGTCATTCACCATTGTCTACTTCGGTAGACAGTGCCGAAGAAATGTTTTCGTTTGATGGTGTTAACAAAACAATCTTTGGGTAACCAGAAAGAGGCAAGCCTCACCCTTTAAAACGAATGTTTTATCAGATAAGTAGGGGCAGCCTTGAAATTGTACTTTATACCTGGGGGCATGCAAACCTTTTGGAGTGCAAGCTAAGAGCGGTTATTTATCTGTTTTTGGGATTAGCCGTTTCCGAACTTGCATAAAGAAAGGATGAGAGGGAGCAAAGCTTAATGAAGATGAAGCTCTATAAAAAATAGAGATCTCACAGGAGATATTCTTATCTTATGACTGGTATTATCGAGCAGTTTTACCGCGGAATTTATGCTCGTTAAAAAATAGAAAAGCGAGATTCGAGCAGTTTTACCGTGGAATTTATGCTCGTTAAAAAATAGAAAAGCGTGAGCAAGAGTTTCCTCCAGAGTTTAAGCTCATTAAAAAATGAACCTATTCCGGTAAATAACCATTGTGATCGTAAAATTATTAGCCATAAAAGCCTTGGTCGTGTTTGCACCTGCCACCTCCATTCCATTTGGCCAATCGTTCACCTCCATATGATTGTTTACCTATTTTGAGGAACAGCTGCGAAGAGTGATTTCACTTAGCCATCCTTGTGACACTGCCGTGATTGGAAAATTCCAACCTGTACCTGGAATCTGCTGCTATCCCTGTTTATCACTCGTTCCTCAAAAGACGAGTCTTCTTTGAGCTCTTTTCTCCTGACTCGTAAAATATGAAAAGTTTGTCGAGTTTTGGCCTTCCAGCTCGTTAAAGTGACCGGAAGAGCTATCCCTCCTCTAGATTTTAATCTTTTTGGACCTGAGGGATTATTACACAAAAAGGTCGAGCGCTTGTTTTATTCGGCTCGTTAAAGTTATCGAAAACTCATCCCTTCTGTATTGTTTTATACTTTTTCAGACTTAAGGGATTAGATGACGAAAAAGGAATTTTGGAGTTAACTTTCTGTACCTTTTCAGACTCTCTAAAAATGAAAAGGACCGAGTTTTCTTTGTCGTTAGACTCGTTAAAGTGATTAAATAGTGACAAACTTGTCTTTAGACGAGAACGAGTTTCCCTATCGCTAGGCTCGTTAAAACATAGCGATGGGCTTGCCCGAAGGGCAGGTTATAGAACAAGCATATGTTATCCTCCTCAAGCTTGACAAAAATAAAGAGGTACTGGTCAGAAATGACTGGGGAAAAATTGGGAGAACCTCAAAGCTTTAATGGTAGCAAGTCGCTCTTGAACATGACACTTTTCCTCCGTATCACATCGGGTTGGGTTGTTTCATTCACCGGTCTCATCACCATGGTCTTCGCCAAACCATCCACATTTGGGGTAATGCTACCGATCCATCGCATCAGTGTCGTTATATGTTCAAGAGATGTTGTTCAGAAAGAGTCAACCGTGTCCCATCCACTGCCATACATTATCCTTCATCCACCCATGATCGCCACCTTGGATCATATTTCACAGATTGTTTTCACCTCCACTAAAATCATTAGCTCCGTTCCGTGTCACTGATGTGGGATTCATTAAGGCCCTCCTTTGACGGATCGCTTCTTGTCGACTTCAGCTCATTATCCAAGAAGTTGATCTAGGAACACCCCCCTCAGTACTTTGAAGCTTGCATGCCTCAATGGCAAGTTTCTCACTTCCGGTGACAGGTATACATCAATGACCTTCGACCAGAAGATTTTGCGTGGTGTTCGACGCCAAATCCTTTATTCACACCACGTGAATTGTACTGCAGTACCTTGAGGATCATTATCATTATCGGTGATTCCTCTCGCGCTTGTTAACGGTTTACATTATTGACCGGTAATCAAGCGATGTCTTTCCATGTTCGACTTCAGCGCAATTCTCACATGGATCGACTTGTACTTAGAGTGAAGATCGAACGAGTTTGAAGACCCCGGATCTAGTTTCATCCATCCGGGCTGCGATATATATTCAAGAAATATAAAGACATTTGATATGTACATCATTGCAGCAGATGATCATCCTATTCAAAGGATGATAATTTCAGCAGAGAATTATCAGTCTACCATCAGACGATCGTCTGTTCTATATACTAAAATGAATTTATAAAGCTGAGCATGGGAATGCCCGCCTCAGCTAGATCATGAAAGAAGAATGAAAAATAATGTATTGTATTGTATTTTATTACAGGTCACCTCTCAGCGATTGAATGAACTTCGGATCCTCCTGATAAAGCATTTCACCCGATAAACGACCTCATACTTTAGGGGGCAATTGTTATAGACATTTTTGTGCCTTACAGCATGAAGCATGAAATGTCAATAATCTAAGGGATCCAAAGTCCCTAAACATGTTGTTCCTACCCCTAGAGGAACAAGGTCAGCAAACCACAGCACTAAATATCAGTTCTCCACCTGAAAACACTCAAAAACAAGCTAATTCTGGATCATGTCAACTGCTCCACTGAGCATCTGCGCTGAACGTCAACTGCTCCACTCTGTACCTGCGCTGAATGTCAACTGTAATGAAGGCTACCTGCGCTGGGCGAGATTGGCCAAGTGGCACAGTCATTCCTCAAGGTGTCAATGCCCAGGAAGCTTCCAAAATGACACTTGGATCAGGGAATTCGCCTAGTGATGAGTAAGAGGGTCTAGATCTCCAAGTGGAAGCAAGAACCTCCAAGTGGACTCAAGAACTGAAGAATAACTGAAGTGGGAGAGGACACTATTAAGCTTCATGCCAGCCTCAAGCTGACTCATTCTTTCTCCAAAACTCCTATATATAGAGCTCTCTCATGAGATCTAAGGAGGTTGGAATCTTGTGAATGTAAGGAAGTGTTGTTGGTTTGAGTATAGAACTATTGGGTGATTTGCTTGAAGGAGGTGAAGAGGAGATTTCTTTCTGCTGGGAGGTGATGCTGGATTGGGCCTTTTATGGTTGTATTACTTCCTGAACTTTACTTCTTCCATTAATAAAGCATTTGAGGTTCTTCTATATGCATGTGTCTCAATGGCGTATTGATACTTGTATATTTGATTTATTCTAATCCTTGAATCAATTATGAATGCATGCTTCTTGTAGTTTCCCCTTCTTGTTATTTTGCAGGATCTTGGTGTAGCTGGGCCAGTGAAAGAGCAAGGAGCTGGGAGCAAGCAGCAAAGAGAGAAGATTGGATCAATCATTAGCGGAAGACAACGGTTAGTGGATCTCTTTCTCCCTTCTCTTACATCTCATAAAGAAGTAATCTTGAATAGCTTTGCTTTGATTGTTGCTGAGGTACTATCACCCTTAGATTGGGATAGGGTCATTCCGTATTGGATACTTTTCCCAACAACAAGTGGTCGTGTGGTTGGGCATACACACTTCGCAAATCCCCACATCGGTGGTTGTGTAGCCTACCAGCTGACAGCATGCACTCACTTGAGCACTTATATGATCTCATTGAAGATACTTTCCATCATTTTGATCCAGAACATCTTGACCACAAACTGTCACAACAACAAAAGGCTTTGCATGAATCACATATGGATTTTTGGCAGCGCTTTCATGATTTCCAGTTTCAAGCTCCGAAAAGCCAGATGAAATTTCCCTATCTTTGGGAACAGATTCAAGTACTGCCTTAACAAATCAGTCCATTCCAAGAAGAAGTTTGAACCCAAGCCCCGCTCAGCAAACTTCAGTGAGGGATATGCGCAATCATAGATGGATATGGTCACCGTCACAAGTGATTGTCCATCGTCCCCTCATCAAATAGCTCCACCATTGCAGAGTGATGCGGGAGATTAGGCACACACATCTATTCAGCTGTCACATCCTCCTAACATCACTTCGCTTAATTTTCGCGCATAATTGGTTGTGAGTCCATCGAGTTTTCATATGCATTTTGTACCAAAACCTCTGTCTTCGTACTCGAATGATCCTCCGTATGATATTGTCTTGTGTTTTTCCATTCCAGACTCTACACTTGTTGTGAACGAGGATCAAGCCATCGACGGAGTTGGTGTTGCACAACCAACATGCGTTGTCATTCATGAAGAGTATGATTGGGAGCTTGAGCATCAACACTCGATGAAGGATGACTCCCTTCTGTCTGAACCCCTGCGTTACTTCCTGACATCTTTGGTGAACCTACCATCTATGATTTCACATGTGTATCTTCATCTACAGATGCACCCATTGTTGATCACTCACAGGACACACCAGATGTCAATCCACTATCTGACAACCAAAAGGATAAATTATTCATTGAAAATCCACTAGACCTTTCATCTGCCTTTTCTGGAAACACAGAGGATAAATTTGTCCACTTCTCATCTACCCCTCTATTTGATTTATTAGATCATGAGGATGCCAATGAAATCATTTATTTTTCTGATCATAGCCATCGTGATCTATTTACTCCCATATTCGATCACGATCATGATTCTATCGCAGTTGATTTCTCAAAGTCACTTGTTTATGATGATCTATCTGATGGCGAAGTCGAAACCCCCCAGATTGTCGAGGCACTTCAGCCCGAGCTGATGGTTATGTCAAGCCCTCACTGTCCCAAGGTAGGATTCGCTTCTGATCAAGAAATTGTTGAAACACCCAAGCCTCCTCATCACTCATCTGTATGCATTGAAGATCAACCTCACACACAGATCATGTTTCCTCCATTCGAATTGCACAATCCCATCGCTCATGCATTGGAGGAATCTTACATTGCAAGCACATGTGCACGACACAAGTTGTCTTTGTCTCTTTCATTTGCTTGCATGTCACAGTCAAGAGTATGCATATGCTTCACAGTTGCACGCAGTGTCGCACAACACCGTGACAAGTCCATGGACTGCATGTCATGCACTTGCACCCACTTATGTCCTGTGGATACTTTTAAACATGAAGTGTGTTTGTCTTCATTGTTATATCTTTCTTGTTTGCTCATTCGCACAACCGGGTTGCTCGCGGACCAATCCTTCACCAACATGGGTGATCCAATGTGTCGGTGGCTGCATTGGAATTATCACTTCACGTGATCAAGCCCATGCACCGTTATCTTAGGAGTATGAGTAGTGTTTTCTTTCAGTTTGTTTGCTTGCATGCCTATTTGCTTTCTTACTTTGCATGTCTGATTTTATGCTTGCTTGTTTGCTTACTCACTTTGCAATGCAGTCACTCGGCCTGCAACCATTGCCAGCTGAAATTGCGCATTACGCAATTCCAGCAGCTAGCAGGCTAGCCAGCCTCCCTAGACAACCTAGACTTCATTTTGCGCAGTTATGGCAGCCAGTCTCCTAGCCTCCCAGGAAAAATTGCGCAATCCTTGTCAGACAATCCCCAGGTATGTTGCATGTCATTCCTCAAGTTTGCTTTGGTTTTAGGTGATAGATTTATGGCCATGCATGTCGCCTTGTCTCAAGATCTAGTAAGTGTTCGTCCACCTCTTAGCAGTTCAGGATCAATGGTCTCCAAGAGAGCAGGATCAAAGGACACTGACGAAAGTGCAATTGGAGCTGCAATTGAGCAAGTGTCTACAAGTCTGTCGATCTATGAAGACACCCAACTGATTGTAGACAAGTAAATCAAGTTGAAATGGCAAGAGGTCAATGATGCACTTGCAGCCACACTTGGGGAAGACCTTGAATATCACCAAATCTATGTGAACATCCACAATTACGGATTGTACCGGATTGCATGCAGGTATCCCGTGCTCCCATGTGCGGACGTGATACATTGGGTCATCTTGCACACTGATCCTGAGACGATGACATTGAGTAGTGTCAGCGGGGCAGAGATTGCTACCCTCAGGGAATAGGATTATGAGCAAAGTGTGTCATATGTCAAAGCCCATGATCATCATGGTGACTCCCTTCAGCATACCCAACAGCAATTCCAACTCCAGAGATATCTTGTAGAACTGGGTGAAGGAGATGGCTAAATTCAAGATGACACCCAACCAGGTCTACAAGACGAAGATACTATGGAAGGTGTATCAATACTTGGTCGTATTTGCTTGTCGTTTGTATGGCCGAGAAGGCATGAAAACCTTCCCACATAGTTGGGTAATCACATTGGACAAATTGGCTAGGGAAGGCAAAGCATGCAACTGGTTTGACATGTTGGCTCACCAGCTGAAGGAACAGGTAACAAGGGCTTGACAATTGCCCAAAGGTATGCAAGCAAAAATCTACATGTCTCCTTACATCTTGGATGCAATATGTGCCCATTAGGAGTTCCCAGGATTGAAGTGCGCATGGACATCGGCGGAGACCTCTGTGAACACCTATTGTAAGATGTTGTCCAAATTCAACTTCAGAGGAGTAGTCGCACAGTTGTCCGATCATTTTTTCACCCCGGTTTACAAGATGATTCTCGAACAGGATCCACCCTACATGTTGAAGGAAGAAATGGAGGCACTGATTAACATTGTTGATTGGTATGCCTCACCGTCCAGCACCTTCATAAGGATGTACAGCGTGAAGAAGCCTCTGCATGTTCTACCGAAGTTTGCCTTGGACAAAATCGTCATGCAGGAAGTATCATATCACATCTCAGCAGGGTTATCAGCTAGGCTGCATCGGAAGAAGAAGGCACCTTTACCCGCTCTTCCATTGCGGATCAGGTTTACAAGATACGAACTTTCAAGCATGTGGATGTCGAAGTAGAGGAGATGAATAAATATCCATTCGACACCCGAAGTTACAATCCATATGACCCGCATTGTCTTGTGAAAGACCACTGCATGAGAGTACAGTTTAACTGGATCCACGGGGCATGTCATTGGGTGGAGGAAGACCCATGGAGATATTGTTACAACTCCTCCAGACTCAATGAACCGGTCGGCCTCACTGTGGAATGGGTAGCGAAGCAACGTGAAGAAGCATCCCAGAGAGCACCAGAAGCAGCAGCAGCAGAGGTAAACATACCAGTGCACGATAAGGGCAAGAGGAAGATTGTCGATAGAATGGAGGAAGAGAAAAGCTGCAAGTTCCGAGCAGACCCACTTGTGTAGAAAGTAGCTTTGGCAATACAGGCAAAGAGGCAACAAAACGACAAGAGAAACGCACAAAGCCAGATAGAGAAATGAAGAATGGAGGAAACAAAGAAGGAGTTGCATGCATTGAAGGAGCAACTCTAGAAGGAACAGGGGTTGTGCAAATAGGAGAAGGAAGCGTAGCAGGAACAGGTACAACAGGGGGTGCAACTTGTACAGATAGATGAAACTACGCCCATACAGATAGTAGACTCATCAGAATAGCTGGCATTAGGTAGATAGGGTGAACCATCGTAGGAGTAGGACTTCGCTCAGGAGATAGAGCAAGCACTTGAACATATCGATATAGATAAGGAGAAATAGGAGTCAGAGCAAGACTTCAATCTCATACCTCACCACCAAGAGGTTGACCCACCAACTTCAACGTGTCCATAAGAGGAGAAAGTCCCAAGCGACCAAGGAGACACTGAAATCCTTGGAGACAATCCGGAGGAGGAGATGCACAACATCTCATTCGACGAGTCCCAACATGGAGTTATGTAATCTCGTAGAGTGTCGACTCCGGATGATCATACATCTCCTGTGCAGTTTGAGGAACGAGTGATCGTGTCGGACGTGTGCAAACATGCAACAACATTGACCAATGCTACTAGAGCATATGTCGAAGCCACTAGATCGAGTGTTCGCTTCCTAATAGCTGAGAACGAGTGAATGGATAAGGAGCTACAGATGACCAAGCAAGGAGGAGAATTGGTTACAGCATCCACCTAGCAGAATTGAAGAAGGCAATACTAGATGAAGTATTGTCCCTTGACATAGTCATGCGGGCGTTGTATTCCAAGTTTGGTGCCATGAATAAGGCAATCGTCCATCTCAACGGTTGGCAACAGCGATGTGCTAGAAGAGCACGTATCTTGTCGAATGTGCATGTTGTTGTTGATGACATGAAAACATGGATGATGAGATACAAGGGAGCCCTACTACACTTGCCTAAGATGATGAAGCCTAGAGCGGACGAGTTGAAGGCACGCATTCGGAGTCAAATTCGGAACTACGAAGATCCCCTGGAGCTCATCACTATTCTACAGGATTCCCATGCACATGTATTCAAGAGTATGGATGTTGTTGTGTGCGCACATGTGATCCCATCTATTGGGACACTCACCCAGGCGAAGACAAACACATAGGTTCCACTGGAGCTTGACTCATACTTTGACAAGTTGATGCGCATAGCCGCCAACCCAGTCTTGGTGATTAGTGCATACACCATGCACAAGTATGTTGTTGGTCCGACCGCACTCAAGACCATGATGCGCATGATATCAGATGATTTGGACAAAGGAGCTTGAGCAGTGTACCCAGATGCTATGGAGGCAAGAGTTCGTTTCCAGAAAGATGTCATCTTAGAGTACACGAACACCATCGCAGACTACCAAGCTTGGCATCAATTCGCTACTGTCAACCACCGTGAGGATGTCAAAGAGCTGGTCTTCCAACATTTGTCTGAGTCATAGTGGTGTCTTGCATGGCTTTCTCAAGCCATTTTGTCTCACATGGGTACATGTGCATTGCAATGTAACATCTTGTCAAGTGTAAGTTCAAGTGTCGATAGTTGGATGTAACAGAGATAGAGTAGATGAAGAGTCATGAGGGTAGATGAACTATCACAAAGAGGAATGTCAAGGGCCACCCCACCCTTCGCTATATATAGTCCCTCATAACTCATTGTAATGGCTTTTGGTCAGCAAAGCTTCCAATAGGAGTATCTTAGAGAAAGCTTGGACAGTATTGTAATGAGCATTGGCTTCTCCACTGCACAGAGCTAGTATATCTCTTTAGAGGAGCAGGCGACAGTGACTGTAACGTTCTGTTGTCGGAACTCATGGTTTGACATGGATGTATTGTATGACTGGAACTTACACTTCTTAGTATAATACATCCAACACATTTCATGCATATGTTGTATTGTATTTCAACTATCTTGTTTATTCTAAATGATATATGTATCTGTTTGCTTACGCATGCATGTGTAGCTATTTTCTTTATATGTATGTATGAATCTTTCTTAAATGTATTGTTGGTTTAACCATCACTTTGAATTGCTAGCTTACTTGCCTTCCATGTTGTGATGCATCTTTGCTCGTGTGTTCCCTTCTTATTTGCGTGCTTTCACAGGTTTCCAAGGGGCGCACTCACCTCACCCTTCGTGTGTTAGAACCTCTCATGCACCATCCTTGACTTACTGCATACGTCACGCCCTTGCTACCAACAGGGACATCTTACTTGCCTCTATGCGAGACTGCGGTCAGGGCAATACCAGACGACCCACTGCTAAGACTCCTACACCAAGCGGTCTGAGCTCTAATTGGGACCTCTTAATGGGGAGATCCCCTAACATGTTGGCGAGTCCAACACTGTCAACATTTATGGCGCTGAAGGAGGGCCAGATGACAATCTGTGTCCTCTAATCTTGTTTTGAACCTTTGCACATCTATCATGGAGTCTTGCACTCTCAATCCTCCACGATGTTTTTCACATGCCGAACCTGTCCACGTCACGAGGGATTTTTTTGATCTCTTGTCTACATACATGTATGATGGTGAAGGCGAAGTGGACTGGCCTATATTCTTACATGACTTCCTTGCCATGCATGACAAGGAAGATGGATGTTTTGACGAACAGGCCAGTCTGCTGCTTGCATACACACTTTGCGAATCCCCACTTCGGTGGCTGTGAAGCCTACCGGCTGACAGCATGCACTCACTTGATCACTTCTGTGATCTCATTGAATATACTTTCCATCATTTTGATCCAGAACATCTTAACCACAAACTATTACAACAACGGAAGGCTTTGCATGAATCACCTGTGGATTTTTGGTAGCGCTTCCGTGATTTGCAATTTCAAGCTCCGAAAAGACAAATGAAATTTACCTATCTTTGGGATAGATTCGAGTGCTGCCTTAACAAATCAGTCCATCCCAAGAAGAATTTTGAGCCCAAGCCCCACTCAACATACTTCAGTGATGGAGCTGCACAATCACAGAAGGATATGGTCACTGTCACAAGTGACTGTCCTCCGTCCCCTCATCAAACAACTCCACCACTGCAGGGTGATGCGGGAGATCAGGCACACACATTTGTTTAGCTGTCACATCGTCCCAACATCACTTCGGTTATTTTTCATGCAAAGTTGGTTGTGAGTCCATCGAGTTGTCATATGCATTATGTACCACAACCTCCGTCTTCATACTCAGATGATCCTCCAGATGATGACTATCTTGTGTTCTTCCATTTCAGACTCTACACTTATTGTGAACAAGGATCAAGCCATCGATGGAGTTGGTGTTGCACAACCAACATGCGCTGTCATTCATGAAGAGTATGACTGGGAGCTTGAGCATTAATACTCAGCAAAGGATGACTCCCTTATGTCTGAGCCCCCTCTGTTAATTCTTGACTGTAGGTTTTAACCCCGTACAGAAATACCCGCATACGAATTCTAAAACACAGAAAATAAACAATACGAGAGCATAACACATAAAACACATATACACAGAGATTTTCCCTTGGATCCCAAAACCGGGACTACCAGCTTGATTTTTCATTATGTTCCTTTCAATGTTACAATACATATTTATACATGCCGAAGCATCCAATACCATGGACCGAAAACCATCGCATCCAAAACCATGTTTGAAAACCATGCACAAAACCATAGGTAGGTCCGCCGAACCTAATATAGGGTCCAAAAAAAAAATTCCCCTGAGCGCTGCCTCGAACCCCGTAGAGGGGGGCTACCCACCCCCCTCAAACCCCCCTGTCACCCCCCGCTGCGCAATCGTGGAAAGAATATAACACAACCCAACACTGACATCTTCGGTGAACCTGCAATCCATGATTTTGCATGTGTATCTTCATCTACGGATGCACCCATTGTTGATCACTCGCAGGACACACCAGATGTCAGTCCATCATCTGAAAACGAAGAGGATAAATTATTCATTGAAAATCCACTTGACCTTTCATCTGCCTTTTCTGGAAACATAGAGGATGAATTTGTCCGCTTCTCATCTACCCCTTTGTTTTATTTATCATATCATGAGGATGTCGATGAAATCATTGATTTTTCTGATCATAGCTGTCGTGATCTATTTACTCCCATATTTGATCACGATCATGATTCTATCGCAATTGATTTTTCGAAGCCACCTGTTTATGATGATCTATCTGACGACAAAGTCGAAACCCCCAGACTGTCGAGGCACTTCAGCCAGAGCTGACGATTATGTCAGGCCCTCGTTGTCCTGAGGTAGGATTCGCTTTTGATCAGGAAATTGTTGAAACACCCAAGGCTCCTCATAACTCATTTGTATGCATTGAAGATCAACCTCACACATAGATCATGCTTCCTCCACTCGAATTGCACGATCCCATCACTCATGCATTGGAGGAATATTACATTGCAAGCACACGTGCATGACGCAAGTTGTCTTTGTTTCTTTCGTTTGCTTGCATGTCACAGTCAAGAGTATGCATATGCTTCACAGCTGCACGCAATGTCACACAACACTGTGACAGGTCCCCAGACTACATGTCATGAAATTGCACCCACTTATGTCCTATGGACACTTTTAAACGTGAAGTGTGTTTGTCTTCATTGGTATATCTTTCTTGTTTCCTGGTTTGCACAATCGGGTTGCTCGCAGACCAAGCCTTCACCAACATGGGTCAACCAATGCGTGGTGGTTGCATTGGAAATGTCACTTCACGTGATCAGGCCCATGCACCATTAGCTTAGGAGTAGGGGTAGTGTTTGCTTTCAGTTTGTTTGCTTGCATGCCTATTTGCTTTCTTGCTTTGCGTTTTCGATTGTCTTCTTCCTTGTTTTCTTACTCACTTTGCTTTCACATTTACTTTTGCTTCTACTTTGCTTTGTTGTTTGTTTGCTTATTTTTGTTCGTAGGTTAGTTTCGCATGAAATCATGCGTGACTCTTGAAAAAATTTGGGTAAAGTACTTGGTTATCTATCATCCTGCCTCTGTGTGAAGAACTTGTGACTTTTGGTCCATGATACGTTGATGGAAAATATGTACTGTTTGAAGTGAACCTTGGTGAAAACACAACGCTTACGCGCTAACTAGTGTAACCTACTCTAGTTGGTTGTTTTTGGGTTAACCCTTGACAGCTCAGTCAAGTAGAGTACGGTGAGGGGGAAAACCTTAACAGGCACGTTAGAGGTATATAATAAACTACTTCTCTGAAGGAACAACCTCTTTTGCTCTCAATAAGTCAGGATCCCTCTTCTGCCTATGAAATGAATAAGTGTTATGCACAGTTATGAAAATGAAAAGTGAAAATTTTCAAAAAATGAAAAAAGAATAACGTGAAAGAAGAGAAAGGTTTCCTACGCAGAGAGGTGATGCAAGTAACTTCGTCGAGGTACTAACCAAGCTCGCTGGCAGCAGAGCGATGCTTATGTTCCTGCGTGACTCCGTCGGGTACTGTCCAGACATGCTAGCAGCGGAGCAACACCAGAGATGAAACTAAAACTCTAACGACTATACTATTTGTGCACCAATATACCCCTCAACACCAACCAAAACAACTGTGATGACTTGGCTTGGAATGTGTGTCAATTGACTAAGAGCTTGGTAAATGCTACATCTTACAATCAAGCAAGTGTGGAAACCAAGATGAACTGAGAACTGAACAATACTTTTGGAGGTGTTAGACTTGTTTTTAATGAACAAGGTCCATTTAGAGAGCTGGAGTTCTACCAGTGTATCGCCAAGTGTTGTAGTGGCTACAACCACCCTCCAAAACTTTTCCTTAGCTTTGTTGTGGAGCCTCCCTACCAACCTTCCTCAGCATCATGTCTTGCCTTGTCAAGTACACAAGTTTCAGTGATTTTCTAGCAGACTGTCGGCCTGTGCATGATAGCTTGTTGCATCCCCCTCACAAGTTGTTTCTATGGACTTGGTCCAACTGCAGGCTAAGCAACTCCCTCAATAAATTGCACATTTCTGGAGGGGAACCAGCCTTCCCTCCAAAAATTGTGCAATCCTATCTGACAGCTTCCTGGGCTCCAGAATTGCGGAAATCTACCTGTCACCATTCACTGGAAAAATTGCGTAATCTCTCCCAGCAGGACTGCTCAACCCAGAAATTGCAAATTCTGGGTAGCAGTCAGCTGGTCAACCTATAAATTGCGCAATCCTTCTGGGAAGCCATCCCAGCTCCCGCCCAGAAATGCACAAATTTTCCCCTCAACTGAGTAGGTTGTTGCATGTGCCATTGAGTTGATCGGTTCCACCCAGGACCGAGAAAACTTGACTTGCATGCATGGGCTGCTTTTTCCCATAATAGAAAAAGAAACATGCAAAAATTATCCTTAGATTTTAGGGAGCTATTTTTAGCAGCTGGAAGTTACATGCAAAGATCGTTTGATAATCTTTCCTCCAAGTGTCGCTTTTTACTAGATTTGTGGCATGCGCGGCATGAGCTGCAAACTTATTTATTCAATGCTTCAGAGCTCATTTATTCACATCAATCTTGGAGCTCTGACATCCCACAGCACATCCAGGATTCTTTGACATATCCATCTTAACTTTTCACGAGTAAGTTGGCTTAACTTGTCTTTTGCAACATTTTTGTCGCTTTTTTGTGTTTTGGCTTGTGTGAGTGTTGTTTGCTTGATTTCTGTGAACACTTGTTGTCGTTTACATGCATGCTAGCTTGTACTAGCACCACTTCAGTTTTCGTTAGCATCTCATTGTTTTCGCATGCATGAAACTATTTTGCACGAACAATCGTCGATTCGGTGACTCGCTTCACCCACATGTATGTTGTTATGTTTTCTAAATCTTTCATTCACTGTTTTCATGCACGATCATTCACTTACACTCAGTATCGCCATGCAATCACATTCACATTTTCTTTCAATTGCCCGTCGGCGGGTCTAGGCAGCCTTGGCCCGGACTCTGCCTCACCCAAACAACATTGCGCAATCCCGAGAGGGAAAGCTCTGTCTTCCTCTCAGAAAATGCACATTTCTTCCCAGTGACTATCCTCCAGCCTTGCATTGCATAATTTTGAGGGACAGTCACTGTTAGCCCCGAAAATTGCACAATGTAGTCATTGGGCCTACAACCATTTCCAGCTGAAATTACGCAATTCTAGCAGCTAGCAAGCTAGCCTGGATTGCGCATTGCGAAATTCCAGTAGCCAGCAAGCCTCCTTAGATAGTCCAAACTGCCTTTTACATAGTTATGGTAGCCAATCTCCCAGCCTCCCAAGAAAAATTGTGCAATCCTTACCAATCAATCCCCAAGTATGTTGCATCTCGTTCCTCAAGTTTGCTTTGCTTTTAGCTCACAGATTTCTTGCCATGCATGTCGTTTTGTCTCCAGATCTAGCAGGTGTTCGTTTGCCTCTTAGCAGTTTAGGATTAATATCCTCCAAGAGAGAAGGATCAAAGGACATTGACGAAAGTGAAACTGGAGCAGCAGTAGAGCGAGTCTCTACAAGTCTATCAATCTATGAAGACACCCAGTTGATTGTAGACAAGGACACCATGTTGAAATGGCAAGAGGTCAATGATGCATTTGCAGGCACATTTGGAGAGCACCTCGAAGACCACCAATTCTATGTGAACATCCACAAGTCCGGCTTGTACCGGATTGCATGCATGTATCCCGTGCTCCCATGCACGGACATGATAAATTGGGTCGTCTCGCACACTGATCTTGAGACGATGACACTGAGCAGTGTTAGCGGGACATAGATTGCTACCTTCAAGGCACATGATTATGAGAAGATGTGTCATATGTTGAATCCCATGATCATCATGGAGATTCCCTTCAACATACCCAGCAACAATGCCAACTCTAGAGATATCTTGAAGAATTGGGTGAAGGAGTCGGCTAAATTCAGGATGACACCCAACCAGGTCTACAAGACGAAGATACTACGGAAGGTGTATAAATACTTGGTCATCTTTGCTTGTTGTCTATATGGCAAAGAAAGCACGGAATCCTTCCCACAGAGTTGGGTGATCAAATTGGACCAATTGGCCAGAGAAGGCAAAGCATGTAACTGATCTGACATGCTGGCTCACCAGCTGAAGGAAAAAGTATCAAGAGCTCGACAGTCACCCAAAGGTATGCAAACAAAAATATACATGTGCGCTTACATCTTGGATGCAATCTGTGCCCGTCAGGAGTTCCCGGGCTTAGTGGGCATGGACATCGGCGAAGACCTTTGTGAACACCTAATGTAAGATGTTTGTTTGAATGCAATTTCAGAGGAGTTATCACATAGTTGTATGATCATTTTGTCACCCCGGTTTACAAGATGATATTCAAACAGGATCCACCCTGCATGTCGAAGGCAGCAATGGAGGCACTGGTCGACATAGCTGATTGGTATGCCTCACCGTCCGGCACCTTCTTATGGATGTACAGCGTGGAGAAGCCTCTACATGTTCTATCGAAGTTTGCCTTGGAAAAACTCATCATGCAAGAAGTATCATATCACATCTCGACAGGGTTATCAGTTAAGCTGCACCGGAAGAAGAAGGCACCCTGGCCCGCTCTCCCGTTGCGGATCTAGTTTTATGAGATACATACTTTCAAGCATGTGGATGTCAAAGCAGAGGAGATGAAGAAATATCAATTCGACACCTGAAGTTACAATCCATATGACCCACATTGTCTTGTGAAAGGCCACTGCACGAGAGTACAGTTTAACTGGATCCAAGGGTCATGTCATTGGGCAGAGGAAGACCCATGGAGATATTGTTACAACTCCTCTAGACTCAATGAACCGGTCGGCCTCACTGTGGAATGGGTAGCGAACCAGCGTGAAGAATCATCCCGGAGAGCACCAAAAGCAGCAACAACAGAGGTAAATATACTAGTGCACAACAAAGGGCAAGAGGAAGATTGTCGACAGCATGGAGGAAGAGCAAAGTTGCAAGTTCCGAGCAGACCCACTTGTGCAGAAAGCAGCTTTGGAAATAGAGGCAAAGAGGCAATAGCACAACAAGAGAAACGTGAAAAGGTAGAGAGAGAAATAGAGAATGGAGGAAACAGAGAAGGAGTTGCATGAGTTGAAGTAGCAACTTCAGAAGGAACAGGAGTTGCACAGACAGGAGAAGGAAGCACAGCAGGAACAGGTACAACAGTGGTGCAACTTGTCCAGATAGATGAAACTGCGCCCGTAAAGATAGTAGACTCATTAGAACAGCTGGCATCAGGCAGACAGGGTGAACCATCACAAGAGCAGGACTTCGCTCAGGAGATAGAGCAAGCACTTGAACAGATGGATATGAATATGGAGCAACAGGAGTCAGAGAAAGACATCAACCTCATGCCTCACCACCAAGAGGTTGACCCACCAGCTTCATCGTGTCCACAAGAGGAGCAAGTCCCAAGTGACCAAGGAGACACTGAAATCCTTGGAGACAATCCGGAGGAGGAGATGCACAACATCTCATTCGACGAGTCCCAACATGGAGTTGTGGAAAGTCGCAAAGTGTCGACTTCGGATGATCATACATCTCCTGCGTAGTTTTGATGAACAAGTGATCGTGTCTGATGTGCGCAAATATTCAGCAACATTGGCCGATGCTACCAGAGCATGTGCCAAAGCCACTAGCTTGAATGTTTGCTTCCTGATAGCTGAGAATGAGTGAATGGATAAGGAGCTACAAACGGCCGAGCAAGGAGGAGAATTGGTTAAAACATCCGCCTGAGCATAATTGAAGAAGGCAATATTGGATGAAGTATTGTCCCTTAACACAGTCATGCGGGCATTGTATTCCAAGTTTGGTACCGTGCATAAGGTAGTCGTCCATCTCAACAGTTGCCAGCAGCGATGTGCTATAAGACCACGTGTCTTATCGAACGTGCATGTTGTTGTTGATTACATGCAAACATGGAATATGAGATACAAGGGATCCCTACTACACTTGCCTAAGATGATGAAGCCCAGAGTGGTCAAGTTGAAGGCACGCATCTGGAGTCAGATCCAAAACTACGAAGATCTCCCGCAGTTCATCACTAGTCTACAGGCTTCCCATGCACATGTATTCAAGAGTATGGATGTTGTTGTGTGTGCACATGCGATCTCATCTATTAGGACACTCACCGAGGCGAAGACAAAGGCATAGGTCCGACTGGAGCTTGACTCGTACTTTGACGATTTGATGCACATAGCCACCAGCCTAGACTTGGTGATCAATGCAAACACCATGCTATCAAGTATGTTGTTGGTCCGGTTGCACTCAAGACAATGATGTGCATGCTATTAGACGAGTTGGATAGAGGAGCCTGAGCAGTGTACCCGGATTCTATGGAGACAAGAGTTCGTTTCCAGAAAGATGTCACTTTAGAGTACACGGACAACATCGCGGACTGTCGAGCTTGGCATCAGTTCGCTACTGTCGACCATCGTGAGGATGTCGAAGAGATGGTCTTCCAACCATTGTTCGAGTCATAGTGATGTCTTACATGGCTTGCTCAAGCCATTTTGTCTCACATGCGTACAAGTGCATTGTAATATAACGTCTTGTCAAGTGTGAGTTCAAGTGTAGATAGTTGGATGTAACAATCATAGAGTAGATGAAGATTCATGAGGGTAGATGAACTGTCACAAAGGGGAATGTCAAGGGCCACCCCACCCTTTTCTATATATAGTCCCTCATAAATCATTGTAAGGTATTTTGGTCAGCTAAATTCCAATATGAGTATCTTAGAGAAAGCTTGGAAAGTATTGTAACGAGCCTCGGCTTCTCCACTTCGCAGAGCTAGTATATCTCTTTGGAGGTGCAGGCAACAGTGACTATAACATTCCGTTGTTGGAACTAGTGGTTGGACATGGATGTATTGTATGACTGGAACTTACACTTCTTAACATAACAGAACCAGAACGTTTCATGCATATGTTGTATTGTATTTCATCTATCTTGTTTACTCTAATTGATATATGTATATGTTTTCTTACGCATGCATGTGTAACTATTTTCTGTATATGTATGTATGAATCTTTCTTAAATGTGTTGTTGGTTTAACCATCACTTTGCATTTCTAGCTTAGTTTCCTTCCATGTTGTGATGCATCTTTTCTCATGGGTTCCCTTCTTAATTGCGTGCTTTCACAGGTTTCCAAGGGGCGCATTCACCTCACCCTTCGTGTGTTAGAACTGCTCATGCACCATCCTTGACTTACTGCATATTTCACACCCTTGCTACCAACAGGGACATATTACTTACCTCTTTGCAAAATCACGGTCAAGGTGATACCGTATGAACCACTACTGGGACTCCTACACCAAACGGTCTAAGGTCTAATTGGGACTTCTTACGGGGAGATCCCCTGACATGTTGGCGGGTCCAGCACCGTCAACATGACCTACAAACACAAAGATAAGAGTGATTAAGACCGATATAAATCAACGTGCAACATAGTAGATAAGAACTTGAACAACTTGCATGAAAAAATGAAGGTCTTTGTTAAAGGCAGAAAGATGTGCCATAGCAACCAACCCTAGCCAACCAACAACCTTATATTTTGAATGAGAACAATAGTCATACGAACCTCGAAGGCTTCTTGTGAATGTATTTTCATGGGTGTTACCCTTATTAGCAAGCATCAAGAAAGATCAAAGCTTATTATTACCAAAAGAGCCTACTAAGTAAGATGCTTTCAGCCAATAGATTCGATCATGACATCCAAAACAACTCTTTTGAAAACCTTGAAAATCTTGGGAGAATAAACTTTTAATCAATGTACTTGAATTATAAGGAAAATCAACAAGACCAATCGATATGGGACAACTATCATCAGATGTACTAATGGGAAAATGATTAATTGAGTGAGAGTTATTAGGACCAATGTTAAGACCGGGTTGATGAATTAGCATATGAGATTCTCGATGCTCCATTAGTTCCCTTCGTATTTGATTATAAAACAGGACAGTAATATGAAAGGTTGGGAAGTTAGAAGCAATTGTTGGCCTTGTGAATCTAGGAAACCGATTGAAACAACATGCTAACAAATGGTTGGAAGGATATGTCAAATTGAATGTAGTATCCATGTCAGCATGAGGGTTTTGATCCGCTAAATGATTCAATACTTGAATGTTTCTCAAAATGATTGATTGGACTAGAACAAAAAATTATTAGTAACATTCACGATAAAGATTAAGAGTTGATTGTTCACAAAAACACTTAACAAATATGACTCCTTCGACCAATGTTGATATTTATCTTGATAATATGAATGATAGGTTTCATATCTTAGTGTATCCATGAATTATGTACATTCCAAACCTGAATTCGATATAAGAGATTTGCATGGGGATGAATCAACTAAAGCATAATATTTTATCTGATCAAAAATCAAATCTTAAAAGTTAGAAAAATTATATCCAAAATACTAAAAATCTTTCAAGAAAGAGTTTGCATACAATGAAACAATATGAAGGAAAGAGTTTTGTGATAAAATCTAGATCTGACTTAGTTTGGGAACTTTACCAGGATTGTGAGAACCTGACATAACCATCAACGAGAGTTGAAGTGACTCGACTTCCTAACAAGTTCTAGAACTTTGAAAAGTTGGATAACTACATTTTGAGAACTGAGTTAGATTGCAAATTGCATGTGGACAACCACTATTAATTGAATCAACAAGATCATTATTATCTGGATGGAAGCCATCTGCATCACTGGATTGATTAGATTTGACAACTTCAACAGACAGATTACTCAAGTCATAAGATCCTTCTGATTGTAAATCTAGAGATGTATAGATGGGAGAAACCTCATGAGTAACCTGATTTGAAGGGTTATTCTTGTGCAAAACATGAGATTGAAAGGAATGGAATGGATACTTGATAATCTGATTGTTTCTTATTTTGTCATGGATAATCTCACTACCTTGTGTTAATGCAAAATCTGATTGATCAGATGATGAACTTGAAGAACATGGAGTATCTTCTTCACTAGTTGTTGCATTAGAAATAATAGAGCACAAGGGATAGAGAGGTGAAGAGAAAGTTTCCATACAAACATCTTCTTTGGTCGAATCAGATTCTAGATCTAGATCTTTGAAATTAAAATTTTCTTGAGAAACTGAAAGATCAATTGGTGCACTTGGGCATTCATAATCATGTACATTAATAGAGTCGTCATCATCGGAATAATGATTTCCCAAGACTTTAGATTGATTAGGAAAATTAATTTCATTTGATTGACTACCGAGATCAGTAGATTGAAAATCAGCAAAGAATGGGGAAACATCATCTTAACATAAAGGACTTTGAAAAAGAGAAGAAATATCAAAATAATCTTCACCTTTCTGGTCCTTTATCTGTGAAATGTGACTACCTTACACACAATCGCTCAGATTAGCAAACTGAGAATTAGAAGAGTTCGGAAGAGATTGATCAAGCATATCAAGGGGCAAGGGGTTATGAGAATGAGACGATGGAGGGAAAACCTCTAAATCATATTCAAGACTGAAGTTATGAGTGTTAATATCATCTTGAGGAATGGAAAGATTAGTCTTCACCCTAGGCTCCATGAACCATTCCAAGGTTTCCTCCATTGGATCCAGAACTTGAGAAGTGGATGAAGGTTGAAGATACGGATCAACCATTCGATTCACAAATTTCCCAATTTCAACATTATCACCAAGAGGCACCCAAATTGGTACTAGAAAAGGAGGAGGACAATGAACAAAAGGAATAGTAGGTTCCTCCTTTGAAATTAGAAGTGTCTCATGATTTACAAAAGTTTGGGAAAAAGAAACATCAGAGGGTTTAGATTCACCGTGAAAAGAGATATGAACCAAATGCTCAAAATTTTGTTTAAATAAATCCCAATTTGTATCTTCTTAAGGAAATTCATAACATAGGTGAAGGAATCGATTAGCAAAATCTTAATTGACTCAGCTGGGTTCATTCTTAGTTAATTAATCCTTCTAAGGACATCTAGGTAATCATACTTATCGAAGGCTAAAGGAATATCTTTGAGGAATTGATCAAATGAATAGATGGAAGAAGATGGTAAAGTATGACACCATTGGTTAACTCGACCTTCAAGGGTGAGGAAGAAAATTACACAAGCAAGATATTCACAATCAATTTCATAAAAATGACAAAAATAAAGAAAATTAGATAGATGCTAAGATATAGATATTTCACCCTCACCATAAAACTTTAATTGAGACAAGTTATAAAGAGGTTATGAAATTTTACCATTGGATCTATTGAAAAACACCCTGGAAGTATGATTTTGGAATGAGCCATTTAAGACAAGAGATTCAAAATAGACTCAACGGGCACAACTTGTCATTTCGCCCTCCTTCTAGTGCTAAGTATTAAGAATGTTGGAAATCCATCAACCAATGGGGTCTCCCCGATGTGCAATCCCAATTAGACCTCATGCTGTTTGGAGTAGGAGCCCCATCCGGAGTATCGACCCAACCACCATAACTCTAAGGTTTGTCTTAGCTACAATGGATAACATAAGAGAGTATGCACATAAGATTTGGAATCAACAAGTAAGTTGACAGTGTGAAACATCAATTACAATGTATGATCTATATGTTGGGGAAACTTGTTAATGCTATGCAAGCTCCCTCATCAGTATTAAAAAAAATGTGTTTAGGCTCGATTCAAATTAACCAAAATGTGAGGATTTATGTGTCAAGTATTGAGTGTATTTTATGAGAAATTTATGAGGTTAATTAGTTGTTTAAAACACATATACAACAAGCAAATTGCAAATAAATAAAACACAACAAACTCATAACACAAAGCTGATAAAGGATTTCACTCCTCCTGGGCTACATCTCCTTGGACTTACTTCAATGGCTAGGCCCTCTTTGGATTAATGGTCAATTATATGATTACATGCACCTACAGTGCTCCAATGGCTTTGCAACCTGCTCCATTGAATTCAGAAGACCCAAAAACCCCCGAAAATGACTTTCCAAGCTCTGCAATTGGACTTCAACTGATCTAGGCTTAACCTCCTCTCCTAGTGGCCCTAAGCTTCTTTAAACTTCAACGTAGAAAAATCACGTACAAAAGTGACTTTTTGCCTTTGCAACATCTTCCATTGTGTTCAAAGCATCCAAATCATCTAGGGATGACTCGTTCTGAGCGAAAATTGGTCGAAAATTGAAGAATTTATGGTCCCTTCAGTTTTCCCTAGGAAAACTCCATGTTGGCCCTCAATTTCGGTCATTTTGTCTATCCTAAACCCATACATTTACCACCATATTCTATCATATTTCACTTGCATATGCTTCATTTCACTCTTATTTTGCATATTCATGTAACTAAATTATTTTTCAATTTTTAGAGATTTTTGTAAAAATTGGGTTTTAAGAGTAAATTTGGACTGCACTAAAAATTCTCGTAATAGCTCCGTTAAAGTCATATGTGCAGGAACCCTGGGCAAGAGATGAGCACATATTTGGAAAGCTTAGGAAACACGGATGTATGAACACCTATTTCTTCGGTCAAGCTGAGCAAACACAGTCCTGGTCAACGCTGGTCAAACTTGACCTGTCATTCAGAAATCCCTATTAAAAATGGCAGAATATTATGTTTTGGGAATTTGCTTAATTTTGTGAACCAGACTTAATGAGTTCGACCTGGATGGATGGATTAGGATAGATAACTATTGTTAGACCTATTGTAGCTAAGTTTGTTGATACTTTTCTTATTTAAACTGAGTTTATGAACCATTCATGGATGTAATTTGTATTCAGACTATTCGAGTTTTTTTTTAAGAAAACTTTCTATTGTTCTAAGTTGTTGTTCATGTTATGGACATTTTCATAAGTTATATGTAGCTGAGAGTTCCTTAGGTGTACAAGACAAGGTTGGAGGGCCCCCATACCAAACTAAGTACACTTTGATTACATTAGCATAATTTTAATTTCAGCGTTTCTTGTTTCAGATTTATGCTTCAGTTATTTAAATGTGTGATCCTTTTTGTGTGATTTTGGGATGATAGTTTAAAATCAAATTTTCATATGAAAGGACAAACAATAATTTAAGTTAAATTCTCTTTCTATCAAGTTATGAATCATAGCTAAAATCATCCTTTTTGTGTTTCTTGTACTATTTCTTGAATTCCAGATTTATTTGATGCAATGGTAATGTTATTGGAGTATATATGTGAGGAAAGACAACCAATATCTCCTAAGTTAGGAGCCTCTTCTCTTGCTATCTACACATTACAAACCACTGCTCTTTAGTTTCTCTTCTTGGGGACAGTACTGTGAGGAAGGACAACCATGACCTCCTAAGTTAGGAGCCTCTTCTCTTGCTTGCTGCATCTTGAACAAGAAACTTTTTAGTCTTTTAAAACTTAGATTATATTTGTAATATGCACTTCCTTTAACTTTATAGTCTTGCCTTCCTAATTTGATTTCACCTAAAATCCATATATTTTGGACATGCTTCCAAGTCTACAAACCCGGATTGACAAGTAAAACACATGTGTTAGTTTACTTAGTAAATTGACCTTACATTTTTGGCGTCGTTGCCAGGGAAGCTTATTCAAAGTTAATCAAAATAGGAAGCTTTAAACAAAAACATTAAAAAAAAACAAAACAAAAACATAAAAAGTAAATAGGATTTTTCATTATGGTCATTTATGCCTAGACAAAGAGATGAAAAAGGTAGATACATAAAACAAGACCCCCCAATTACTAAACCACTGGTAGAAGCAGGACTACCTCCATTTGAATTAACTACACCAATTGCTGGAAAACCAACTTTGGAAGAGTTAGAGGAAAAACAATGTTCAGGACAAAGGTTAACTCTTGTTGAAAGACAAACTTTGTTAGCTTATGAAGTGAAGAGAAAACATAAACACATAGAAAAATCTTTTAGAGGAAAACAAAGAGAGACAAGAAAACCAATTGATCAGCCTATTCTTGAACAAATAGATCAACCTATCTTTGAACAAATAAAACAAGTTGAATCTCAAGTTGTTACTGAAACATTTGAAACTACTGAAAAAGATATGGCGGAAGAAGGGCAAGGATCTACCATCCTCACTCCAGAACAAAGGTTACAATATGAAAAACAACAAAAAGAATGGAAAAGAAGAAGAGAAGAAGAGGCAAGAAGAGAAGCAGAAAGGAAAAGAGAAGAAGATGCCAAAAGAGAATATGATCATAAGAGAAGACAAGATGTAGAAATAGAAAATGATGAAGAAGCTACTTTTGGATTTCCAATTGTAGATACTAGAGAAATTCTAGGAGAAGAGATAAAAATGAAGAATATTACACCTTCAGTTTTACCAAATTTCTATGGAATGTCTTCTGAAGATCCTGATTCGTTCATGTTTGAATTTGATATCTTATGTAGAACTTATGGTTATATTGATGATACACATAAACTTCATCTTTTTCCTGCTACTCTTAAAGCAGCTGCCTTAAAATGGTTTATGGGATTACGAGAACACTCTATTACTTCTTGGGAAGAAATGAAGAATTTTTTTCTTAAGAAATATCAAGCCTATTGCAGGCCTAGAGATTCAAAAGAAGATATTTTTAGAATGTCTCAACAAGAATATGAGAGTTTGGAAGAATACTTGGAACGATTTCTTTACAACCTGCAAAAATCCAAACAACATTCTCTAAATCCCGATACCATTAGAACAATTTTTCTTAAAGGAATAAGAGATGAGTATCTTGATATTCTCAATGTAATGGGTAAATGAGATATTTCATACTTACCATTTGATGAAATTGCTTAATTATGTCAAAAGTACTCTAGAGGTAGATCCAAAACAGGAAAAAGAGATATAACTTCTAGAGCTTCTAAATCAGCAACAGGAGGAGTGACAAGAGCAGAAATAGGGAGTTTGTTAGAAAACTTTAAAACAAATCTTTTGAGCACCTTAGGAACACAAGTTGATGTATTAAAAGAAAATAAGAAACAACAACAACAAGAACAAACAATGTCAATCTTTTGTCCTAAGTGTAGGAAGAAGCATATTTTACGAGAATGTCCTTTGGATAATATACATGTTTGTGGACTTTGTACAAAAAATCATGTTACAGATGATTGTCCAACATTAAAAGAGTTGCAAGCAGGTCAATTAGAAGAAACTCAAGGATTTTATTATATGGCACCAAGAAGAGCTTGGAAACCATGTTTTGCAGGTACATCTCAACAGTTTCCTCAATAAATCCCCCAAAATTTTCAGTATCAAAATTCATGGAATACTCCTATGCCATGGCAGGTTTGGCCTCCTCAGCAAAACCAAAACCAACCTTCACAAATTTGGCGAGGATATGCTTATGGAGCTCAACCTCCCCAACAATTTTACCCTCAATAATATCAATCTTATCAATCATATCAACAGTCATATCCTCAACAATCATTCCCATATCAACAATTCCAGCAATCCACTCAATCAATTCCATTTACACAACATTCAATGCCTGCACTAACTCAAACTTGGCAACTTCAGTTACCTTCTAACCAACCACCACCTAGACCAACTCAATTACCAACTCAGCCAGTATCAAATCCAATTAATAGAGTGGAGAGGTCAGCTTATAATGTGGAAGAAACAACATTATTTCCTACATATTCTATTCTTCCTATTCAAGACATCCACTTGAGGGCAGTAAAAGTTCTCCAAAAAGATTCTCTACCAATCATAGAAGAACAAATTGAAGAAGGAGAACAATATGAAACAAAACCATCCAAGGAATCAAATTCAGAAAAGCACAACTCTTATGACTCAGACACCACCTTCCCCAAAAAGGTTAGTTAATCAGAAAACTTCAATTTCTCTTCCTAAATTTGATATCATAGATGAATTAAAGAATTCTTATGTCAAAATTCATGTGTTACAAGCTATCAAAGATATCCCAATTGATACAAAAACAATAAAGGAATTATGCATTAAGAAAACTCGCAGAAAGAAAAGAGATCCGTCTATAATCCAGGTCATTGGCAAACTAGCTAGTCTTATGTCTGCAAAAACAACAATTGAAAAATATATTGATCCAATGATACCTATGGTTACCATTTCAATCAATATTTTTTCAGTTCGTAATACATTAATTGATCTAGGAGCTGCTATAAATGTCATGGCAATAGAAACTATGAAGTATTTAAAATTGCCAAATATTTGACCTACTACTACAATTTTAGAACTAGCAGATATATCTAAAGTAGTACAGGAAGGAATACTAGAGGACATCATTGTTTCTTTGGATTCATGGGAATATCTAGTAGACTTTCTAATCTTCCAACCAAAAACTAATCTAGGAGGTCATCCTTTAATTCTTGGCAGACCATGGTTAGCCACAGCAGATTCTTTCATTGGATGCAGATCAGGAAGCATGATCATAGCACATGGAGATGAAAGGAAACATATCACACTCTATCCTCATGCTCAATTGCCTTCTTTATTATCATGGCCTGATGATCAACAGGAAGAAATTCCACCTGTTTTAAGTATTAATCAAGCTTTTAATTTTAGAGAAGAAGAAGAAAATGAGGATTTAATAGACATTTTTATCTCAGAACCTGATATTACTGAGCAGCTAAGAATAACACAATATGAAGCTGCAAATCATCTTTTAAATCAATATTTTTCAGAAAAAATTTGTACTATTCAATCATTACAAAATTTATTTGAAAGCATTTTTCCTATCAACTCAATT
This sequence comes from Pinus tabuliformis, assembly GCA_031772625.1. NCBI lineage: Eukaryota > Viridiplantae > Streptophyta > Pinopsida > Pinales > Pinaceae > Pinus > Pinus tabuliformis. Next base: position 588,145,355 of record CM062817.1, on the reverse strand, counting down.
ACCAATTCTCAAAGCAAAATCATTGAAATCAATCCTGGAAAGAATTTAAATATTGGTAATAATATACAATCATCACAAGAACAACAGGTAATTGCATTATTATAGAAATATTTAAAATCTTTTGGTTGGGACTATATAGACATGCAAGGAATCCATCCAAAAACATGTATCCATCACATTTACACAAATGAAACAATCAAACCAGTAAGACAACCAAAAAGAAGAATGAATCCAATGATGAAGGAGATAGTGAAAGAAGAGTTGCAGAAACTATTAAAGTTGGGATTTATCTAACCTATCTCTGATAGTCAATGGGTTTCTCCTTTAGTTTTGTACCAAAGAAAAATGGCAAATCGAGAATATGTGTATACTATAGGGAACTGAACAAAGCAACATTGAAAGATCATTTCCCACTACCATTCATTGATCAAGTACCAGACTCATTAGCAGGGAAAAAGTTGTTTTTCTTTCTTGATGGATTTAGTGGATACAGTCATATCAAGATAACACTAGAAGATCAGGTAAAACTACATGTTCTTGTCTATGGGGTACATATGCTTATAATGTTTTAACTTTTGGAATATGTAATGCACCTGCTACATTTAAAAGAGCAGTCTTAGCTATATTTGCAGATCTTATACATGAATGTGTTGAAGTCTACATTGGATAATTTTACTGTTTATGGAAGTACATTTGACGATTGTTTAAACAATCTTTAAAAAGTTCTAAAAAGATGCATAGAGACAAATTTATCCCTCAGTAATGATTTTTTTTATGATGTTAATAGAAGCGATAGTGTTGGGACACCACATTTGTTCCTCTGGAATTAGGGTAGACCCAACAGAGATACAAGTCATTGTAAACTTAATGCCACAAAAAACATAGAAAGAAGTAAGAAGTTTCTTGGGATATGCAGGCTACTACAAAAGATTCATTGAAAACTTCAGCAAAATAGCTTTACCCTTGTTCAAATTACTTGCAAAAGACATTGAGTTTCAATAGACTACAAATTGTCAAAATGCATTTGAAAACTGAAAGAAAAATTGTTTGTAGCACCCATTCTTAGAGGACGAAACTGGTCATTGCCATTCCACATATCCACTGATGCATCAGACATAACTATAGGAGCATCTCTAGGACAAATAGAAAACCAGTTTAACTATGCCATCTACTTCATAAGCAAAATTTTAACTTCGACAGAATTAAACTACACAATAACTAAAAAAAGAAATACTAGATGTTGTCCACGCAGTCAATAAATTTAGGCATTACATAATAGGTTATCAAGTATTTATTCATACAGATCCTTTAGCCATTAAATATCTAATGAGCAAAACAATAACTAATGGAAGAATTACTAGATGGCTATTACTAATGCAATAATTCAATATCATTGTTCTAGATCGACCAGGAAAAGATAATCAAGTGGCAGATTTTCTATCAAAACTTAATTCTCCTGATGATCTTATCCCTGTTTCAGACAACTTTATTGATGAGCATCTATTTGTTGTAACAGCTAAAACCCCATGGTTTGCAGATATAGCAAATTATTTGTCATATGGAATATGACCATCTCATTTCACTAGCAAGCAGAAAAGGAAAATAATTAAACAGAGTGTTAGATATACTTGGATCAATGGTGACCTCTTTTATACTAGTCTTGATCTTTTGATAAGAAAATGTGAGAGAGAAGATGAAATTCTTGATATTCTAAAAGAATGTCACGATGAACCATGTGGTGGCCATTTTTCAGATAAACAAACAACATACAAGGTGCTCAAACTTGGCTACTATTTGCCAGCAATTTTCAAAGACATATTGCAAAAGATGTGATAGTTGTCAAAGAACTGGAAGACCTGTAGTATTAGATGAGATATCATTGAAACCACAAGTATTTATAAAACCATTTGAACAATGGGCTCTAGACTTTGTGGGACCAATTAACCTGCCTTCAAATGGAAAGAAGTACATCCTAGTATGTACATACTATGCTACAAAATGAGTTGAAGCAAAATCAGTGGCAAGAGTAATAGAAGAAACAGTGGTTTTTTCCTCTTTGAAGAAATCTTTGTAAGATTCAACATTCCAAGACAGATTGTTATAGACCAGGGAACGCAGTTCATTTCTAAACTTGTCCGAGATCTTACAGAAAAATACAAAATCAAGCATAAAAGGTCTACTATGTATCATCCACAATCAAACAAACAAGTATAATATACTAATAAGGTTCTGGAAAACATCATGACAAAGATAGTACAAATGAACAGAAAATATTGGTTAGACAAATTGAAAGAAGCATTATGGGCATACATAATTACATGGAAAAACACTACTGGATTCAGTCCATATCAACTGGTATATGGTAAAGAAGTTCTGTTACCAATCGAATTTCAAATTCATACATTCAAACTTAAAGCAGAAATAGGATTGGATCTATCAGAAGCTCAACAGCAGAGACTTATGCAACTGAATGAACTAGATGAGATCAGACAACAGGCAGTTGAACATACCTCACTAGTACAGCAACAGAGAATCAAATGGTATGACAGATTTATCAAAAACAAAAATTTTCATAAGGGAGACTGGGCACTTCTTTTTTACTCCAAGTACAAAGATTTCAAAGCTAAGTTCACTACTCATTGGCTTGGGCCATATGAAATAGAAGAAATCTTTGACAATGGAGCAGTCAAGATAAAAACAATCGATGAAGCAACAATTTCATTTCTAGTTAATGGTCATAGACTCAAAGTTTACAACAAACCTATCAATAAAGAAGACTTTCTGAACAGAGTCTCAGTATAAGACAATATGGAAGTATTGGAACAACATAGTAATATGCCTTCCCTATTTCCAAAAAATAATAATAATAATAATAATAAAGGAGTTTGGTTGTGAAAATCCAGGTAATATGTCTTCCCTATTTCCAATAATAATAATAATAATAAAGGAGTTTGGTTGTGAAAATCCAGGATACTGGCACAATACAAACTCGAATTCATATCAGAAAACCAATTTGTTTGGCCAATATGAATTCTCTCTTTTTGTGGGATCATCCTCCAAAAACTTAAAGACTTGAGGACAAGTCTTAAGATCAGCAAGGGAGAATATTTATAATAAATCAACAAACCATGCAATGGTTTAATATCAAACAGTTGTACTATAGCAGGTACTTGTTTCAAACAAAATCAACATTTATCAGTAAGGGGCTTGTTTCAAATAAGATCAATATCATATACAGAAGGGACCTGTTTCAAATCAACATCAAAGGGACCTGAGAAGCAGCTACAAGCATCTATTTACAGTCCAATATTGACAAGAATTCATTTTGAAAAGGTCAAGTGTTGACAAAAGAATCAAGCATTGACAAGGAACTATCAAGTGAAAGGGAAAAGTATTGTTTAAAAGCATTCTTAAAGTCTTTGATTTTGAATTTTTTTTTGAGGACGGATAACTTAGTTTAAAATTTGAATATGCAATACTTCTAGCCATGTACATTGTACATTACCTTATATCACCCTACATATTCATTCATTTCATCACTTAACCATACATTCAGATTTCATTTCATCACCAAACCATATATTCACATCTCATTGCTCAATCATATCACTTGCAATTTTTGACTAATATTGTTGGCCACGTCTCCTTGTGAAAAAAAAATTGTGCATCATGGAGAAATTTTTTATACAACCTGAAGGATTAGTTTATGCATCTATATAAAAAGAACAAGAAGTTAGTATCATTGTAAAAATATGAATAAAAATTGATTTAAAATGACCTAAAACTATGGTCATTTCAAAATCAAATACATAAGTATATGATGAAAAAGGACAAAAGTTACAATGATAAAAACACGAATATGCAACATGTATATAAGTATGATGGACAAGCAAACAATGATGAGCTAAGGTTGCATGCAATACGAAATCATAAGCTAAGGTTGCATACAATACGAAATCATAAACTAGGGTCCTAATGGTTATGAGTATTCAAAACTCTAAACATACAAACTATGATGCGACCTTAGTGATATAAAACAAGTGTCGAAGGGTGTACAAAAGGTAGCACGGTCATAAGTAAATGAACCGTGATGAATTGTGATGCATTATCATAAGTGGCAGCCCAAATCGAAAATGGACAAGACAACTAAAATAATGAAACGGTCAAAACCATTTTAAAGGGACAGAGACAGAGACTCTGCGTATTCTCCTTCATCATCATAGCCAAACTCAGCTCAGAGACAGAGATAAATATTACGCATTCACCCATAGTGTAATGAAGCTCTAACCAAAGGAAAAAATGCAGAGAGTAAAGGTAAATGCGTAGAGAGTAAACCTTGTGTCATGGAGAGAATGTGTGAAAGAGAAGTGTGAAAAATTGAAGAGCAGCGTGGTGAAATAAGGAGAAGAAGAACCCCGATCAACATGGAGAAATAATGATTTGTTTTGTTGTGCTAATAACAATTACATATTTCTAAGCATATGCTTGCTTATTACTTTTTGTACTAGGGTTTCCTTAGTTGTTTGTGCATACAATCAGGTAAATTTCCTTAAGTTTAAAATGACATTCATGAGGAAAATAGCTTCAGAAACAAATATTGAACAACAAACATTCACAGTGCAGCAAACCATCAAAGAGACACATTAACACAATGTTTTGATGGAGTTCATCCCTCCTGGGTTACATCTCCTTGGTCCAACTTCCATGGCTTGGGCCTCTGTATTAGCTAAATGTGGAAAAATGTTGTTTTAAAAAGCTCTATGGCTCCTAATACCTGCACCAATGTGTTCAAAATGTCCAAATTAGCTAAGAACACCTCTTTCTAAGCTCAATTTGGTCGAAAATTAACTTCTCTATGGCTCAGTCAGCCTTTTCCTAAAAAAGCTCTGCTAAATCTAGAATGACTCCAGTTAGCACGTTAATTTTGGTGGTAGGCCCGAATTTGGGGGCACTGCTAAATCCGTCACCATATTAAATTGTGGGTTAGTTGTTTGTTAACTACGCTAAATTAATATTAAAAAATGGATTAGCGCATAAATTTCGTGATTAGTGCTAACCATAATCGTTTTATCTGGCGGTTTGAATGGGTTATTCACATGCAATGTAACGTCGCATTAATTGTTGGAGTGGAACCATTGGAGTGACCGTTTGATGTCGCGGTGTTAGCATTCACATGCAAGAACCGTAGGAGCTTTGGTTCGGTTAACTGACATCGGAGTTACTGTAACCTTGACCACGTTGTGTTCACATGCCATGAAACTAACCATCACGGTTTTGTATGGTTGGAGTTGCCGGATAAACCACAACCATTGCAGTTTGTAATGTTGTGTTCACATGGGGGGAGAGTTGGCCTGCGGGTTGGCCCTCCCCTAACTGCCACACTCCAAACCATTACACGTTAAATGTATGCATAGAACAATTAGGGTAAGAACTACCCGGTAGAGCAGGTGGTTAAGGCGTGGTGACGGTTGACCAGAGGTCGCGGGTTCAACCTGACCTCCAACCAAAATATTTCTCCAATATATATACCTCCAACCTAACCTTTGGGAGGTGCCACGTGGCAGCCTCCGGGCTTTCAGCGTGGCATTCTTCCATTGGTCTAGAAATGAACCAATAAGAATGCACCAACACACCCTTGTACACACCAAATGAACGATGCCACTCGTCCATCCCTGATTCATTGTTGACCATGCCTAATCACCTGCCATGCTAGAAGTATGGACTGTTGACTGTGCAGTGACTAGGCATTTTTTTTGCAAATTTTGCCTGTTTAGCAAAGTGATCAGAACACAATAAATTCTCATACGAACTCTGTTTTTGACAAAACAAATTACATTAGAATCACTTTTCCAAGATGGACGTAGTCGTTCAGGTTTTGAGCCATTCTGAGAACTTTTATTTTTGATCTAAATACTAAGGACCTGATCATTCCTCTCCAATAGAAGCCTTTTGGACCCCAAAAGGTACTATCAATTATTCAACAGGTGAGGGTACAACTCCCTCAACTTCTTAGTCTGCAACGATTTGGCTTGAAAAGGCTTTTGTCCCTTTAGTCCCACTCTAAGGTATTTGACATCCCCTCTCTTCGAAGTCCTGGTTATTTTGTCAAGTATGAGATATTGTTGAAGCTCATCTATATTTTGGTGAGAAATCATCTATTGATGGCAGCTGAACATGCTCTCATTGATCATCAATCAAAGGAGGCTCAAACAATCTCAAATTCTCAACATTAACAATATAGTATATTTGCATATAGGGAGGCAAATCAAGCTTAAATTCATTGTTACCAATCTTTTCCAAAATTTTAAAAGAACCATAATGGATTGGTTTAAGATTTTTACCTTCTCCTTGAAGTCTCTCTTTGCTAATATATAACCAAACTTCGTTGCCAACTTCAAATTTATGATCAACCCGGTGTTTTTCATGCCTTGCCTTATAGTTGCTTTGAATTTTCTCAAGTTGTTCCTGCATTGTATGATGTATCAACTAAATTTTCTCTATGAGCTTCATTGCCTTATCGATATCACTGTGACCATCGATGGCGACATCTTTCTCAAAGATGAAGTCCAATGGCGATCTTGGCAAGTACCCATAACATGCCTCAAATGGCGATGTGTTTGTGGAAGAATGCTTTGCCCTATTGTATGCATGTTGTATGTAATGCAATTGTTCATCCCACAACTTAGGATGTTTGCTACAATATCCTCTAAGAAGATGAATAATTGTTTGATTGACCACCTCAGTTTGTCCATTTGTTTATGGATGAAAGCTTGTACTCTTTTTCAACTTTGTGTCCATCATGTCCCACAAATTTGACCAAAAATTCTCAAGAAATCAAGAATCTCGATCACTTACAATAGAAGTAGGAAGACCAAAATGAACCCAAATGTTTTGGAAGAAAAGATGAGTTGTTTATTCAACTGTAATTTGCTTTTTATATGGTGTTAGAACCTGTCTACAACTACATACAAATAATCATGACCTTTCCTTGACAATGGAAGACCGCCTACAAAATCCATTGAGATACTGTCCCATGGACGTGAAGGTACCGGAAGTGGAGTGTATAAACCAAGTTTCTTATTTCTAGGCTTACTTTTAGCAAATAAAGAACATCCTCTTATGAAATGGGAAACATTATCCAACATGTGTGGCAATAACAATACCTTTGAAGATTCGTTACTATCTTGCCTACACCAAAGTGTCGAGAAATCAATGAAGTGTGTGCCTCCCTTATGATATTGTTTATTTTTTCCTGTGGAATACACAACTTGCCCAAGTGATACAACAAATTGTTATGTACATGATAATCCAACTCTTCAATTTGGTTTCCTTGACTCAAGCTTGCATATACTTCCTGAAATTCACTATCATTTGCATATTGTTCTAAGTAACTTTCATGCAAAACATAATTATGCTTGAGTATAACAGATGAATTTACAATAGGCCTTGAAAGCATATCAGCTACCTTATTTTAGATTCCCTTTTTATACCTGATAACCAAATGAAATTATTGTAGAAAACCCATCCATCTGAAATGTCGTGACTACTGCAACTTTGACTGTGACTATAGATATTGCAATGGTTGATGGTCGGTATGGATGATGGTCTCCTTCCCCATCAAATAGTGCTTCCATTTCTTAACACTTTGTACCAATGCGTAAAGCTCTTTATCATATGTGGGATAGTTAGTTGTAACTCCATTAAATATTTTAGAATGAAATGAAATGGGCTTATCATGCTGCAATAGAACTGCTCCCGTGGCATAATCGCTTGCATCTGTTTGAATCTCGAATGGTTTTCTAACATCCGGAAGTGCCAATACCGGTGCTAAACTCATCTTTTGCTTCAAAGCATCAAATGCTTTATGTTGTACTTCTCCCCAATGGAAGACTTTCTTGACACTTGTCAATGCATGTAATGGAGCTGCAATGGAAGAAAAATTAGCAATAAACTTTCTCCAATATTGTGTTGCCCCTAAAAAGCTTCTTACCTCTGTAACTATATTGGGCTTGGGCCAATTCAGAATGACCTCAACCTTAGAGGGGTATATCTTCAGCTCACCTCCTCCAACAATATGCCCCAAATACACCAAAGAAGTCTTGCCAAATTCACACTTCGACATCTTTAAAAACAACTATTGTTTTCTCAAGACATCAAGTACTTTGTTTACATGCATGACATGTTCATCTCTTGACTTGTTGAATATGAGGATATCATCTAAGTAGACAATGAGAAAATCATCTAGAAATGGTCTCAATACATCATTCATTACCCTCATGAAAGTAACTGGAGCATTTGTAAGACCGAAAGGCATAACAAGCCACTCAAAAAATCCTTGTTTAGTTTTAAATGCGGTTTTCCAAATGTCTTCTTCAGTTATCCTAACTTGATGATAACTGATGAGGCTCATCATTGGGTAAAATATATGGACCTTAATACACCTACAAGCTTACTAAAATCAAATCTTCTCATAATTCTTTACATGTTTTAATTATATTTTGCTTAATGAGATGCGTAAAAGTAAGATGTTATGTCTAGGGGTCTAATGTGCATTGGTTGTAGGTTTTTTGGAGCAAATTATGGCTAATTGAAGTGAAGGAACTCGAATGAAAGAAGAAGGAGAGATTATAGGAGATGGATCTCCCTCATTAAATCCTCACTCACTCGAAGATCTCTCAATCAAATCACACCATCTCGGAGTTGCAGGCAGCCGAGTCATGAGGATCATTGGCAGCGAAGCCAGTGATAGTTGAGAATCAGTTAATCTTAAGAATGGGAGCCAAGTCTCCCTAGATTTAAGGAATTTGTTGGCAACTTTAGTTGTATAAATAAAGAGGCCTAGAGCCTCATTAGGATTCTGATTTTTTATGCAAAATAGCTAAGCACTTTCGAGTTGAAGGATTGTGACCAAACATTGTTATGTAATTTTTTGATATGTTAATGAAAATGAGCATTCCCTTGATCCAGCAACACTGAGTTGACTCGGAGGGCTAAAGCTCTTGGGTTAGGGCCCAACCCTAGCAACAGAGGTTCCTCTTACTGTACTTGTATGCTTAGATTATTTCATAGATTACTTGTTAAATTGCTTTTGGCATTGTTACATTGCAAGTAATGGTGAATTTGATTAATTTGCTTCCATTTGTGCATAGCTTTAACAGTAGCATTAGAGAGATAATGAAACATCAAAAAAGGCTGATAACAGGTGGATCTTACCTCATTCCTCCCTTTAGGGACCATGGGTTGAGGAAAAACTCCCATTTAGCCCAAAAAGACAGAATTCTGGTTTCTTATGAAATTTAGGGTTTTTCTGCTAATTAGGTCAGCATCTTTCAGTTTTAGAAGATAGGTTGTAGTTGTCATTTATGATATCTTAAGTTGTATTAGATTTAATGTTATTTTCATAATAGGTTTGAAGCATTTCCATGCACGAACTTGGAAAATAAATGATGCAAATTATGTTTTCCTTATATTGTTGTAAACGCTTCTTCTTTCGAAATGATTTATGGATAAATGCCAACAATGATGTGTATATTGCAGGAGTTTCAATATCACAAGAAGACCTCATATCATCAGCCTCAGCCAAACCATACCCACCCATGATTGCCAAAGGCCACTATGTTCTCAATATGGGTTATCATTTCACAAGGACAACTTGCCATGCATGTTGAGCAAATCCAACCATCATAGAGCTTCGGTTTGAGTTCTGAGTGAGTTCCAACCACTTCCTTGCATTATTCCTTCCATCACTCACCTTCCCTAAGCTCCATACCACTGTCCAAATCACTCCTTATGCTTTCGGCCTGTTCCTGTAGGAAAATAGGGGATCTTGTAGGTGAATTAGGACATCTTGTAGACATCCTGTAGGAAGCCCTGTAGTGGCCTGCTTTGAGCCTGATTTGTGAAAATGCATCACAAAAGCTAATAGAATACCCCTGCTTGCCTCCCAAGCCATTTCACCCATCACACTCATCTCTCTCCCCACCTATCCCACCTACCATGCAATCAAGAAGGATTAGCATTCATGTTTTCACAAAAAAGACAAAAATAAAAAGGTTGTTATGCTTATTCATGTGCACAACAGTTAAGTGTTTGATTAGATCAGATTTCATGCTTAGGTTAGTTAGGATTTCACATGTGTTAAATTAGAATTCTTTTGAAGCAAGGTATCTTAACAAACATCTAGATTAGTTGTGTGTTTTAGGCATCTATTTCAGTCTTTCATTACTGCAGTAGGTAGCATTTAAATCCTCCCAATTAGGGTAAAAATCTCCTTTCTCAATTGGTAATCAAACTTCTTATAAATCAATAGAACGCTGGTTTGAGAAACCCTAGTGGTCTATCGCCCAACTTAGCAATGACAAAGAGTGGAACCATTACATCTATTTTTGTATACATCACTGTCACCTCCAAGTTTGTACGAACACCGGGTTGATGAAGTAAAGTTGGTAGCCCTAGGAGTTGCAGCATTCTTGCTGCAATACTGGTGCTCATCACTTTTTGGTGCTGTTGCCAGGGAGGTATCTGAGTAGATGTGATTTATGCTTTCTTTCTTCCATTTCTTATCTCTTTCATTGTGCTATTAGTTTCATCTTTGCAAAGAAGTTGTAAGTTGGTTTGCTTTCCTTTCCATTCTGCAAGTGATTTCATTCAACAGTTAATTTCAATTCAGTTTGTCTTTTCAATTCTGCAATTAGTCTTAAAGCTTGAAAAACAAAACAAAATACTTCTTTCATGCCTCGTCAAAATATGGATAACTTAGGAAAATTTCTACCAAATACCCCCACCACTTCAGACATCCAACCTTCCCTCTTCTTCAGTGATTGTGAATTAGAGGACCCCTGAGGCGAACAACCAGAGAATTTTGAAGAGCCTATAGGGGAAGAAGAAGAACCCATTCCAAATGAAATAATGGCTGAAAATAGAAATGAAAGGGAAGATAGAGAAAGAATTTAGGGTGCTTTTCCCATCAAAGAAACCAATGGGGATGCCAATACGAAAAACATAAGCCCCTCTGCTCTTCCTCACTTCCATGGCCTGACATCAGAATATCTGGATACTTTCTTGTTTGAATTTGTTGTCATATGCAGAACTTATGATTACACCACTGATGATCAGAAGTTGAAATTATTCCCATCCACTCTCAAGGATGCAACTCTACGCTGGTTCATGGGTTTACCTGGGGATAGTATCACCACCTGGGCTCAGATGCAGCAAGCTTTCAACAACAAGTATAGGGACTACTGCAGGTCCAAAGACACCAAAGAGGAAATTTTTAGAATGACCTTGGGGCATGATGAGTCCTTAGAGGATTATGAGGAAAGATTCCAGCTCAGCTATAAAAGGGCCAGGTGCACACTTGATCCTGAGTCACTTAAGCTAGTCCTACTCAGGGGGATCAGGGAAGATCTCCTGGATACCCTAAACTTGCTATCAAGAGGGGACATCTACTAGCTACCCTATGAGGATATCAAGACCGTTTTTAAGAACCATTCTAGGGCAGCTAGAAAAAGTGGTAGGGTTAGTCAAACAGTGGCCAGCTCATCCTCTTCCAACACATCTATAAAAGGTGAAATTGGAAACATGTTGGAAGATTTTAAGAGTGAAATGTTGTAAACCCTTGCCCTGCAGATGGACACTATGCAAATCAAGAGGAAGTAGGAGGAAGCAGAGAGAGCATTAGCCATCTTCTGCCCTAGATGCATAAGGAGGAACCCTAGGAATGAATTTCCATTAAACCTTATATAAATCTGCTCGGTCTGTGAAGAAAACCACTCCACAGACAAGTGCCCTTCTCTACCTAGACTAAAAGTTGTGTATCAGGGAACTGAAGGGGTGACTAAACAGCTCTGCTACATAAATCAAAGGAGGCCTCATGGGCCTCGACCATACCAGTAGGGCATGCAAGGGTCATCCTATGCATATTACAACCCTAACCAAAACACATCCATTCCCTCTTGGGCCCCCCCACTCATCCCTCCTGGTCTACACCTTCTCCTTGGTCTTTTGCACCTCAATACCATTCCCAGCCGACCAACCAGCCATTTCAGCCATATACTCCTCCACAACCTCAGTGGAATGCACCACCCCAGGGGTGGAGGCCCCCATACAACAATGCTCCAGCTTTATTGCCTTCACCTCCATCTCAACCACATCTTTTACACCCTGCTCCACCTAAACAACCTCAGATGCCTGCCCAACCAAACCCAAACCCGAACAACAGACAAGCACAACATGTCTACAATGGAGAGACATCCTATCCTGCTTATGCTGTGGAAATTCAAGAAATCAACCTTATGTCTGGGAGAGTTCTCTCGGATAACCAACCTCCATCTCCACCTAGGAAGAGTGAGAAGGAAAGAGAGGAAAATATGCCTAGAGTGAATCCACCACCCTTTCCTGAAAGATTAACTCATCCAGTCCAGCATACCCCAGAAGAGAATGAACTTCTGGGTGAATTGAAAAATCTATGTGTTAAAATCCCACTTCTCCAATCTATTAAGGATGTACCTATTTACAAAAAAATGATTAAGAAAAGTGTTTCAAACATTCAGGGAGGAAAAAAAGAGACACCCCTACCACTAATGTCATTATACAACTGTCCAACTTAATGCTTGGGTAGGTGATTTGCCCAAAGTATTTAGACCTTAGGAGCCCTGTAGTAGATGTACACATCAATGGCACCATTGTCCCCCATACCTTGATTGATCTTGGGGCTGCCATTAATGTAATGACTATGGACACCATGCTTAAGCTGAATGTCTCCAGGTTTCATTAAGAAAGACCACGACAGCCTTGCAGCTTGCAAACCGATCCACAGTAGCCCCTGCGGGGATTGTTGAGGATGTGATGGTCTCCATTGACTCCTAGGAGTACCCTGCGGACTTCTTAGTTCTCCAGCCTAAGACCAAATTTAATGGTTATCCTCCCATACATGGGAGGCCTTGGTTAGCCACTGTCGATGCCTACATAAGCTGCAGGGCTGGAAACATAACTATAAAAAATGGGCATCTATCCAAGCAGTTTCTCATGTACCCTCCTGCTCAGCCGTCTTTAGAACATGACTTACCTTTATGGCTAGAAGAGGAGGAAGAAGATGAAGTATACTCCTCCCAACTCTATACCCGAAACTGCCATAGGAGGAGGACAACCTGATGAAGATGATTTGATTGAATACATCATCCAAAATCAAACTCCCAACACCATGTCTCTGAAAGAAGTAGTGAAGGAAACCAAGAACACCCATCGGATTGTTCTATGCTTAGTTGACTCAAACCCTACTCGTGTCAAGACAATAGAATTCGACCCTGAAAAACACTATAAATCAACCCCTCTCTCTGTACACCGAGAAGAGGAGTTATGTAATATGTTGAGAGAGCATTTGGATTTCTAAAGAAATGAAGGGAGTGCACCCCTTGGTGTGTACTCACCACATTTACATCAAAGAAGGTTGCAAACCAATCCGACAACCCCAAAGGAGAATGAATCCATCTCTCTAGGATATAGTCAAAGAAGAGTTGCAAAAGCTGCTAGATGCAGGATTCATTTACCCTATCTTGAAAAGTGAGTGGGTGTCTCCTTTGGTTCTGGTTCCAAAGAAAAATGGAAAGTGGAGGATTTATGTTGATTACAGAGAGATAAACAAAGCAAAAAAGAAGGACCATTTTCCTCTACCTTTCATTGACCAAGTGTTAGATGGCCCGGTAGGGAAAAAAATTTCTCTTTATTAGATGGGTTTAGTGGTGTACAATAAAATCTAGATTAGCCCATAGGACCAGGATAAAACCACCTTCACCTGTCCTTGTGGTACTTTCGCTTATAGGGTCCTTCCTTTTGGTCTGTGCAATGCCCCTACCACTTTCCAGAGGGCAAACCTGAGTATCTTTATAGAGCTAGTCCATGATGCAGTAGAAATTTATATGGATGACTTCACACCCTATGGGTGTGATTTCCAGGAGGCTCTTTCTAACCAGGGTAAGGTGTTGAATAAATTCATTGAAATGAACTTATCCCTTAGTCCCAAAAAATATGAGTTCTTGATGACTGCAGGGACTTTTCTAAATCACTCAATATCCCAGGAAGGACTCCAGGTAGACCCAAATAAGATAGCCATCATCAAAAGGGTCTCGACTCCGCAAAAATAGAGGGATGTTAGAAGTTTTTAGGTTTAGCCAGATACTATAGGAGATTTATAAAAGATTTCAACGAGTTAGCTTCTCCTTTATTTGGGTTATTGGCCAAATACTCCCAATTTTTATGGTCAAAAAGCTGTCAAGAAGCCTTGGACACCCTAAAGGACAAGTTGACTACTACACCTATTCTACGAGGCCCAAATTGGGCTCTTCCTTTTCATATCCATGCTGATGCCTCCCACAAAACCATAGGAGCAGCTCTAGGCCAGATAGATGACAAGCTACCTTATGCCATTTACTTCATCAGTAAGAATCTGTCGAAATTCGAGTTGAACTACACAATGACTGAAAAAGAGCTCCTAGTTGTTGTGCATTCATTTAATAAATTTAGGCACTGCATTACTGGTTGCCAAACATTTGTAGATACCGACCATGCTGCAACTAAATACTTGATGAATAAACCTGATGTAAATGCCCGGATTATTAGATGGTTACTTTTATTGCAACAATTTGATTTAACTATTATTGATAAGCCTGACAAGAAGAATGTTGTTGCAAATTTTTTATCCAGATTGACTTTGCCTGCAGGGGAGGAAGGAATACTTGATGATCAATTACCAGATGAACATTTATTCACCATTTCAATTCTCTCTCCATGGTTTGCTGACATAGCAAACTACTTCTTGTCTGAACAGTTTCCACCAAATTTGTCCTCCAAGGAAAAGAGCAGAATCATAAGAAAGAGCACCCCATTCACTTAGATTGGGGGCAATCTCTTCAAGCTAGGTCCAATCAAATTCTGAGAAGATGTTTCAGGGAGGAGGAAGTCTTTGACATCCTTCTGGCTTGTCATGATGGGTCTTGTGGAGGTACTACAAGTTGGTTATTATTGGCCCACTCGATGCCAAAGGATGGGGAAACCTAACCCAAGGGATGAGATGCCTCTGCCACCTCAAGTGACTTTCGATCCATTTGACAAGTGGGACATGGATTTCATCAGGCCCATTGACCCTCCATCCAAACAGAAACAGTACATCATTGTGTGCACTGACTAATTAACCAAATGGGCTGAAGCCAGAGCCATCAAATTAGCAACAGAAGAAAAAGTGGCTGAATTCTTAAGGGAAAATGTGTTTTATAAGTTTGGGTACCCGAAAGAATTGGTCATTGATCACGGCAATCAATTTACATCTCACATGATTGAAGATCTACTAAGCCAACACAAGATCAAGCACAGAACATCCACTCCTTACCACCCACAGGCTAATGGGCAAGTGGAGGTAACCAACAGAGCATTGGAAGGCATTCTGACCAAGGTGATTAGCAACAATGGAAAGGATTGGGCAGACAGATAGCTGAGGCCACCTGGGCCTACAATACCACCTGGAAGACCACCGCTGGCTTCACACCTTATGAGCTGCTCTATGGGAAGAAAGTCATGTTGTCCATTGAATTTGAATACAACACCTTAAGGATGGCAGCACAATTGGATCTAGATATCACCAGGGCACAACAAGAAAGATTGCTCTAGCTGAATGGATTGGATGAATTTAGGATGCAGGCCCTCCTGCACGCAGAGGTGCCTCGAGTTCAAAGGAAAATCTAGCATGACAAGAATATAAAGACAAACAGTTTCAAGAAGGTGATTGGGCTTTACTGTATGATTCCCGGTACAAGGATTTTAAAGGCAAGTTAAGGACTAGATGGTTAGGGCCTTATGTAATAGAAAAGTGTCATGATAATGGTGTTGTGCGGATAAGAACCATTGATGCATAGGCTATCCCTTTGCTTGTCAAGGGGTATAGATTAAAAATCTACAAAAATCCCTTTTTAAGGCAAGAATTCATCAATAACATCAGCAAGACAGTGATGGTGGCAGATCAAGTCTCAGCTTCCACCCCACCAAGTCCCTGAAGAAAAAGAAAAAAATAAAGAGACTCAGGTGAAAACCTCCATGAGCCACTTGAGTCCCATTGTTGGGTTGAAAACCTCTTGAGGCGGCCCAAGGGTGTTAAAAAATAAAGAGAGAAAAATAAAAAGATCTGGGTGAAAACCTCTTTTGAGGCACCCAGGGCAGGAAATTAGGATGAAAACCTCCTTAGGGGCAGACTAGTTGTTTTTCAATATATATATATAAGAGAAAAGATACAAAAGATGACAATTTTGTTTTGCAGGTCTGCAAGAGAAGGATAAGCATGGCATGAGGAGGACAACAAGACTTACAAGAGCCATGTTTTAATCTGCCCATCTCATATCCTCCATTATTCACCTATTCTTCCATTTATAAACCCCTCCATCTCATTTCACACAAACTCTGTTTTTTCTACATGATTCCCTGTAATCCTACAAGAGTTTCTTGTAGAAATGACAGTAGACCTTGAAAACAAAAAGAAGAGCAGTCCGAGAGAAAAGTGATGACACAAGCCTATGTCTGGATGAAAAACCATTTACCTCACCACACCACAGCCATTCCTTTCATCACCGTGTCGCCCTTGCATCCATCAAAGAAATTAGTTCAAAAAATTTAGATTATAAAAGAAAAAAGGAAGAGAAAGGAAAAAAACAGAAAAGAAGGAAAGAGAAACCATACCCAAAGGCAGCATCCATCACCTACCATTCCATACCCCCTTTCTCTGCTCACCTCAACACCCCTTCTATTTCAAAGCTGAGAAAAAATGTGAAAGTTTAAGGGAGAGGTAGCTAAAAGACATCCTGTAGCAGCCTATCCCACAAAAGAAACCACAGAGACTGCAGCCATCTTCAACACAGGGACTACAAGGATGAGGAAGCTCCTCCAGAGCTCATCAGCAGCAGGAAGATCATCAGCAACAAGGTCCAAAACCTGCACATCAAAAGGAACAAAGCATCAAAAGAGGGAATACACAATGAAAATATGCATATTGAAAAGCACAACAAAGAGGCACCACTCTCCAGCATGCATCATCAACAAAGCAAAAGACCCATAGGTATGTCATCTTACTCATGCTCTCTCATAAGTATGATATGATCAAAACTATAGGAATAATGCGAGAATTGGTTTTATAAGTAAAGGTGGCCAGTTAACTTGGCCACCTTCGGCCAGTCTGTTAGCGCTTGAGATTTCACCCTAGGCTGAGGAAGGTAAACCTTCAAGGCAACATCAAACCATTTCACCTCGTAGCTAGCCCTACGGGGTATGAGAAGGCTCTCTCCGGTCAAACTCGGTGGATTTTTCAATAGGATGAGCTGACTCAATTAGGAACACTGATATTAGGCTAGTAAACTGATAACGAGGGTTGATTTAAAGTTTTTGGGGTTTTTTGGTGGCAAATTGAGGATCTGCAATTTTAGGGTGCGGGGATTTGACACAGTTTCTGCAGGTGGGTCTTTGGGGCAAGGTAGGAGTTTATGTTGATGCCTTTAGCTGAGATGGATGATCAAGGAAGAAAAAGAGAAAGCTAAAGAGGGCAAACAATGACTTTGAATCCTCTCTAGACAGTGGAAAACATAAACATTAAACAAATTTGAAAGCTGAGCATGGCAAGCATGAATTCAAACTTTATCACTTCATTTGTTTAATAAGTTGCAGTAAAGAAAGAGTTGGAACACATAAACACACTTACAATTACAATAAGAGAACACACCATCAACACAAGAGTCCACAAGAATCCCAATGATGTCTGCAAAACCCTGGTCTTCCTTTTCCTCAAATTGCAGAGATACAAGTAAAATATACAATAGGAGCTTCTCCCTCAAGAGTCCAACCATGAAAATGAGCAAGAGAAGGCATAATATAGATGATCTAACTCCTTTCCCCACCTCTAGGGGTCGAGCTCAGCTTCCTAGGAGCTGTTTCAACTAATTCTAAACTGAGCACTAGATAATAGGCAGTCAAAACAACTTGCCTCTAAAACTTAGGAAACCTATCCATGCATTAAATATTCACTATTTACATCAAAGAAACTTCTAGAAGTGTCAAAGGAGAGTAAATGTATCCAAGTGCTATGAAAATTACACAAAAATCCATCATTTACATGCCTCAAAAGTCAACCAAAGTAAAAACAGTGTTTTGCTGGCCGAACTGGTCAAAACAGTGAAATTTCCCTGAGTGGTCGCGCCCCTCACTTTGACTGGTCGCGCGCATTGACAGCTCTGTTTGAGGGCCTTCCCGGTGTCCAAATCAAGTGCAAGATAGCTCATTGGAAAGGTCTGTGAGTCAACTTTCCAACCCCACTGGAATTTCTGAATTTGGAGTTGATTTGACCCCTCAAAAGTCATTTCTCCCAAGGAAGCTTTCTGCAACTCAAAAAAGGGGCAGAAAGTCAAAATTTGCATGTATTTTGAGCTTTTGGAAGCCCAAATCTTCATAAAATCTGAAACCCATCCATAGGCAAGTGTATTTTTGCATGACAATTCCAAAAATGTAGAGTTTTCCCCGTTCTGAGCTTTCCCCATGACTGGTCGCGCGCGGGGTGAGACCACTCAAATGGCCAAAACCTGTAAAATTCCCAAAAATGCCAAAACTGCCTCAAAACTCTCAAAATTTCTTGGGCTCCTCTCTTTTATGATGACCACCTTTGCCTCCCCTACGAGGCCTCTGCTGTACCTCAACCTCTGTGGAAGAAGACCGGTCATCACCTTGCTCATAGGTTTCAGTGGTTGACATGGTGCTTTTGAGCAAAGTGGAGAAAATAGATAAAGTAAACTGCTGCCCTTGCCTGCAAAAATACTGAGTTGTATGCTGTTTTCAAGGGGAACAAATCATAAGGGAAATGTTAGGGGAGGGATTTTTAATAAGGAATGGGAAAATATGTAAAAACATGGATTTTTAAGGGATAATTCACAAAATGTCAAACATATCATCTCATCTTCCATCATTAGGAAATCATTTGCAAAGAAATACTTTATTAGGGAAAATACGTATGATAGTCATCAAGGGAAAGGACATGCATTTGCAACAGGAGTATAGGACAGCATAGATAGCTTGCTCCTTTGAGTTTTTTTGTTTTTTCAATGTACATCATAAGGTAAACAATGTTTTTCAAAGGATTTTATGTACATTTAGTCATAGGGGAACAAGGCTTCTTTTACATCTTGTCATAAGGGAAAAGGGATCTTAATTGAACAGGATTTTAGGGAAGGGGTAGAGAGGAAAACAGGGCTTGGTTTTGGGGAGACACAACAATATTCTTTTGTAAACAATATTTACAACAATATGTCCATTTTATACATATACACAGCTGCATTTTTCTTGTTTTTGCTATGGATATGCAACAACAGTATGTCTTCTATTTTCTAATGACTATGCACAACAACATCTTTTTTTTTATTTGGTCATTTTGCCATATTATTGCTCTTTTCTCTTTTTACATAACATTTTTATCCTTGCTGTTGTTCATTTATTTTCCTTGCCGTATGGAGGGTATTAGGGTTTGGGTAGAATACATGAAAGGGCATTAGGGTTTTGTAAAGGGATTTGGGGGAGGGATAGGGTTTTAGGAATTTGGGATGAGAGATTTAGTATTTATTGCAATTGAGATAAGATATATATGACATTTGTGAATTTAATAGGAAACAAGGAGGGAATAAATAGGGATTTAAAGCCTTGAAAAAACATCAACCCTAGCATAATGCCTACATGAACAAGCAATCACCCAAATCCATTTCTCCTTACATTTCTTGGTGATAAACATATATATGCAAGCCCATCATTTCATGTTCCAAGCATTCAAACGCACTAGAAGACCCTACCTCGATCAGTTGAGCAAGCAAGAGGGCGATTTAGTCGATTTGGAGTGGTTCTGTAGAAGACAGCTTGAGTGGTCGCGGCCCTGCTCTGAGTGGTCGCGCACTGCCTGAGTGGTCGCGCCCTTTAGAAAAATACACTGCAGAGGGGTCGCTGAGTGGTCGCGCCCCACCCAACTGGTTGCGCACTGAGCCTGAGTGGTCGCGCCCCTGAGAATGACTCCAACTTTCTGCAAATCGCCTCTTTTGACCTCTCACTCGTTTTTGCAAGCTCTCAAATGCATAATGAGGCTGTTTAGAGGGAAATTTACTCTTTATAGGCCCAATTTGAAAAAATTAACTTACCAAACCCACTTTCTAATGTTTTTGTTTTGACATTCACTTTTAACACTGTTTTGAGTTCACTTTGTCCTGAATTTGATCTTTTGAGTGCTTTAACTCCGTTCTTTTTGCAGGTTGACCATCTGATGGACTCTAGTGAGGAGACCAGGGTTATTGCCGGCATTTTGAAGAATTTTGAAAATTTCCTTATTTTTGGCAAAATTGACATGACCTTGGCTTTAAAAACATGGTTTTTAAATCCAAGGTATAAATGAGCTGTACCTGATGAAAATATCCATGAAACATATTTACATACCTCCTTCCGGCTTGCTGGGGACCCATGGACCTCTGACTCATGATCTTGCAATGACATTTGACTGAAACCCTAGACCTAAGACTTTGGACTTCAAGACAAAACAAAACAAGCGTGACACAAGTTCATTAGCTAATATGACCTGATCCAGCAAAGCCAAGAAGGGAACAAGGACCAGCTCCTCCATCAGTTTTATGGCATGCCTAACGGGATGCAAAACTGATACTGATGAGACACCTACCTATGCACATGTAAAGAGTTTTTTGATCACTGATGGAGGGCATCATGACCGACACTAACACAGTCAACGAGAAGAAAAGAGTTAGACCACTCTACACATGGAAAAAGTCAATTCAAAGGAAAAAGGGAATAAATCCAAAAATGGTTAAGTTGCGGAGGATAGGAGTGGGAGATGATTACGAGGTAAGGTGGAATGATGGACTGATAGTGGGACCAATGGTCCAAAAGGAGGTGCTCGTACTTGGCCAACTAGCACTCCATCCCACACAATCATCCATAAATAGAAATAAAGCATTCATTCCCATACGAAGAAAGTAAAGGTAACTTTGAGGATTCATCGAACGAAGAGGTTGCTCTCGGCATTCCTAGTCAGCGTCTACAACAAGCAGGTAAACTACAGGAAGCCTCCAGGATACAGAGGAATCAGCCTACAGAGCTATCAGTGGACACTAAGAGAGGTCAAATCAAGGGTTATCCTCACCAGAACGTAGCAAAGTGAGGTAGGAGCCATACCTTCCATATTTTCCATTAAAAAAAGAATTCCTCAATTCGATTAGGAATTTGCAGTGCATTTCAAGATAGAAAAATTGTATTACATGTCACTACAAGTCAAATTCCAAAACTTCCTCACTTACCAGAAGTCTTGAATTGTATCCACACAAGCCTCTATAATTACCAGGGAAAGATGATAGGAGGTTTCAACAAGAGAGAACCCACAAACACAGTAAGGATCCACCAGCATCCTCCTGTGGTGGAAATTTTCACAAGGCATCAATGGATGGGGTTCTTTGAGAGGATGAGAGGATACAATGATGATGTGACCAGATAATTTGCCCTCTCACTCATACCCCTCACTAGGACTAGTGCCACTACTATGGTGAAGGGTTTATCAGTAACAATTACCCCTGAGGTTATAAGCAGAATCACTACACTCCCCCTAGAGTTACCATTGAGAATGGAATACAAGGGTAACAACACCCTTACAAAGAAAAGCTTCTTTTTGGAAGGAAAAGAGCCAACAGAGGAAAAAAATGGGGTTAGAAGGGAGAGCATTCCATTCCCTTGGAATGAAGACAGTTACCACCTCATCAAATATATTTCATGTGAAGGGAGATAAAGTGTAGTGTATGGATACCACTTCATACTCCTGCAAGAACCGAGATTCGGAGAGAACACACCTCCTCATAACGGATTGAGCATACCTTATTTTCTTCTACAATCCATGGTAGACATGAGCATCGAAGTGCAAGAGGGAAAACATCAGCAACTAGCCTATCATGGGTTGATCAAACTCATCCTTGAAGATGCTCTACAAAACTTAAGATTCCCTATTGCATGGACAACATTTGCAGACATGCAGGCAAAAGAAGCAATTCAAGCTATTGAGTATGACAGAAGCCCTACTGCTAGTGAGGGAGAAGAAGAAACAAAGGAAGAAAAAGAGGAAGAAACAGAGGAGGAAAATGAAGAAGAGGCAGAGGAAACAAAAGAAGAAACATATGAGCAGAGTGAATAAATAGAGGAGGAAAATGAAGAAGAGACAGAGGAAACAAAAAAAGAAACATAATTGCAGAGTGAATAAATAGAGGAAGAAAAATAAGAGGAAGGAGGAGACAAAGAAGAGGATGAGAAAGAAAATGGAAAAGAGGAAAAAGGTCAGAAGGATGAACAAAATTTTGCAGCTCAAGGCAGAAAAGAAGAGGAACCACCAAGGGTGTCTCCAGAGCCTACAGAGAAAGAGGCAGCAGCTACTCTTATTACCCTAAGTACACCTATCATATCAAATCGAAAGAGGCAAAGACAAACCCCACTGTACTTGAGGACAAGCAAGAGCACTAGGATTAAACAAGGGAGACCTCAAACCCCCACCAAAACTCCAATTGCCATTGAGGATTCACCAAAACAACAAGAGAAGGCAGTCCCTCTAAAAAAAAATGAAGGAGAAGGAACATCAAAACAAGCTTCTTCCGAATCTCCAATCACCTATGTTAGGAGGCCTATCACAAGGTCAACTTCATCAAAAGGAAAAGGTCTCCTATAGGAAGTAGAGGCCATCCTACAGGAAACTCTGTCAAACCTATAAGGAACACAGAAAAGAGACCAGGAAGGAATGACTCAACAAGAAACAAAGGAAGAGGGCCAAGAACTGAAAGAAACTAGCCCACAGCCAAACCTCGGCTCCTACTACAAGTTCATTGAAGGAGGTAGGGTGATACCACAAAAGTTTGTCATTCCCTTATTCTTTGAACTTGAAAAAGAGAGGGAAAGCACACATAGGTGGATGAAAATTGCTAAATCAAAAGGGGTAGAGGTTGTAGGCCACATGGATGAGAAATTGTAGGAGATGGGCAGAGAACTGAGCAGCATAAGAGACAGAGAAGCAATGATGAAATCTCAATTAGAGGTTGAGAACACATGGCTAAGGAAGTAGCTACAAGAAAGGGAAAACCAATTGGAAACTATGGCCAATTTGTCCATGGAGGCAATCTAGTGTGGGATGCCAACAATGTCTTATGCCTTGTACCTCAAGGAACAATGGCTACAATTTCAGAGAAAGACCCTTGCACAAAGAGGAACTATGCCCTTCCAAGACTATAGACAATTCATTGATCTCTGTGATCAAAGCACCTTGGAAGATAGAGCAAAGATATATGAGTTTTACCTACACAATTTGGCCTTGACAGATTTAAATGTGTGGGACCCAAATCCAAAGCTAGGGGACTTGCAATTGATGGCCTTAGCATCTTGGATGAATCATGAGGAGGTAAGAGCTACATAGATGAAAAAGTTACTAGCAAAAGAAGAGGTAGAACCCCTTATGATCAGAGCAGAACAATCTAACCAATGGCCGTCATCAGCACCCACAATCTCATTGCAAATGATCCCAAGCTTGCACCAAGGTACCTTGTTATACAAGAGCAGGCAGTCACACACTTTGAAGACATGCTAATATTGCTAGGAGATGACAGCCAGCAAGCCTGCCAAAGGAGATGGAACACCTTGCGTTACAGCGTGAAAGTCAAAGAATATCATTCACTTGACAGAATGAGAGAGGCAATAAATAGAACCGCAATGTATAAGCAAGCACTATAAAGACTCAAAGTCAATTGGATTGTCTTGAGGCTTAGTCCACCATTGATTTTGGGAATGTTGGAAGGAAGAAAAGAAGAAGAAGAAAGAAAGCAGTCGGAAGAGATAGAGAAGAAGGCAGGGTTTTATTCACAGGAGGAAGAGACTACAGCAGAAGCATGGGATGTTAGGGAAGCCACCAAAACAATGAAGGACATGGACATAGATTGAGTTTCTCAGAGGATGGGCAACACTTTCAATAGGGGGTGATGATGAGGCTCATAATTGGGTAAAATATATGGACCTTAGTACACCTCCAAGCTTAGTAAAATTAGCTCTTCTCGTAATTCTTTACATGATTTAATTATATTTTTCTTATTGAGATGAGTAAAAGTAAGATGTTATATCTAGGGGTCTAATGTGCATTGTTTGCAGGTTTTTGGGAGCAGTGCAGGAACATGAATGAGACAAGAAGGAGAGATTATAGGAGATGGATCTCCCTCATTAAATCCTCACTCACTCGAAGATCTCTCAATCAAATCACACCAACTCGGAGTTGTAGGCAGCGGAGTCACGAGGATCATTGCCAGCCAAGCTAGTTAAGAACCAGTTAATCTTAAGATTGGGAGCCAAGCCTCCCTAGATTTAAGGAAGTTGTTGGAAACTTCAGTTGTATAAATAAAGAGGCCTAGAGCCTCATTAGGATTCATATTTTTTTATGCAAAATAGTTAAGCACTTTCGAGTTGAAGGATTGAGACCAAACACTATTATGTAATTTTTTGATATGTTAATGAAAATGAGCATTCCTTTGATCCAACACTGAGTTGACTCAAAGGGCTGAAGCTCTTGGGTTAGGGCCCAACCCTAGCAACAAAGGTTCCTCTTATTGTACTTGTATGCTTAGGTTATTTCATAGATTACTTGTTAAATTGCTTTTGGCATTGTTACATTACAAGTATTGGTGACTTTGATTAGTTTGCTTCCATTTGTGCATAGCTTTAATAATAGCATTAGAGAGATAAGGAAACATCAAAAAAGGTTGATAATAGGTGGATCTTACCTCATCCCTCCCTTCAGGGACCATGGGTTGAGGAAAAACTCCCATTCAGCCCAAAAAGACAGAATTCTGGTTTCTTATGAAATTTAGGGTTTTTTCTGCTAATTAGGTCATCATCTTTCAGTTTTAGAAGATAGGTTTTAGTTGTCATTTCTGATATCTTAAGTTGTATTAGATTTCATGTTGCTTTCATAATAGGTTTCAAGCATTTCCATGCATGAAATTGGCAAATAAATGGTGCAAATTGTGTTTTCCTTATATTGTTGTAAACCCTTCTTGTTTTGAAATGATTTATGGATAAATGCCAACAATCATGTGTATGCTGCAAGAGTTTCAATATCACAGGAAGACCTCATATCACCAGCCTCAGCCAAACGATACCCACCCATGATCTCAAAGGCCACTAAGTTCTCAATCCGGGTTATCATTTCACAAGGACAACTTGTCATGCTTGTTGAGCAAATCCAACCATCATAGAGCTTTGGTTTGAGTTTTGAGCGAGTTCCAACCACTTCCTTGCCTTATTCCTTCCATCACTCACCTTCCCTAAGCTCCATACCACTATCCAAATCACTCCTTATGGTTTCGGCCTATTCTTGTAGGAAAATAGGGGATCTTGTAGGTGAATTAGGACATCCTGTAAACATCTTGTAGGAAGACCTATAGTGGCCTGTTTTGAGCCTGATTTGTGAAAAATGCATCACGAAATCTAGGAGAATACAACTACTTACCTTCCAAGCCATTTGACCCATCACACTCATCTCTCTCCCCACCTATCCCACCTACCATGCAATCAAGAAGGATTAACATTCATGTTTTCACAAAAATACAAAAAGAAAATGGTTGTTATGCTTATTCATGTGCACAACAGTTAAGTGTTTGATTAGATCATATTTCATGCTTAGATTAGTTAGGATTTCACATGTGTTAAATTAGAATTCTTTTGAAGCAAGGTATCTTAACAAATAGCTAGATGAGTTGTGTGTTTTAGGAATCTATTTTAGTCTTTCATTACTGCAATAGGTAGCATTTCAATCCTCTCAATTAGGGTAAAATTCTAATTTCTCAATTGGTAATCAAATTTCTTCTAAATCAATAGAAGGCTTGTTTGAGAAACCCTAGTGGTCTATCACCCGGCTCAGCAGTGACAAAGAGTGGACCCATTACATCTATTTGTGTATACAACACTGTCAACTCCAAGTTTGTATGAACCCTGGGTTGATGAAGTAAAGTTGGTAGCCCCTAGGAGTTGCAGCATTCTTCCTGCAATACGAGTACTCATCAATAACCACTTCGTAAGTCTAACTTAGTGAAATACTTTGCATACCTCAACTGATCAAGAAAATCATCAATTATTGGCAGTGGATAATGATTCTTTACTGTGATTTTATTCAGTGCATGAAAATCCACACACATGCACCAAGTTCCATCCGTTTTTGGCACCAAGACAATGAGCGAACCACATGGCAAAGTAGATGGGCGTATGATACCTTTGTTCAACAATTCTTGAATTTGCTTTTGGATTTCCAAGATTTCCATAATCGACATGTGATACATGCCAATGTTTGGAAGTGGAACATCTTGTTGCCACTTAATCTCAAGCTGAATTCCCCTCTTGGGAGGTAACCCCTTTAGTTCCTAAAACATCTCGCCATGCTTTCTTACCACATCAAACAAATCATATTTTAATTTATATCACAACCTTTAAAATATTTATAGTCAATATCATTCTTTTTCTTGATCATGAGAAGCACAAAAATTTTACTTGCATTTACTAGTCTCTTCATTTACCCTGCATTAACCAAAGAAATGTTCATCTTTTTGAGATGGGCTCTCACTATGTACTCCACCCTATTCTTGAGAAATATGTATTTGTTGTCATGGCGATAAAATATTGCTTTCCTATCATACAAATAAGGACTACCCAAAATGATTCCTGAGATGTCAAACGAAACTACATCTAACTCAACTTCATCAATGAACTTTTCAGTAATGGCGAACTTGAATAAACACTTCCTTGTAACGTGTAAGTTTGAATTGTTAACTATCCAACCCAATGGATATGGCTTATGATGAGGTACAGTTTGAAGGTTTATTTTTTTAACCAAGTCTTCTGAAATCAAGTTTTATTGTGACCCACTATCAAATAAAGCATCAATCTTTGTATGATTTGAAATCACTCTTACATGAAAGAACTCTATTCTTGACTCTTCATTTGGAGTGTTGTTTTGACTATGTGATGAATTAGTGCTTGCAAGAGTTTCTTTTCCTTTTGTAACCATGGCTGAAATCTTGGTCTCATCACCATAATCTGAACCAAGGTCATGTTGTGTGGTAGTGGTCATCTTTTGTTTTCCCTTATTGTTTTGTTTCTTAGGCCTTAATTCAGGATGCAATTTCTAGCAGTGGGCTTCATCATGCCCCTCTTTGGAACAGTGTTTGCATGTGATTTTCTCTCCTTCTTTCTTCACACTTGCATTCTTATTTCCCTTCCATTTTCCACCCTTCTCTTTCTCCTTACCCTTGAATGACTTCCTCTTACTACCGTCTTCCTGAATGTTCTTTCCAATAGATTCAAGGTGTGTGGCTTACACACATACCTCATCTAAATTGTTTGGATTGAACATAAGAATAGTATATTTCAGATAGGAATGTGAACCCCCAATATATTTCAACAGTGTATCTTGGGAATTCAAATTCACTCCTAATAACAAAGCCCTTTTCCTAAACTCCTGTGTATAATCTTGGACTGTTTGGCCTTTAATTTGCCTAAAATTTTGTCAACTCAAAATGGATTTTTTCATATAGGCTAAAGGATAATACTATCTTTTAATTGCATAAAATTCAACCCAAGTGATGTATATCTTACCATGGATTCTCATTTCCTCTTGAGTCATTGCTTCCCACCAAACTAATGCAGCTCCTTCTAGCTTCAATGAAGCCAACTAGATATTTATGTCATCTTCTTGAAGGTTATGAATTCTGCAGTATACCTCCAACTATCGAATCCAATTGTCAAACTTTTCTGCATTCACCTCTCCATTGTACATGGGAAGTTTGAATTTTATGTCCAATTTAAGTAATGGAGTCTTTCATTTTGGGGTTTTTGAATGAGTATGGGCAGTTCCAATAGTGGTAGTGGAAGATGATCTTGTGTGAGATGATGGATATGATGAGGAAGATGATAAGGATGGTGGAGATGGAGGTGGCTTTCCACCATTCCCTTTGGAATCCTCCTTCTCATCTTTTTTATCCTTTGAGCTTCCTTCTCCACGTGGAGGTTTAAAACTCTCTCCAACCATTCTAGTGTTCCTCTCTTCATAGAGGACTTTAACCATCTCAGTCAAAGTATAGAAAGCTTTCTTGAATTCTTCCTCTTCTGAAGAGGGACCTTCAGGCTCTCTTTCTCCATAAATTATGGCTATGGATTCAGGCTCAGAAATTGGTACTACTTGTACCTCTTCAATATCATTTGAAGACAAAGCTTGAGGAGTTTCAAGTGCAGTTGGAATTGGAAGTTTGGGTGGTGGAGATTGTGACCTTGTGGCTTTCCTTCTTCTAGGAATTACCTCAGGAGTTGCAACCAATAGCTTCCCTTCTCCTTTCTGCAACTTTAACCTTGTAAGCATCACAATTTTGTAACCACTAAAACCCTATTTGCAAAAACTCAAGCAATCAAGCAATTCAACCTTTGCTCTGATACCAACTTGATCTATTTTTGTGTGATTAGTTTTTTTGTGCTAATAACAATTATAGATTTCTAAACATATGCTTGCTTATTGCTTTTTGTATTGGGGTTTCCTTAGTTGTTTGTGCATACAATTAGGTAAATTTCCTTAAGATTAAAATGAAATGCATGAGAAAAATAGCTTCAGAAACAAATGTTGAACAACAAACATTCATAGTGCAGCAAACCATCAAAGAGACACATTAACACAATGTTTTGATGGAGTTCACCCCTCCTGGGCTACATCTCCTTGGTCCAGCTTCCATGGCTTGGGCCTCCGTATTAGCTCAATTTGGTAAAATGTTGTTTTACAAAGCTCTATGGCTCCTGATACCTGCACCAATGTGTTCAGAATGTCTAAATTAGCTAAGAACACCTTTTTGTGAGCTCAATTTGGTCGAAAATTGACTTCTTTATGGCTCAGTCAGCCTTTTCCTAGAAAAGTTATGCTAAATCTGGAATGACTCCAGTTAGCGCGCTAATTTTGGTGGCAGGCTCGAATTTGGGGGCACCGCCAAATACACTGCTAGATTAAACTGTGGGTTAATTGCTTGTTAATTGTGCTTAATTAATATTAAAAAATAGATTAGCGCATAAACTTCGTGATTAGTCCTAACCATAACTGTTATATCTGGCGGTTTGAATGGGTTGTTCACATGCGATGTAACATCACATTAACTATTGGAGCGAAACCATCAGAGTGACTGTTTGTTGTCCCAGTGTTATCGTTCACATACGGGAACCATCAGAGCTTTGGTTTGGTTAATTGATCGTCAGAGTTACTGTAACCTTGACCACATTGTGTTCACATGCCATGACACTAACCATCACAGTTTTGTATGGTTGGAGCTGTTGGATAAACCACAACCATTGTGGTTTGTAGTGTTGTGTTCTCATGGGGGGAGGGTTGGCTTGCAGGCTGGCCCTCCCTTAACCGACACCCTCCAAACCATTACACGTTAAATGTATGCGAAGAACAGTTAGGGAAAGAACTACCCATTAGAGCAGGCGGTTAAGGCGCGGGGACGGTAGGCCGAGGTCGCGAGTTCAACCTAACCTCCAAGCAAATTTTTTCTCCAATATATATACCTCCAACCCAGCCTTTGGGAGGTGCCACGTGGCGGCGTCTAGGCTTGCCACGTGGCATTCTTCCATTGGTCTAAAAATGAACCAATAAGAATGCGCCAACACACCCCTGTACAAACCAACCGAACGATGCCACTTGTCCATCCCTGATTCGTCATTGACCATGCCTAGTCACCTGCCACATCAACAGTACGGACTACTGACTGTGTAGTGATTGGGCATTTTTTTTGCAAATTTCATCTGTTTAGCAAAGCGATTAGAACACAATAACTTTGTCATACGAACTCAGTTTTCGAGGAAATGAGTTGCGTTAGGATCGTTCTTCCAAGACGGACATGATTGTTCAGGTTTCGAGTCATTCTAAGAACTTTGATTTTTTAGCTAAATACTAAGCACCTAATCAAATAAGGAAAGGAAAACCCTATGCTACGTAGATAATTTAAAGGAACTTGGTTGTTTGAGGAAGGAGAGAGCAATTGGGATTTCCTCTGCGCCGAGCTCCAATAAAATCCACAAAATATGCAGAGAACTCCTCAATTAACGCAGTGACTCTCAATGATAAGGTAAGTATCAAAGACTCCTCAAACAACTAGAATGATTTCGAAAAAGTTAAACTCCATATTTGTTTAAGATGTGTCACAATGGGAGAAAAATACGACTTCAGTTCCAGATTTTTAATGATTTTTCATCTTCAAAATCCTTTGCCACCTGTATAATCCATGATTTCTCGATATATTATAAATGAGTTTAATTAAAACTATATGTTTACATAGGGAAGACAAATCATTAACAAGAGGTTTCTACAAGTTTTTCTACAAACTCTTCTTGCAGTTCAGGTATCAAAACCACGATTTCCTCATGAATTTTTTGTCAAAAACTTTGCACAGTGAATGTTATTTCAAAAACACAGTACACAATTTCTAAAACAGAGGAGGCTTTTTCATAAATTTTATGAGGAAATACGATTTGCAAAAACAATGAGAGATTTTCTTACAAGTGGAGATTTTTCTTTGGGTCTTTTTACACAATCATAATCTTTCTTCAATTAGATTTATAAACAGAGAACCTTGTGTTGATACTATTTGCAACAGCAGTCAAGAAAATTGAAGATTTATAAGCAAAGGAAGTAATCTCATTTGTTTTCAAAAGTTAAGGAGATCTGGTAAGTGCATTTACCAAGATTGTTATTGCATGAATAAAAAACATTTTGTTTATTATCTTCATAATGAGATTATTTACTGGGAAATGTTATATAAATTGGTATACAGAGCATATGCAAATGGCAAAAAAAATGGAACCCAAAGAATTCAAAGTAGAAAATTGGAGTAAGGAAGTAGTGGAAAAATTGTTTCAAGCAAGACTACTAGAGTTCCTTAGGAAGTTTAATGGCCACAATGATAGAATTACACAAGAATTCATAGAAAATTTTGAAAATGGGCAAACTAAAGTGGGTGAACTTCCTATACCAATGAATCCAACTTTCATATCTCAAGCATTAGAACTTCCTCTAATAGGAGAAGAATATCATAAAGGTTTACATTTTAAGGAGAAATGATGGACATTTTTCTTAGAAGAACAAAGGAAATGGACCTTTGATAGGGCAAAAGGAATTTTAAGGGATTGGTTCAAAGAACCTTGGTCAAAATTAGTTATGATCATCCAAAAATATTTTACTTGTGACAATAGGCACAATATAGTCTACCTTCACCATATAAAATTGCTTCAACATATCAAAGGAGACTGTAAAATCAATATTCCTTACTTGTTTTCAAAGAGCTTCACTAAAATCATAGAAATTTTTAAAAACAAAACTGAAGCTAAAGAGGCTAATGTCTATAATTGTGGGTTGATTAAGATCCTTGTTGAGTATCAGGCAAGAAACAAAGGGATACTTTGGAATGAGTTTTTGGTCAAAAATCACTTTGAATACCAATTAAGAGGGAATGAGGAAAGGTTTGAGCAATTACATATCACAAAAAGTAT
Source organism: Pinus tabuliformis (assembly GCA_031772625.1). Classification (NCBI taxonomy): domain Eukaryota; kingdom Viridiplantae; phylum Streptophyta; class Pinopsida; order Pinales; family Pinaceae; genus Pinus; species Pinus tabuliformis. The sequence goes on along the minus strand of CM062817.1, from coordinate 588,113,705 downwards.
CATAGATTCTCCTTTATATCCAGGGACAAGATTGAAAAAGAAGCAGGATGGTGTTATGATTGAGAAAGAAATATATTTTTTGTCTATTCCTAGGAGATCAAGAAGAAAGTCACAAGAAGAGCCAAACAACCAAGGGAAAGACCCAGAAATTGAGATTGTTGAAACCAAACCTCCACAAACATCAAAACAAATTGATGAGATCATACAGAGATTGGAGGAAGAAGCTCGGGAAGAGCCATAGAAAAAGGCTCTTATTTTGAGGATGCTTGGGTTGGAGCTACCTCATATCATTCATATGATAAAGAGACAATGGAAGAATCCAGAGAATTGCGCACTTATGAATATTTGAAGAAAATATCAGAATTGACTAATGAACTAGAGGACAATAAAATCATGGAAAGACACTTGAAGAGAGAGAACAAAATGTACAAGGAAAACAACAACAACATGGTCCAAGAAAACAAGAAATTGTACAAGCAAATAAAAAATCTTAAAACACAAAATATGTTCATTTCTAAACAAGCCTACATATGGCTAAAAGAGAAGAAGTTATGACAATATAAATATGAAAAACAAAAAGTAAAAGTTGTCGTCTACAAAGCAAAGGAATATGAGGGCATTGATATTTCACTTCGAGCTGCACATGAATAGACTACAAGTTCACGTATAGCAGGGGCAACATTGTAGAAATTCTGCAAAATTCTCTACAAATCTACCTCTGAGATCTATGTAGAAAATCCGACTGTAGATTAACTCGATAATGCAATATACCAAAGCAAAATACCATAATCTACTTCTACTATCAAACTTGTGGAAGCTTAAAGATTTGAGCAAGATCAAGCGGAACACATATAACCAGAGAAGAATCAAAGCACATGAAACACAGAAGAATACTCAGCCTCAGCTAAAAACCCCACTATCTGTATTATCATACAAGGTGGAAATACATCAAGATTACACAAAGCCTTAGCTCTCACAGCTAGCCAGCTCTTAGTACAATCCTCTTGGATGCTCACATGAAAACAAGGCTTCTCACCAACCTTCTCCTTTGCCCTCCAAGCCTCCTATTTCCTTGCGTTGTTTCTCCTCGGTGATCCTCCTGTTACCAAGTGTAACACTGATCACTCACACTAATCTCACACCCTGTAAAACTGCGCAATCCTCAAGGAACCTTCCCTTGACTGCATGGATGAGTTTCCTTTATAGGAAAACACATGCAACTGATAGTAACCTATCCTTGACATTTAGCTCAACTGGGTCTTTCTCTGAATAGACATGCATGCGTCAACGGATTGATAACTCACAATTAGTTCCTCAAACAGTTTGGAACTAATTTAACTGGACTTAACTCAGTAAACTGAGCTAACTAATTACAACTCAAATATAACTCAATCTTATCTCCTTAATTAAGGGATAATCTCCTTAATTTATGGGATAACTGTTGCATGACTTCAGAAAGACTTCTAACTTGAATTTCTCCAACTAATTAATCCATAATGAATTAATTAATTATTTCCAAGCAGCTGGTGAGACTAAATTCGAATTTAATTCACAATTTTAATTCAAGGACAAGTTAAAATTGGAATATTCTGGATTCTATTTTTATCATTTCTTGTTGCTATTTTCAACAAACATCACTTAGAAGGTCCAAACGAAGGAAGCAAGCATGAGGACATGCTTGAGTATCAGCAAGGGGGAGATGTTGGCCCTCAATTTTGGTCATTTTTGCCTATCCTAAACCCATCCATTTACCACCATATTCCATCATATTTCACTTACATATGCTTCATTTCACTCTTATTTTTCATATTCAGGTAACTAAATTAAGTTTTTCAATTTTTAGAGATTTTTGTAAAAATTGGGTTTTAAGAGTAAATTTGGATTGCACTAAAAATTCCCATAATAGCTCTGTTAAAGTCATATGTGCAGGACACCTGGGCGAGAGCTGAGTGCATATTTGGAAAGCTTGGGAACCACGGATGGATGAACACCTATTGGTTCAGTCAAACTGAGCAAACACAAGCCTAATCAACGCTGGTCAAACTTGACCTGTCATTCAGAAATCCCTATTAAAAAGGGGAAGAATATTATTTTTTGGGATTTTGCCTAATTTTGTGAACCATACTTAATGATTTCAACCTGGATGGATGGATTATGATAGATAAATATTGTTACAACTATTGTAGCTGAGTTTGTTGATAATTTTCTTATTTAAACTGAGTTTATGAACCATTCATGGATGTAATTTGTATTCAGACTATTGGAGACCTTTTTGAGGTATACTTTCCACTGTTGTAAGTTGTTGTTCATGTTGTGGATGTTTTCATAAGTTAGTTGTAGCTGAGAGTTCCTTAGGTGTACAAGGCAAGGTTAGAGGGCCCCAATACCAAGCTAAGTACACTTTGATTACATTAGCATAATTTTAATTTCAGCGTTTCTTGTTTTAGATTTATGCTTCAGATATTTAGATGTGTGATGCTTTTTGTGTGATTTTGGGATGATGGTAGTTTAAAATCAAATTTTCATATGAAAGGACAAACAAGAATTTAAGTTCTCTTTCTATCAAGTTATGAATCATAGCTAAAATCATCTTTTTTGCATTTCTTGTACTATTTCTTGAATTCTAGTTTTATTTGATGCAATGTTAATGTTATTGGAGTAGATCTATGAGGAAAGACAACCAAGATCTCCTAAGTTAGGAGCCTCTTCTCTTGCTATCTACACATTACAAACCACTGCTCTTTAGTTTCTCTTCTTGGGGACAGTACTGTGAGGAAGGACAACTAGGACCTCCTAAGTTAGGAGCCTCTTCTCTTGTTTGTTGCATCTTGAGCAAAAAAGTTTTTAGTCTTTTAAAACTTAGACCATATTTGTAATATGCCCTTCCTTTAACTTTATAGGCTTGCCTTCCTAATTTGATTTCACCTAAAATCCATATATTTTGGACATGCTTCCAAGTCTACAAACCCGGATTGACAAGTAAAACGCATGTGTTAGTTTACTTAGTAAATTGACTTTACATTCCACCAAATCTAGAGAAACTCCAGTTAACCCTGCCAAATTTGGAGTAGTGTTGATTTGTCGGACCTGCCAAACTACCGCCAAATAAACCCGAAATTTAATTAAAGATAAGCATGGTTAATTAATGCTAATCCCGCTTAGCGTGTAGTGCTACCCTCTAGTTATGGTATATGGTCATATGTGAAGAGGGCTAGCCCTCTCTTTCCCCAACCACCACATTTAATCACTTTAAATAAAAAGCGTGCCCTATGTTTATTAAGAAACATGTTGTGGTATAGTGGTAAGGTGTGGGGCTTGTGTGGGCGAGGTTGCGGGTTCGACTCCGACCTCCCCACTATAATTTTACCTGACCTTTGAGAGGGCACGTGGCGGCCTCCGGGCTTGCCATGTGTCAGCCTCTCATTGGTCCACCTCAAATGCACTTGACCAATAATATGCCGACACTTGTCACAATCTGATTGAGCCACCTGTGAGAATAATCCTTGGAATATTATTTTTGCTATCTGGGATGCCTAGTCAGCATCCCAGTCAGCCTATACCCAAAATTTGCATGTTTGACAAAACAGACAGAAGTCTTTATCTTTCTCATACAAGCTCCGTTTTGAGTGAAACAAGTTGCGTTGGGATCGTATCACCAAGACGGATGCAATCATTTAGGTTTTGAGTGATTTCGAGCACTTTGATTTTTGAGCAAATTTTTGCCCCTAATCCAGATTTCGATCACTCCTTCCCACTAACAGGCTTTTGGACCCACAAAAGTTGGTTATCTGATGAGAGTTGAATACTCTTCTCCTTCCCAAGTTTATCAATTGATTCTACTTGGAAAAATATCCATGACAACCACTTGGGTTCACTGACATGCCTTGCCTTGCAAATGGCTTGGCACTTCAACCAATGTTCTCCTTTTGTTGCTGACCCAATCCAACACTTGTTGGCTGCTTGCTGATTAAACACCTTGCTATACCAAAGCGATCCTTCGGTGCTTGGAAATCTGACTGATGGCCTTCCCACTGAGAATCATGTTCCTCATTTGCAACACATGCATTCGATGCAAGCTTCTCCTTGGAAACCACTTTTCCAAGTTAAGCCCATCTGAGTGAACTACAATAATGAGTTCCAATATCAGTAATAACAAGAAAAGAAATGACCATTCTTTTACCTCCATGGTTCCAAATTCCACATATGGAAGAATGCATTCGCCATTTCTTTCGCTTCTTGGCGTCAACATATCAAATGGTCTACAATGGTTGCATTTTTTTTTGGCATTTTTGTCCACTTTCGCTTCTTGATTCCATCATCCTCCAGTATTAACATGTTGCTCGTGTCATGATTTGAGAATGAAGGCTAATCATGAGTCTCTTACTCAAGCATGGACCTTCCAAGATCCTGCGACATCTTGTCACAAGAAACACCATTAACCTTGAAAAACACTCATGCAAGAATATAACTCGATGACCTCTTCCTTTTGGTTATTCAAAGCAACAAATTTCACATCATGTGAACATCGCCATGTACTCTAACATCTTGGTGTATAAACCATCAACTAAACACAAGTCGAAAAAACATGCTTCTTCAAACAACTGACTTTCAAGTCAAGCAAAAGCATGTACAACAACTTGACAATTTACAACAAGAATTCCACATTCTTATGAAACAATTCATCACATCTCCCTTTCATCTTTGGAGACAAAAATCAACTCTTCCAAGTCGATAAAACATACATGTAACAATAAATCAACCACATAAGCCGACAATCATGCATGTGCAAATGATCAACATTCTCAAGTTGAAAACATACATGTTAACAAAGCAATCAACCAACGCAATTCAATCACTCATGCATGTTTAAGCACAATGAAACTATTAAAAAATGCATTGTTCACACACACAAACTCTCATGCATGTATAACAATTCTCAATTCTCTCACAAGTACAAGAATCCCATTGGTATGTACAAGTACTTAAAGAGCTGAAATGAACAAATTTGTTGCAATAAAGTGAGTCAACATTCTCCACTTTCAAACACCTTCCTGGCGTAAACATGCAAGTTCAAGAATGCAACATGCATGCAAATTTGTAGTTGCAAATTGCCATCTTTGTTGCATCTAAGTGAGTCAACATAACTCTACATTTCCAACATCTTTCTTCATGCAATATGAAGCATACTTTCAGGAGAAAAGAAATTCATCCAAATAACAAGGAAATGCATCAATAAGGCAAGATTTGCATCAATTATAAAAAGAAATGCAAGGCCATAATTGGTTAAGAAATCCAACCATCTCTTTACAAACCATTTCAATGGCGCTTCTTTCAGTTGCACTTCGTCATGTGTATCATCTTGACCCACATCAATTACGGAATCCTCTTTTCCATTCTTGCCAAAATCTCTCTCCACCTTCTTCAAATGTCATGGATGACTTGTTGGATGCAAAGTCCAACACTTGTCTACAAGATGACCTTGTGGAAATGAGTGCAAAATAATTGCATCTTCTTTTCAACATGGTTTCCATTATCCAATGGACCTTCGGCTTCATGTCTCTTTTGTTTTTAAAGTTTCCCGTGTATGGCTATCCTCTTCCAACACCTCAAAACAATATGGTTATTCAAACCACAAAAAGAACATGTAAAATTTCTCCAAATCTTATGTGAAGATTTACCATGTTTATCATAATCAAAAGAAACTTGATTAAAGGTAGATTTATACCTTACACATTTACCTTTGTCGCCTTCTTGAGGAGGTGAATTTGATGAGGTAGTGGCTCTCTTTGGAATACCAACAATGGTTTCAATGACCTTAGAGCTTTCAACATCCTCTTGTTTGCCATTTCCACTAGTTGCATGCTTATGAGCATCTTCTTGCAAAGTGGGTATAAAACTTTTGCATTCCTCATGAAAAAAAGCTTCACAAGCTTGAGGTAATGAACATGTAATGAAAGTCCTTCTTGGAACACCTTCATATGCCTCCTTGGCTTTGGATCATTCTCCATCATGTTGTCCATAACCAAGACCCAAACACATGGGCCTTTCCTCAACAACAATTGGCTCAACTATGTCTTGTGTGTGTTTGCCTAACCCTTTACCTTCATAGCCCATATTCATCAATAATTTGGACCCTATTCCTCTAGTGTGTCTTTCAAAAGCACCAAAACATTCATTTTGAGAGGAAATTGAAGATAAAATTGAATTACATACCTCATTTTCATGCACATACTCGGCTAAGGTTTCCTTGGCATCATGAAGTTGAATCTCCATCTCATGCATCTTTTCAAGAAGCTCTTGCTTCTCCTCTTTCATGGCCATCAACTCCTCTTGAAGTATAGTGTTCTCCTTCCTATCTTCATTCATCTCTTGCACCATATCTCTCATGATGATAAACTCTTGCAACATCTCTAAATCAAAGAGTCTTGCTAAGGAAGATGGATTAGAAACATCACTTGTTGAAGTTGCCATCACACTTGTAATGCATCAAAAAGCTTCACAAAGCTTCAAAAAGTTTCTCAACAAAGAAGCATCTCAGACCATCTCCCTTCTTCATCTTACACACATAAACTTGCACATAGTTAAATTCTCCTTGCACAAATACAAAACCAATAGCTAATTTTCTAGCTAACCTTGGCAAACCATCTCAGGGTTAAAATGAGCTAACAGTGCTCTGATACCAACTTGATATGAATGTTGGGCAAACTTGTTAATGCTATGCAAGCTCCCTCATCAGTATTAAAAAAATGTGTTTAGGATTGTCTCAAATTAACCAAAATGTGAGGATTTATGTGTCAAGTATTGAGTGTATTTTATGAGCAATTTATGAGGTTAATTAGCTGTTTAAAACACATATACAACAAGTAAATTTCAAATAAATAAAACACAACAAACTCATAACATAAAGTTGATAAAGGAGTTCACCCCTCCTGGGCTACATCTCTTTGGACCTGCTTCAATGACTAGGCTCTCTTTGGATTAATGGTCAATTCTTTGATTACATGCACTTGCAGTGATCTAATGGATTTGTAACCTGCTCCATTGGATTTAGAATACCCAAAAACCCCAAAAATGACTTTCCAAGCTCTGCAATTGGACTTCAGTTGATCTAGGCTTGACCTCCTCTCTTGGTGGCCCTAAGCTTCTTTTAACTTCAATGTAGAAAAATCACAAACAGAAGTGTCTTTCTGCCTCTGCAACATATTCCATTGTGTTCAGATTATCAAAATCATCTAGGAATGACTCTTTCTCAGCCAAAATTGGTTGAAAATTGAAGAAGTTATGGTCTCTGCAATTTTCCCTAGGAAAACTCCACCAAATCTGGAGAAACTCTAGTTAACCCCGCCAAATTTGGAGTAGTGCCAGACTTGTTGGGCTTGCCAAACTACCGCCAACTAAATCCTCAATTTAATTAAGGATAAGCATGGTTAATTAATGCTAATCCCTCGTAGCGCTGGCCTCCGGTTATGGTATATGGTCATATGCGGAGAGGGCTAGCCCGCGGGGCTGGCCCTCTCTTTCCCCAACGACCACATTTAATCACTTTAAATAAAAAGTGTGCCCTATGCTTATTAGAAACATATTGTGGTATAGCGGTAAGGTGCGGGGCTTGTGTGGGTGAGGTCGTGGATTCGACTCTGGCCTCCCCACTATAATTTTACCCGACCTTTGAGAGGGCACGTGGTGGACTCCGGGCTTGCCACGTGTCAATCTCTCATTGGTCCACCTCAAATGCACTTGACCAATAATATGCCGACACTTGTCACAATTTGATTGAGCCACTTGTGGGAATATTCTTTTTGCTAACTAGGTTGTACGGATGCCTAATCAACATCCCAGTCAACGTGTACCCAAAATTTGCTTGTTTGACAAAACAGACAGAAGTCTTTATCTTTCTCATACGAGCTCCGTTTTGAGTGAAATGAGTTGCGTTGGGTTCGTATCACCGAGACGAATGTGTTTGTTCAGGTTTTGAGCGATTCCGAGCACTTTGATTTTTTTAGCAAATTTTTGCCCCTAATCCATATTCTGATCAATGTATAAAATGAGACTTTCACGAGAGGGAAGTGAAGAGTGAGTATCTAGAAGGAAAGTAATAGTACTATCCTAAGAGAGGAACATGAGAGAAAGGAAATATTTGTTAGTTATCTAGCGAAATAGTTCACATAGACATAACGATCACTAAAGAAAATGCAACACACATCAACAAGATAAGTACCAAAGCCAATGAATTAGTTTAATTTATTTAGTACATATGAACATAACATATACCGTAAACATCTAAAGAATAGTCTTACAATATTCATGATACATGCATGAAAATGTGTCAGCTCAATGAGCTTCTGATTATTAGGTGAAAGATCCAAGTACACAATTACAATGGTGAGACACTAACTCCATTAGTGGAACATTAAGTCACTTCTTGCTTCTCCAAAGAATGATCTCCTCTCCTATGCCAAGCTAGAGAAGCCAAAGTGATCTGGGTTGATATTGGTGGCCACTCGCCTATTCCACTTGGACACCCACTGTTGTTTCTTTTCAGTTTCCTTAACTGTAGCACAACTTACTTTTTTTGGCAGTTTTTTGGGTCCTAAACTTCTGAAGCCATTTTGAGGGACTAAAATACATTATTTTATGGAAAATTGAGAGACCAAAAAAGTGCCAAACTAACTTATTAATTTTTTTTTTCGCCCTCCTCTTTGACATCTTAGAAATGAGATATTATGATAGCCAAATGGAGATCATATGCCAAAGTTATGACCTCGAGAAGTTGACGTTCCAACTTACCCCAATGGGGCCCACAAGCTTTTGACACTTCGTCTCCTAGGGTTAGTCTTTTGGATGTTTAGAGTTTCTCATTGTTTCTCAATGATAAAAGGGCCACTGAGCCTCATTGTAACACAATTCAAAGCATGTAGCCAACACATCTCTTCTTAGAGATAAACTACCATCGCCCGAGCTAGTTTATTTCCATTTTGTATGTAAGCATATTTCAATTCTTTGATATTAATGAAACGAAGTTTTATTTCTTTTGCATTTCTGTATTTATGTTTATATTTGTATCATGTTGTGTTCCTATATAAGTTTGGATTAGTGGTATCAGAGCGGTCTGCTCTTTCTCTGTTTTTCTTTGCATGTCCCCAATGAGGTCAGGGTATAAGGAGTTAGGGATCAAATTGGTTGAACCTTTGCAATATCAGTGAGTAGGAGATCCTTTCAAAATATTGCTCGAAGAAGCCCTCAAGCGACAAAGGAACACGATGATGGACAACTTTTCCCAGATCCTTCAGCGACTACCCATAGGTGACGCATCTTCATCTAGTAGCCACTACCTTTAAGGTACAAGTCAACTTTGACATCCCCATATCTAAGGACCAGATAGATGCAGATGTCGTAGATAAATGGTTAAATTTGTTAGAAGGATATTTTTCTATTCATGATTTTTCCAATCGGGAAAAGATTACTCTTTCACTCGTCAAAGTCACCCCCCACGTCAAGGACTGATGGGAAACCTACTATGAGAAGAGGGACGAGAGGGAACCCTCACTATTTTCAGCTGCACCCACTTGGAATTCTTTCTGATATGCCATCAAGGAGCAGTATTACCCTATCGGGAGCTATGAAGTTAAATACATAAAGTGGACCACATTGCGGTAAGGAAGGGACCAAGACATGCTATAGCTCACAAATATTTTTCATACCCTTAGCACGAAGTTGGGTATTAAGTATTTTGAGAAACATTTGGTACTCAAGTATCGCGATTGTCTACAAAAGTACATCCATGATGAGATGGATTTCCTGGACATCTCCTCGCTCAACGTCACCTATCGATATGTTGTCAAGATCAAGCAAAAGTTTAAACAGAAGAAATGAGACTTTGGATCTGCGAATCTGAAGTAAGGGAAAGGCGTCCCCAAACCGCAGAATAAAAAGTCAAATCTAAGGCGGAGTGACCCAGGACAACCCGTTGAAGCCGCAACCAAAGAATAATACCATGAAGACAAAGAAGGACACGGAATGTGGTGAGAGTTCCATAAGAGCCCCACTCACAAAACGAGTGAGTGTTCGAGCCAAGAAATCACTGGTGCCTGAGTTGAAGGCTTTTGAATCAGATGCATGTTTTGACTCTGAGTCAGAACTCAACAAGAGGAATGATAAAGGAAAGTAGATTATTGATGCAAAACCCAATGCTACCAAGATCCAAAAGATTGAGCCCAGAGGAGGGGGAGCGCCTCTTCCACTCAGAGATATGGGTGAAGGGTTCTCCGCTGCAGTTGATTATCATCAATGGGAGCCAAAAGAGCCTCATTTCAGTAGAGGTCGTGAAACATCTGGGCCTACCAACCACACCACATCCGCAGTTGTACACCATCAGGTGGCTTCACCAAGGATGAGATCTCCACGTTAGCTAGGGTCTACCATTTCAAAATCCCCTCCACTGTTGAGATTATGGAAATTGGGGATATCTTGGATTCGAAGGCTCCTAATTTCTTCCCAAGTCCAGTAATCCTCGGGATCAAGAATGCTTGGAGCTCTGCGAACATACTCCTCCATGGGCGGATATATGAGAATTGTATTGAATTTGCCCCCCAACAGCTCTGGGGAAAGCACCGTCTCACACAAATCATATTTCAAGTACACAGGATTGAACGATCACTGCGCATTGAGCTCATCCTTAATCTTCATGAGCTCCTTCAACTGAGGGTACTCATCTGCCCCCATAGACATATCTGGGTTTCTAATGAAGTTATATGGATGGGTGCCCATGTCAATAAAGTGATGCGCGTAATCATTCTGCTTGGCCCTCGTGGGACCCTTCCCATATCAAGATTGCGCTCCACTCTGACGGAGGGTCATATCTGCACCTGGTTTCACCATATTCCGATGGTCTGGAGCCGGAAAGGGCACCACATTGTTGGGATGCCAAGGAATCCTTATTGGTCCGTTGGAATTCATTGGTGGTCTGTTCCCTGGAAAGAGTCCAAAAGCGTTATATTCTGGACGAACTGGAACTCCCGATGCCCCCCGGGTGCCTCGAATTGCCATGGACCGGAATACTGATTGTTATAGAAAGGATACGTATTGCCTGCAGGAATAGGTATTTTATGGGATTCGATCCCTCGACCACGACCTCTTGCGATTCTACTGCCCTTCATCTTATTTCTTCTTTTCTGCAATCTATTGGGCCACTCTTCGCTACTCTCTTTCTTGGCAATTTTTGCTGGTTGTTGGGTCTTTGTTACCTTAACATTCTGTTTCTTTGCCTTTGGCTCATCATCACTCTCATCTTCCTTATCACAACCATTATTGAGATTTTCTTCATGTGGATCTCTCTCGCTACGACCAAGTTTATTTTTACCTTTATTAAAAGTAGTCTTTTGTGCCTTATTCTCATCATTTTGATCATGGTTTTCTTCCTTATTATTGATTTCCTTTCGACATTTATTAACTTCTGCAATTGATTTTTCTAATCGCTGATATGCTTCCTGAATACTAAACTGTTCGACGTAATCAGGACGTGAACGTAACGACACATTGTGCGTCGAACAACGTTCAAAGACCTGCATGATTATATCGTGTGCCATGGCTCTGATACCATTGAAGCATAAAAACTATGGCTGAAGCACGAAGACTGATAGCTTGTAGGCTTAATTGGAAAAATACACATAGGTATTTAATAAATAATAATTTATTAATGTATAAAATTGTATTAGATGATATAAGATGATTTGAATGTTACAATGAGGCCCTGCTTTTAAACCTCAGTAGGTAACCTTTTGTGAATGGGCATGTCTTTTAGACATGCCTTTTCACCTAACTAAATGACTATTTAGCCTAATTAATATTTAATTATTTAATATTTATATTTATTTTATTTATTTAATTGTTATGAATTACGTAGTGTCACCTCACTGTCACCTTCCCTACAATATCAAACCCTTCACAAATGAGGTATTGTGTGATGTTGCTCCTCTTGAAGTTTGTGATGTATTATTAGGCCAACCATACTTGTGGAACCGCCAGGCTATGTATGAGTCTAGGCCTCGCACTATTATTATTACTTTGGACAATAAGTTATACATGATATTGGAGGTAACATTGCCTATCACCATCTCTTTGATCTCTGCGAAGCAATGCAATAAGATCATTTCCCTAAACAAGAAATTTGTCTTCCTTATGATTCACCCTCAAGGAAAGAATAAGATTGTGGCCACCTCCACGACCTCCAGACAGGGGTCCTCCACACAACAACAACAAATGGACAAGGTCATGGAGGAGTACAGGGACATATTCACCTCACCCATAGGGGTACCCCTACACTGTCAAGTCAAGCACTCCATCGATCTGAGAATGGGCGCACCGCTACCCAATGGACGAATCTACGGATGCTCTGTTATGAAGAATGATGAGATCAAGAGGCAGATTCAGGAGTTGTTGCAGAAATGGCACATCAAGCCAAGTTCATCACCTTATTAGATCTCGATTGTGTTGGTACAGAAGAAGGATGGAACCTAGAGGCTCTGTATTGACTATCAGGTATTGAATAAGATCACTGTCCATAACAGGTATCCAATCACACAGATTGATGACCTTTTGGACAAGCTCAAGGGTGCCAAATACTTTAGCAAGATTGACTTGAAGTTCAATTATCACCAGGTACTAATTGAACCATCTGACATGTGGAAGACCACCTTCAAATCCAAGGAGGGCCTTTTCAAAAGGTTGGTAATGCCTTTCGGGTTGACGAATGCCCCCGCAACCTTCATGTAGTTGATGGACAACATCTTGCGGCCATTCACCAACTCGTTCATGGTAGTGTACCTGGACGACATCCTGATCTTCAACTGGAGTTGGGATAGCTTTTGAGCTGATTCTTTTTGTAATACTAGTTATATTTCCACTTGTATGATAATACAGAGATGGGCTTTTAGGCTAGTGCTTTCCCCTGGATATTTCTTCTGTGTTATGTGTGATTGATTCCTTCTTATCAGTTATATGTGTTCAATTAATGTTGCTCATGTTCGATTAAGCTTATGCTAAATTGTTTGTAGAAGTAGATCAAGTGTTTTGTTTTAGTATATTGCATTACCAGGTGATCTACAGGTGGGAATTTCTACATGGTATCAGAGGAAAGGTGATCAAAGCGGAGAATAGTATACTGAGAGGAGATTTCAAAGTTTTGAGTTTTGGGCCAAGAGTTTGCAGAGTAGATCTGAAATTTTTTGTACAAAATTTTCAGAAACAAATAACACATTTGGATTCCTTGTGGAAAAAGACCCAAGTTCAAAAAAAAAATCGGCTGAATCGGAGTTCGGATGAGGGAGATATTGCTGATTTAAAATCAGCTATTTTTCCAGAAAATTTCGTGACGGCGAGAAAGATGAAACAGATCGGTGTGCTAGCCAAGAACCTGTATGCTCTTGAGGTTCAAGATGCATGCAAAGCCTTGAGGAGCAAGGCAAAGGTTAGATACTTGGTGGTTGAGAGGGAGAGTACATTACCTCTCAACATGCAGTGCCAGAAGAAGTCTCAGACGATTGTGGAGGAGCAACGATTGGTGAAGCAGCTTCAGGAGGTTGAGGAGTAGACACAACTAGAGAAGTTGAGAGGAGACTGAGTAGAGACATCTACTCATGCAAAGACCCCCAGTAGGGGGGAATTTCGAGCCAGGTGCGCAGAGGGATCACATGCATCCATATCTCTAGGTAGGAGGTGGGGCGATGTGGAGTGATTGTCCCAAGAAGGTTGTAATGGGGGCAGGATCATTGAGGTACCCAACCTCTTTGATTCGACTTTGCTACAGGAGCCCCGATGAGGAGTAACAGGACTGACAGATTGGGTAGAGACAGAAGCGGATGGAGCGGCAGAGAGAGCTACAGTGCAGGAATCCCAAGACAATGTAGAGCTAGCAAGCTGCAACAATGCGAGAGGCATAGGAGTGCTGCACTAGTGCAGGATGGCACAGAGAGGTGTGCAACGGTGCGAGATGCATGGAGTGTTGTAGCAGCTCAGAGGTCAGAGAGGGAGCACTTGTCAGCAGCAGATGGAGCTTCAGCATCAGAGTATGTTTCTAGCCCAACAGAGATGTCAGTTGGGAGTTTTTTTGTTCTTAGAGTTGCTGGAGCACCCACACTTGGTAGAAGTGTTGCATGCAGAACATTCTAGAGGTACATGATCGGGTTCGTGTTGAAGCCTTTCTTGTTGAGAGGGAGTGTTGAAAAATGGCAACAAGAAATGCTTAAAATAGAAGTGTTAAAAATTGCACTACTATAAATAGTAGTTTGGGTACCAGTGCTAGATTGAGAAACAGGGAATGAAAAGTGGAAGTGCTAAAAATAGAGAGAAATAGGGAATGAAAAATGGAAGTGCTAAAAATAGCATTCTATTTTTAGCAGTTCAGGATGGATTCCTATTTTTAGTCAGTCCCTGGACTAAAATAGGAAGTAAAATTCGAATTTGAACTTAACAACTGTTTGAAAATAAATTAATTAATTCACCATGAGTTAATTAGTCGTGAAAATCAAACATGAAGTCTATGTGAGGACATGCAACAGTTTATCTATTAATTGAGGAATTTATCCATCAATTAAAGAGATAAGAATGAGTTCTAATTTGAGTAGTAATTAGTTGGCTCAATTAACTGAGTCAAGTCCAACTATATTTGATTTAAACAGTTTGTTTAAATTAAGTAAGTTCAGTTAGTTAATGCATGCTTGCATATAACTGCTGCACTTTAGATAACTGAAGATTCTCTCATGAATAACTCATGCATGTTAGTTCAGACAGAGACCCAGTTGAGATCAGAGAAGGGACAATGTACCATCAGTTGGATGAATATTTTTCCTATAAAGGAAGCTCATCCATGATGAGGATTTATTGGATCAGAGGTTAGTGAGTGTGTGAAGAGGCCAATTCACACAAGTGGCTACACTGGACCCCAATCAAAATTGCGCAAAGAAATAGGAGGCTTAGAGGGCAGACCAGAGGTTAGATAGAGGCCTTTGACTGTCTATGAGCAGCAGAGGTATTGCAGAGAGAGCAGGATAGCTTTTGAGTTGATTCTTTTTGTAATACTTGTTATATTTCCACTTGTATGATAATACAGAGATGGGGTTTTAGGCTGGTGCTTTCCCATGGATATTTCTTCTGTGTTATGTGTGATTGATTCCTTCTTATCAGTTATATGTGTTCAATTGATGTTGTTCATGTTCGATTAAGCTTCTGCTAAATTGTTTGTAGAAGTAGATCAAGTGTTTTGCTTTAGTATATTGTGTTATCAAGTGATCTACAGGTGGGAATTTCTACAATTTAATAGGTCCTCCAAACCTTGTGACAACACAAATTGTGTGCCAATTTGGAGAAAATCACTTTTGGTATGACCCAGGTTTAATATATGGGGTACATCATTAATGAGCAGGGTGTGCATGTGGACCCAACCAAAATACAATTTATTTGGGATTAACCAACCCCAACCACTCTAATAAAGCTCCGCAACTTTCTAGGACTTGCCAATTTCTATCGTAGGTTCATGTTGGGATTTTCTCATATCACTTGGCCTTTGAGTCAAGTCACCAAGAGCGAAGTGAACATAAAGTTATTTTGGTCTGAATCCAAATAGAAGATGTTTATCGAGTTGAAAAATTGCCTCTGTTCTACACCAGTGCTCACATTACCAGACCTGCAACAACCATTTGAAATTGAGATAAACGCCTTCGATCATGCTATTGGTGCAGTTCATACCCAGCAGGGGCAGCTAGTGGCATATCATAGTGAGACACTTTTAGATACAGTATGAAATTATCCCACTCATGACAAAGAGATTTATTCCATTCTATAGGCTTGCTGACAATGGAAGCATTACATTATGGGGAAGGAAATGATCATCCACACAGACCACCAACCCCTGTAGTTCATACAAACATAAGGAAAGTTGCAAAATGGTCGCCATGATAAATGATCCACATATCTGCAACAATTCCATTTAAACATCAAGTACAAGAAGGCCAACACCAATAATGTTGCAGACTGTCTCATCCGACCACCAGTTATGGCACTGACCATTGTGCTTGACTCTTGTGGACACAAGACTTTGGGGTGGCCGCATCTTTACAAGAGTGATACATAATTTAGAAAAACGTACCATATGCTCCTGGAAGGCAAGCAAGTTCCATATTTTCACCTCTAAGGCACACTGTTATGCCACTTGGGACATCTTTGTGTTCCTTCAAGAGAGCGTGCCAAGATTATTTGGGAGGCACACTACAATTGGGTCGATGGACATTTCAATGTAGAGAAAATAATGGCAGTGTTGCAGAAGTATTTTTATTGGCCAAACCTTCGACAGAATGTTGGGAAGTATATCAGATCCCTCACTGGCAGCGGCATTGCCAAATTGAAAATCAAGAAGTAAGGCCTATATACTATGCGTACTCCTAGTCGGCCTTGGGAATCCATCTCCATGTATTACATGTTAGGCCTTCCTTCTATTAAGCATGGCAATGACTGTGTTTTCATGGTCGTTGACATATTCTTTAAGTTGGCCATTATGGCGGCCTGCAAGAAAAGTATCATAGTAGAAGCCACTGTTAAGCTCTTCTTTGAACGAGTGTGGGTACACTTTGGGATCCCACAATCCATTATCTCAGATTGGGACAACAGGTTTCTGAGTACATTTTTGTTAAGACTTTGGTCGATGCTGAATACCAAGCTCACTAAGTGCATGACCTTCTAACCCCAAAATGATGGCCAAACAAAGGTCATCAACAGGATGATTGTGCACATTCTACGCATGTACAACTCGAAGCATTCAAACACATGGGATGAAAACCTCACTTATGTCCAACACAACTACAACAGATCTCTCCCTAGCTTAACTGGCCATAGCCCCTTTCAGGTGGGGTTGGAATTCTAGCCACGTCCCATTGATGTGGCCATACCATTTGCAACTACTCAGGCAGATTTGGCTCATGTCAAGTCCGAAGCTGATAGGGCTAAAAACTTCATTGAGCGCATTCAGCACATCTACCAATAGGTCCATGACATATTGAATAGAGCCAATGCACCAAGTTCCAGGTGGGAAACAAAGTTTGGTTACACTTGTAGAAGGAGCGACTCGTTGGGCCCCGCTTCGATATGGGCCATACACCATCACCAAGTTTGTAGGGGACAATGCCTTCGAGCTCATCATTCCACCATTCCTTGGCTTGCATCTAGTATTCAATGTGGATCGACTACGACCATACTTTCCCCCATTGTTGGACACATCAAACATTGCAAAAGAACTCACACCAACAGAGCTAAACCTAGATTGCATGGAACAGACCACAACTGATTGGATCATGGACAAGCAGTTCAAGAACACAAGCCAGTAGAGGATCCAATTGTATCAGGTTGTCAAAGTTGGCCAACTCCTGTGTCAAGGCAAGTGGCTCACCAGGGACCAAGTTCAGCAGAAGTTTCCCCATCTCATGGAGACACTCAATACAATAGGGACCATTGCTTCCTAAGGAGGGAGGCTTGATCTAGGTGGATATTGGTGGCCACCCTCCTATTCCACTTGGATCCCCACCATTGTTTCTTTTCAATTTCCTTAATTGTAGCACAACTTACTTTGGCAGTTTTTTGGGTCCTAAACTTCCAGATCCATTTTTAGGGACTAAAAGATGTTTTTAGGGAAAACAAAGAGACTAGAAAAGTACCAAACTAGTTTGCCAAGTTTTTTTTGGACTCCTCTCGACATCTTTGAAACATGATATTAAGATAGCCATACAGAGATCGTATGCCAAAGTTACGGCCTCCGAAAGTTGACGTTCCAACTTACCCCAACGGGGCCCACAAGCTTTTGGCGCTTCATCTCCTAGGATTGGCTTTTTGGATGTTTAGGGTTTCTCATTGTTTCTCAATGATAAAAGGGCCACCAAGCCTCATTGTAACACATTTCAAAGGCATGTAGCCCACACATCTCTTCTCAGAGATAAGCTACCATCGCCTGGGCTAATTTATATCCATTATGTATGTAAGCATATTCCAGTTCTTTGATATTAATGAAATGAAGTTTTATTTTTGCTGCATCTTTGTGTTTATGTTTATATCTATATCCTATTGCATTCCTGTATAAGTCCAGACCATAAGGTTAGCTCTCCAAATTCTATGCCTCCAAAATCCCTTTGCTTGAGTTGTGAGGGTGTATTTATAACAAATGAGGTGACTCTCCACCTCCATGTGACTCTTGACCTCCCTCATGACCCTTGAACTTCCAAGTGACCCTTGAACTTCTACGAGACTCTTGGACTTTTCCTAGCGACTCTTTTATCCACATTTGACTTTTCATATTCCACTTGTGACTCTTGGACTTCCACACTTTTACATTTCTCATTTCTTTGAAAATTACATAATTACATCCACAAATGATGTGGCAACATGATAACTTATATGACATTGTGATGAAATTTGTACAAGTCATAACTTGGCAATGATTATATGAAACTTTATGATGATATGGCAATGCCAAGCTACTCTATTTGTTGCTTTGACTTCGACTTTGTCATGATATATCTTTGCTTATTCTTTTTCTTCACCTTCCAAAGGGTCTAGATAAATGTTCAAACCTTCCAAGTCAGCTTCCTTATCTTGATCCAAGATTCCTTTGTGATTTTCATGATGGTACTTCCTCTGCTTCTTCTTCACAAGTGCTCTTCTGTAGCTTCTCCTTGATGGCCTCTCTTAAGCATCACCCTATCATGTTGTAATGATGATACCTGTAGATGGGGAGCACTCATTCCAAGCCAACATCAATATAGAAATATTCTAACTCCTTAATCATGTAAGATGTTAGTTGAGATGAGACAACATGCAAGGGTTTTGAGAGCAGGAGGTTGGGGATTGCGTAGTCGAGGAATGTAGGAACTCAGGGAAGCCACACTGCTAATTAGAACTATGCAATGCGCAGTACAAGAGGACTTGAAAAAGTTTCTTGCGTAATGAGGGGGTCTAGGAGGCAAGGTACTGAGCTTGCTAATTGATGATATACAGTGAGGAGTGCCCAAGAAGAATGATGCAACGATTGTGCAGTTGGGCATCACAAGGACTGAGGGAGGCCTCATTGTTGACTGGAACTACACAATGTGTAGTAGTAAGCAAGTTAGGGCACATGATTGCAGAGTGAGGGATCTCAGTCACCAGAACCAGTCTCTATAACTACGCAATGCGCAATGATTGGGGACATGCTAAGTGAATTACAGAGTTGAGGGGCTTAGTGACTTAGTAGTGACCTCTTGTTCATTGGAACTGCACAATGTGCAATAGGAGGCTCAATTGTTGAAGTGAACTTCGTAGTTGGGCAACTTAGAGAGATAAGGAGGCAGAGTTGCTTACTAGAACTGCGCAATGCATAGTTTTTAACGGGAAGGTTTAGGTAACTGTGCAGTTGGGCAAGTTAGTGACATAGAGAGGCCTGACTGCTGACTTGAACTATGCAATGCACAATTATGGGCAAGAGAGGACAAGAATTGCGCAATTGACAGAGTCATGCAATTGGATTGGTGGCTTAAGTTCCAAGGTTGCTCAATGTGCTTATGGAGGATGGAGTCTGTCTTTTAGAATCGTGAAATGCACAGTTTCAAGAGACAAAGGGGCTCCAATGTGGCCTGTGAATGCACAATGCACAATTCCAAAAGGGAGGAAGGTTGTCTGAAGATTGAGCAAGTTGCAGAGACAATGAAGGCTCCAAAATGGCTAAGTGTGGGATCAGTGAGGCAAGAGAGAACAAGACATGTAATCAAGTCATGAAATGGTGATCTCACACTCATATAACATCAACACACGCTATAGAACTCAAAATTCACATGCATACCTTGAAAAGACAACAAAGCGACACTTATTTCTAAGTGAAACAATTGAAATGTCACATTGCGACACTTAGAATACAAGTAATGACAAGAGTGTCGATTGCAATAAATTAGTGCACCAAGCTGTGGGGAAGTTTCTAACGCATATTCTTATGATATATATGATTGACCACTATAGAAGAATGCACTAGAGCGACCTTTAGCGGTGCACTAAGATGTGACACATGCATGAGTGAAAATCATCAAAAGCGACAATTGTGACAAGAATAAAACATGAAAACAACACTTGCAAAAGCTAACGAAAATGAAAGCAACACATGCTCTAGCGAAGAGAACACAAAAGCGCCACTTGTGGAAGTGAAAGCAAGAAAAATGACAATCGCAAAAATGAAAGCGACATTAATGAAAACCAAAGCGCACAAAAGCGATAATTGAGAAAATTCACCAGAGAGATGACACAATTGCAACCAACATTGAGGGAACTGTCGATCTTGGGATTGTGCATTGGCTGTAACAAGGAATGCATAGTCTCTGTCTCCAGGAATTGCGCAATCACTGTCCTCAAGGACTACGGAAGCACTGCCTCTTGGGATTACGTAGTCATCATCCACAGAGAACTGTGCAGTCATTGTTCTCAACATTTGCGCAATCACTGTCATTAACATATGCTTAATGACTATCGATAAGAATTACACAGTTCTTGACTTGCTAGGGTGTGATTTGACTGTTGGGCTTGCTTAAAAGAAAAGCACTTATAAATGCATCAAAAGCTTAGCATGTGTAAACAAGTGACTTCAACAACTAGAACTTTAGAGGAGTACTTAAGAAAATCATTAACCAATCAAGAAGTGACTATGAACAATCAAGGAAAGACAAATCATAAGATTACAAGTAAGCTCCAAAATTCAAGTGTGAGCAAAATTTTGGATGGTGTTTGTCACAACGACAACACCTTTTTTTTTTGAATCTAAACTTTGTTTACATTGTGATGCAAGTTTCATCAAGGTTACTGGAATATCTGACGACCCCAAGTGTGTTATATCATTCAAAGCCTCTACTTCTTTTTGAAAGATCTATCATTATTCCCATTTAACCCTCCCAAGGGGTACTGTCAGGGGAGGAGACCAACCACTTTGAATAGAGCATTTCCTTTGTCTCATTGTTCATTGGATTGATAACATCACCATTTCCTTTTGGGGGTGACATTAGTTCATATTAATTTGCATATGGATCAGTGCCAACTCAATCCTTGATTGATCCTACTCAACATTGCTTGGTAACATAGTCATTTTATTAGGTGAGATTATCGTTCATTTATTTTTTTCATTAGCAAGCATGTCTTTGGGAGAAAAACTTGAAAATGCAACACTTGTGTTTAGTTGTGGTCTTTACATCTCATACTAATTTATAAAATAAGATAAACAATTAACTATTAGTTTTTTTTTTTCATTTGATAATCTTCACAAGATGCCAATATTTAAGGTTTTTCATAAGAAAACGATGAAAACAATTGTCTTTTAAGACAATTGTGACTTTCAAAGTGTTAAAATTACTCATCCAAACACTACCATGGTTCTTGAAACCATTATATATAGATATACATAATCAACGTTTACCATTGATTTCAAAACCTTAACTTAGAATCAATGTGAACATAAATTCAAGATGCAATAAAAGTTAACAAATCTCTAGTTTTTAAAACCTTAATAATAACCTTGTTTTTATTTTTAAAATGTAATTATGATATCAAAGAAATAAATTAAACATTTTTATCTCAATTAAAATCAAAGCTAATTTTTTAAATATATTTATTGAAAATTGTATTACATATATATTCTTTAATAAAGATACCAACTTTGGCCATACAAGAGTGCCGTTGACCAACAACGACTCTATAAATCATTGAGAAGAACCATAGGAACCTTCATAAGGAGTGTAGGTCACAACTCTTATAGATTCTAAGGGAAACGCCTCCTTTATTCAGAGAAGAAATGAGAAAGTGTTCAAAGAAGCAGCTTTATCGATATAGAATAAATAGGCACGGGAGGGAGAGCACAATACGGAACTTTTTCCTTGACACGTGTCGGTCACTCGCAGGTGCGCCGCGCTGCCAAACAGGGCAGGACGTCGAGGAGTCGTAACAGCGATCCAAGTCTCGAGACAACAAAATCAGTAAAAAAATTAAAACGCGGATTTTTACCCGTACACGTGGCGTTTATGAGATTCGGTGGATGACCGAGCCGTAGGTTCCGAAAAGAGGTCAAAGGGAAATATCTGCCATTAGCAGGCACGGAAAGTGAGGTGAGGCCCGGGCAGCTTTCCGAGGCGAAGGCACGGAGCGGAGGCTAGGGTAGGGAAAAGAGGAGAAAAGGGATCTTTGGGAAAGGGGTAGGGTTTGTAGAGTTTCGTGGAAGAAAAATGGCTAAAGATGAGCGGCGGAGGAAGAAGAAGAGCAAGAGGAGAGGTGGACAGCAGGTGGAGGAGGAGGAATCAGAGGAAGAAGAAGAAGAAGAGGAAGAGCCACTTCGCCGCCGACACCATCACCACCATAAGCACAAGCACAAATTAAAGCTGGTTCTCAAATTGCCACGGTCATATTCTTCTCTCCAACGCACAACCAATTCTTCATCTTCGTCCATACCCAATAACTCCACAAAGACCGGGGGCTTCGGCTTGGGCTTGGCCCCCACGGAAGCTGGAGGAGGAGCTGGAGGAGGAGGGCTTTCTGACACTTTGTCTTCGCCTGACCCCCAAAGAAGGCGGAAGAGGGAGGAAGTGGAGGAAGAGGAACAGGAGGAGGTTGAGGAGGTTGTTGATGTGACCGTGGCCCACCAGCGCAAGCCCTGTTCCTCGCAGGAAGATGACGGGGACGATGACGACAACGATGATGACGAAGAGGGGGAAAAGCCCACCAAGAAGCGCAGGCTCAATGCGGTCGCTGCCGTTAACGGATCACGGCAGTCTCTCGCAACGGACTCGTTTCACGCTGTTCCCGCCGGATCTGCTCTCAGAAGGTGCAGTATTAAGGTATGCTGTTGCCCTTTGTCGCTTTCAGGCTTTTAGAACCTAATGATATGATAATCTCCTGCCCTGAAGCCCCGGGTGCGGGCATGAGATCTATGACATGGAGTCCATTCTTTATTTATTTAATGGTAAGCTCAAATGGATCTTTTCAATTGTAAATCGTTTTTGATGTGCAAAGTAGCTCTGATCATGTTTTAAGAGCAAGTGTCCAACTCTTATTGGGATTATAGCCTAAGAGGTTTTCTTTTGATAAAAATAAACGCGAGATCTTTAAAAGTGCTATATGAAGCTTTTTAATTATATCACTTTTTTGAAGAACAAAATTTTTCTGATCATGTGGTAAGAGCCAGTGCCCCTTAACTTTTTAAGGTGATAGAGCATAAGATGGTTCTCTTGAGTATGGCTTTTAAATTGACATACTATGCTTTTCAATTGTACAATCTTTTTGAAGAGCAAAGTAGTTCTGATCACGTGGTAAGACTCAAGAGTCAGTGTCCAATTAATTTTTTTGGGATTTAGAGCATAAAAGATTTGCATTATTATAAACCTGACCATGATTCTGTATGTCATGGTTTTATTCTAAATTGATAGCTTCCATACCCGAGGAATCAACTGGACTGGATTAAATTATAATAACTATGTAGGTTCACTTTTTTATTTTTTTTAACAGCGGTTCCTTCAATTCCAGAATCACTACAGTTTGCCATGTCAGGGGAGCACTTTCTTGATTGTCTTGTTGTATTTTGCTTCTTTCTTTCCCGGGTAGCTGAGGGCAATCCTACGTATTGAGACAACATTGATTGTATTGCCTAATCTCATTTACCCATCTTTTGGTATTCTGTCGGATATTAATGGAATTATCTTATTTTATATTTAGAATGAAGGCCTTAGTTTCATTTTCTGTTTTTTCACTGCTAATGCATTTCCATTGAACTACTTTCACTTGTATTTGCTCATTTGCTTGATTTAAATGAGGGAGATGAGCAAATGGAAATTAAATTAGTTCAGTGTAAAAGCGTCGGTAGAAAAATAAAATCAGGGAATTAATCAAATAATAGTAGCTTGCTTTCATTTTTATTTTCATTTTGCCTGATTTATACCCTACATTATTAATATTGTGCTAATTTCCCTAATATTTCTACCAACGCTCTTTGAGTGAACTATTTTCATTTTTACTTGCTTATTTCCCCGAGCATTTCCCCAATTTATTTATTTGCTTATTACCCTGAGCGTCCATAAGCAAATGGTTTAAGTCAATGAATTAGGCAAATGGCCTGAAGCAGGGAAATAAGCAGAAGCAGGGAAATAAGCAAATGAAATTTGAATATATGAGGGGAATTTAGCAAATGACCTGAAGTAAATCAGGGAAATAAGCAAATGAAATGAGACAACTACTTTTATTTTCATTTACTTCTTGCCATTTGTTTATTTCCTTGTTTCTTAAATACATCAGGGAAATAAGCAAATGAAAATTGAAGTTGCTCACTTGAAATGTGTCAGTCAAACTTTTACATGCAGTGAAAAACCAGAAAATTATAAACAATATCTCATATCATCTCATCTCCCATGACACCACGGAGGACTTGCACTTACTCACAACCACTTATTCTTATCCAGACTGGAAGGCGGCTGTATTCACTGTCAAACTATAATCCTTCACTACAGATTCAATTCTCCGTACCCAGTTCTAGTGATATCTTACAAGGTCAATTCATTAAAGTCTTGATGAATACTTTCAACCGAGTGATGATCCTCACTAAAAGGTCAATTTTAGGTGCTTCAAGCTTTAAAAGGATGGTGCCCTTTGCGAGGTATAGTGACCTTTGTGTGCAATAACAGTTGTCTTTGGAAAAAATATGAATACCACTTTCATAATGAGAATGGCATATGGACATATCTTGCATGGGATTGGTGGTGCTTCAGAGATAACAGTTAGCTAAATCAGTCCATAGGGCTGTGGTCTAGTGGCAAGTTGGAGTGTTTGCTACAATGATGGCCCAGTTCACAGTGGGCACCCTATGCTAATGCAGGATTTTCTGTAGATTAGGCCGGATGCAAGTCTTAGGAATCATTGGCAGAAGCATATCTTGTGTAGAGTTTCTTATTCTCTCCTTACAAAGTTGGGGTTTAACTCCCAAATAAAATAGTGATCTAAATTGCAAGGACTTTAACTACAATTCCTTTTTAGCATTTTACTAAATAAAGTCTGACTTTACAGGCAATTTAAGAATAATGAGAAGGTTTTAAGCGAAAAATAAAATATTGAACTAAACTGGCTAGCACGTTGAGTACAATACCTTTAGAGTATTTTACTGAACAAGTTTACAGGCAATTTAAGACTAGTGGGGAGGGGTTTAACTACAAAAAATAGCAAACTGAACTTGCAAGAAGATTATCTGATCCCGTAAACAACACAACAGAGCTAATATGCTTTTAAGTTTTATTTTAATACAATCTTTAGGTAAATGTTACATTCCATTATTTCTTATGCTACATAAATTTTGGTCGAATGTCAAAGTGTGGTTGCAGCACAATATTGATATTATGTTTCTTCCAACTGATCAGATTTTTACTTTATACGTTTTAAGCATCTTTAGGAACTGCTTTGATTCGACCTTCGTGTTATGGATACTGACCACATTTTCCACTGCAGGCAGAAAGGCAAAATCAAAATCCCGAAGTAACAGAAACTGTTGCAGGTTTGTTTCTTTCTTCTTTCTTCACTTGTCGTGGTCTGAAATTGATAACTTGATACCTTTAAGTCATTCAATCTCAAACCTAGGTAAGAATAATTGCATTATCTTAGCCTTTCTTATTGTTGATAACTGCAACAGATGCAACATCAGATCCTCTGACCGAAACACCTATGCCAGAGAATGGATTGCTTGAATTTGTCCTTGATAAGCTTCAAAAGTAAGAAAATTCTCATTCTTTTTCTTTAGATCATGCTTTGGAGTTAACTTCTATAACTGTATTCATCTTGAAGTCTATCACCCATTGAAGCTGCAAATAATTTTCTGTTTGCTAAAGGGCCCAATTACTGTATTGGTTTTCTAAATAATTTTTGTTTTCCCAACAGAAAAGATACTTATGGTGTATTTGCTAAGCCTGTGGATCCCAACGAGGTGTGTTATTTATCATGAATGAATTTCCAGATCGAATACTCTTTCCTGCATTTATATTGGCCTTTTGTAAATTGTAGTAAGAATTTTCTGTGATGCCAGCTCCCAGATTACCATGAAATCATACAAAACCCAATGGATTTTGGTACAATACGGAAGAAGCTTGCAAAAGGAGCATATGTGTCTTTTGAACAGTTTGAGGTTAGTAATATACATGACATTTTCAACCTGTACTAAAAGGCTTTGTCAAAATGGTAATTGTTATTCCAAAGATTTGTCAAATATGTTAACTGTTAGAAGCCTTATCTTTCTGTTTTGCATGGCATTTTGAACCTGTAGTCAAAAGCTTTGTCAAAAACATTAACTCTTAGAAGCCTCATATTTCTGGTTTGCATTTTTTAGTTGGTCTTGTTTTAGAATTCCAATTCAACCTACTTTAAGAACACCTAATTTGTGTTTGAACTTTGAATTATACATCTTATCCTCGAAGAGTTAAAAGGCTGGTGATCAAAGTCTTAGGAATCCAAAGATGATGTCATGATAATTCACGTCATATGTGTTGAAGCTGCTCCTGGTTATGCAAGTGGATATTGAGCACAGTTTCCACCTTTGGATACCAATGTCTTTTGCATGACCTGGAAAACTTCGATTTTTCTTTTTCTTTTTTGTTACAAACTGTTAAGATGATTTCTTTGTCTATTAAAGTTAAAATTATTAGTTTGTTGAGTTTGAGTAATCCAGTTCCATCATCAACATCATAAAAAAAAGAATAAATTAGAATGGCCTTTCTGTATCAGGTAGCTTTGACTTCACTTAAATGAGATCTATTTGTTTCAGTTTTGGAAGTCATGTCAGTTATTGCTTCTGATAAAATCGAGCAAGAACTCATCTGAATACTAGCAATTATTGTTAATATCACTTGATTGATATCATTGTCTGTTGTGAATCATTTGCTTCGAAAGATGCTTTATGCGAAATTGAATCTTCTTTCAAGGAGTTACGGACATGTATGTGGTTACCTGCTTTCAGAGAAAAATATGCAAATCAACTCTTTTCTTTAGTCAGTTAAGAAACAATGTCTTATAAGCTTAAGTCTCATGTTATTTTTGAGCCTCCAGTTCTGAGGTCTGCAAAAAAGGTCATTGTCATCATAAAAATTTATGCCAAGAATTGAGATTAGATTTCATTTATGTTGCTGTTTTGTTAGTTGGAAGTAGCAGGGAATAGTTATATCTCTAGTCTGCTACCAGAAAAGAAGGTTTGACTCTAAATAGTTATATCTCTGTAGTGTGCTTCCAGAAAAAAAGGATTGACTCTAAAGAAAAAGTGTATTACTCCTTCGCATTAAGCAACTGGTGACATGACTAAAATGTCTTGCATTGTAGCTAAAATCTTTTGATGCATTGATTGTGAAGATTTCTTGTGGTATGGATAATACAATTTGATATGTTTAGAATTAAATGTCTCTGTGTACTGTTCATTGGTTTTGGTCTTTGTTACCCTTGAATTTAATGTCTTTTATGATAGCTAAAATCTTTTGAAGCATTGCTTGTGAAGATTTCTTGCATTACAGATAACAACATTTCATACGTTTAGAACTATAAATAATCTTTGCATACTGTTCATTGGTTTTGGTGAGTCTTGATCCTTCTCTTATTAGTAAAATGAGGGATAATATTTCTGCACTGACACAGTCATTTCTGGCTTCATCCTTGAACTTTTCTTTTGGAAAAATTCAGAATTTTACAATTTAAGCATTGTGCAGCAATAAATAAGTGATAATATTTTTGCACTGACACGGTTATTTCTGGTTTCATCCTTTAACCTCTTCCGTGGAAAGATTCAGAATTTTACAATTTAAGCATGGTGCAGCAATAAATATTTAAGAATTGCAATTCTCATCCTTAATTGGGGAAGATTTAAACATTTAAACTCTAGGTGCAAATGATTACATGACTGGAATCTATTATTTCGATGCACACTGACTGTGTATATAATTTAAGATTTCCATCTGTGATGTGTAAGTGTATTTACTATTAAGTTAGTTTTGCATTGACAATGGGGTTTTATGTGTCTTCAAATTTGAAATTGAATTGAAATACAAATTTCTCATAGTAGGGTTTGTTATGTTTAGAATTATAAACTGTCTTTGCTTACTGTTCATTGGTTTTGGTTTCCCTTTCCCTCCAACTAAATAATAAATTCAGGGGTAACAAAAGTTTTACATAGACAGTCATTTCTGGCTTCAGTCTCAAACTTTTCTTTGGGAAAAAAATTAGCGTTACGATTTAATAATCACAGTAGTTGAGCAATATATCTTTAATCATTGCAATGCCTCATTGTTTGCAACTTTAGTCAAAATTACCACATTTTAAACTCTAGGTGCAAATGGTGAGTTAGACAATTCAAATATATATTCCAATGCACATTGACTTCACATAATTTCATCTATGATGTGTATGTGTCATGACGATAATTTTGCATTGATATTTGGATTGTGTTTTCATATTTGAAATCGAATTGAATTACAAATTGGTGATGCTTATTGACTTCATTTTATGATTTTATTTATGGCAGATATTATTATTGTATCTTTTACCAAAAAAGTCGTGTTTTATCACTTATTTTTGCATTGACTTCACATAATTTCATCTATGATGTGTATGTGTCATGACGATAATTTTGCATTGATATTTGGATTGTGTTTTCATATTTGAAATCGAATTGAATTACAAATTGGTGATGCTTATTGACTTCATTTTATGATTTTATTTATGGCAGATATTATTATCGTATCTTTTACCAAAAAAGTCGTGTTTTATCACTTATTTTTGCACTTATTCCATGTTTTCTATCATCCATGAGTAATGAGGTCAAGAGTAGATAGATTTCTATGTTTGTCTCAAGTAGCATGATGATTCAAATTGGATTGAGAACCCTGAGAATTTGATCACTGAATTTCATTAATGCTAAAATTAAATTTCAGACCATATTGTCATTCACACAAGCTAGAAATTAAACAGTGGAAGCATGAAAATTAGTTTTACACATACTAGTTAATCACTCTTTCAAATCAACTTTTCTTTCCTTGGGGGAAAAAATTACAAGGAAACCTCTACATGTTGCCCTAAAAACATCATTGCACTGATACCAAACACCTTGAATTGAGCTTGTATAGCTTGTTGAATAAACCAAACAATAGAATATTGTTGTAGGATTTGTGGGACAACTTGTGTGGCCTATTGGTAAGGCATGTATGGATTTGTATGGTGATGTGCATATGATTGTACGAACTTTCACACCATTGTATGAAATTATTGTACAAGATTGCATGTGGTTGGAAACATCTCTTTCCTCATTTCTTGATCTCTCTCTCTCTTCCTCCTTGACGCTCAACTTGCTTAACTACTCAAGCGTGTTGAAAGCTCCTAACTTGCCTTGTCATTATAGTTTTAGGAAAGAATCTATTTTTAAGATTACTCCTAGTCTAAGTCATGCATGAGATACAATTTTAACTCGATTGCTAAATATAAGGCTTTCAAATTTTATTTTAAAATTAAAGTAAATTACAGAATAGAATACTTTTTTCAAAAAAGGATTACTTCTCAAAAATTTCTCGAACCACTTCTTGCATATTCACATTGAATATGTGCAGAAGTTCTTGTTCGAGCTATAATTTCTCAATATCCACTCTTAAGTGAGTTTGTTTTTGAATGCCTCAAACTTCCCTTTTGCTAAGGGCTTGGTCAAAATATTAGTTACTTGTTGACATGTGGGAATATGTTGGAGTTTCACTGCTCCCTTATAAACCCTATCTCGTATGGAATTATATTGGATTTCTGTATGCTTGGCGCTATCATGAAAAATTGAATTCACGGAGAGTTTGATACAACTTTGATTATCACGGTAAGTGATTGTAGGCTCCATTTCTTGATCAAAAGATCCCACAAGTAATTTAGCTTGATTCCGATTGAATCACGACACCATCATTGGTTTCAAGCTAAAGCAGCACCCTGAGGTTATCTTTTTGTTTGTTGTGTTGCTTGCCTAATCTAAGTTTTGATAATCTTGCAACTTCACTTCAACCTCTCCAATATATCTTAGACCATGCTCCATACTTCATACTACATACTACACACACCAAAATAAGCAGATTAGTCTGAACAAATGTATAATATAAGTTAGAATTTGCCTTGCTTGGTGAAGCCCATACTCTATAGATATTTGTCAATATTAAAATACCATGCTCTTGATGCTTGCTTGAGTCCATATAAGCTTTTCTTAAGCTTGCTCATGCGGGACTCCTTTCCATTTACCTCAAAGCCCAAAAGTTGCTCTATGTACACTTCTTCCTCAATGATACCAGTAAAGAAATTTGTCTTCACATCCATCCTCCATTTCATAAATGAAACCGAGAACATAACAACTCTAATAGAAATGTCACAGGAAAAAAAGCTCTGATAGAAGTGTACCTAGAGATGGGAGCAAATGCCTCCTTGTAGTCCATTTTCTCTATTTGGGAGAACCCTCTCACCAAAAACTTTGCTTTGAATTTCGTAGTGTTACACCGAAAATTACACCGAAAATTACATACAGGGATCAATGTCTTGTCTTGTCTTCATGTTCCTCTGCGTGGTCTGCATTCGCTACTCCTCACATTCTCTTCTCTTCATTGCATTGTTTTTCATCCCCATTTTCTTCAGTCAATTTCTTTTTGTTGGCAACTCCCTTGTTTGCCTCTTGCGTGTTGACCATGCCAACACACCCCACGAGGACAAAGGTGGTACAGGGTTTGTCCTTTTCCTTAGAAAACCCATGCTTGACCTCCCTGTTTGTTGTGTAGAGCCTTAAATTTAGTCAGGAAACTAGTAACATGAATAAATGAAGTAGTCTAGGTTTAATCACTTCCTAAGCAACTCATCCTCAATTTCTGAATCCGTGTTTGCTCCTCCAGCCCAATCACTATTTATATTTCCATATTATTCACATGAATTAATATACCCAATGATATCTACAAGAGGGGTAGTAAAAAGGGCTGTTACAGAATATAGACCCTGTAAGTCTTTGAAGTCTTGTTGTAACCCACAAATAAACCTTTTATGGAGGGTTTAAACTTGGTCCTCCTCTAAGGGTACATGAATATAAATTGGAGTCCAATTTCTCTAGTCAAATCTAGTTTCTCCAGCTTCTTCATCCCCCTCTTCATTTTGGCCCCTCTGTTTCCTACTCTCTAGCACCATAATAACTAGGAAAGGGACCAAGAAGAAATATAACCAGGTCAATGATGTTTGATATTTGTAGGCTTTTGAATTTGCAAAATTTAATGGGAATGGGAATGAGAAAATTAAAAACGTATTTAGTTTTACTATTTAGTATTTAGTATTTATTAATTTAATTTATTTAGATTCATGATTCATTTACTAAATAAGATATACATTTACTAAATTACTAACTAAACTAAACTAAATTACTAAATTACTAAGTAACTAAAGTTTAAACTACTAAATTACTAAGTTACTAACCTCCTTGCAGGCTTGCTCCTTGCTCTTCAGCGTTCGCTCCTCGCTCCTTTGTACAATCTCCTTGGCTCTCCTCAACTCATTCAAGTCACAATGAAATAAAAAATGCCCCCCAAGCCCTTATAAAACAAAAAAATTTGTAAAACTAATTTTTTTTAGCGTCCGCAATTTTTTTTTCTCGCACTTCCGCTCCCGTCGGCGTGCGCATCGCTCCCGTCGGCGTGTGCGTCGCTCCCGGAGCGAAAATTTAAAGCCCGGGAGCGATCAGGAGCGATCGCTCCTTGATCGCTCCCGGGCTTTAATTTTCGCTCCGGGAGCAACGCTCCCGAAGTGCGCAAATTTTTTTATTGGGCGCGCGCTCCCGATCTGCTCCCTCCCGGAGCTTGGATTGGGAGCAGGTTTTGGGGGGGGGGGGCGCTCCCCCGCAACTCTGGTGTAGATGGAGGTGGCGACAACAAAGGAACAAGAGATCTCTCCTTGATCGCTCACGGGCTTTAATTTTCGCTCCGGGAGCGACGCTCCCGAAGTGCGCAAATTTTTTTATCAGGAGCGTGCTCCCGATCTGCTCCCTCCCGGAGCGTGGATTGGGAGCGGGTTCCGGGGGGGCGCTCCCCCGCAACTCTGGTGTAGATGGAGGTGGCGACAACAAAGGAACAAGACTCGGAACTCGAGCACTGCTACTGGATGGTGGAGGTGGCATGGCTGCTGCAGTTGCTTCATCTTCATCCCTTATAAGTTCTTCTTCCAGTTCTTGAAGATGTATAGTGCCATCCTCCAAATTGTCATCCTCTGGGTGGTTGTCCCAAATTTTATATGTTGGATCCTCATAAGCCCGATCACAGTAATGACTCAACAACCTCAAGTTGTAGTGCACATAAACCAAGCTTTCTGCCCGGTTTTCATCGAGTTTGTTTCTTTTCACATCATGTATGAAGCTGTAGGTGCTCCAACATCTCTCTGCAGAAGAAGTATTTACAACCTGTGATAGAATTTTTTTTGCCAATTTTGGCAAAAGTCCCTAGTCGCCATATGTTTCCCACCATGTGAGAGAATCAAATCTGTCTCTGTCTTCCATTGCATGGAAGGTACCAAACAAACCAGTGCCACTGAAGTATCTGCCTATTTCAAGGCGCACAACTGCACATTCTTCCTTGTCAGGTATCAA
Source organism: Pinus tabuliformis (assembly GCA_031772625.1). Taxonomy (NCBI): domain Eukaryota; kingdom Viridiplantae; phylum Streptophyta; class Pinopsida; order Pinales; family Pinaceae; genus Pinus; species Pinus tabuliformis. The sequence goes on along the minus strand of CM062817.1, from coordinate 588,081,028 downwards.
CTTTTCTAATGCCTCCAAATATCCTCTAGTTAGCTCTGCATCTAAATGGGGTTTGGTCCTAATCCCACCCCCTGGTGCAGGTTGGCCCAACCAAGATGTAGAGTAGTATTTTGGCGTAAGGATATACGCCAAGCAATGTAGTGGAAGATTAAGTTTAATCCACCGTACACACACACAATCGTGAATCAGTTTGTACAAGTCGGGATCTTTGTTATGAACAATATCTTTTATTTGCCTCAACATGGTATCCATCTGCTCATACACCTTGCCAATCACTGGTTTATTTGTATTTGCAAACCGAATCATGTGATAAATGGGCTTGGTGAAATCCAATACTTGCCTCACACTTGACCAAAACATATCATCAAGAGTGGCCTCCTCCACCAGTTCAAAACCTCGCCTGTCAGCTGCATTTGTAGCCCTTTCCTTTAATACCTGCCAGTGTGGACTTGATACCATGCTAGCCAATGACTTTCTTACCTTCAAAAGGCGCCTGAAGGTGAGGTAATAGCTACCAAATCTAGTCCTCGCAATCTTCAACAACTCCAATCTTGAGTGACTGCGGAAAAGGCCATGGGTATTGCTATGATTTGTAATAAATTTTATCATTTGTTTGCCTTTCTTGTACAAATCACCAACCCATTTGTATTGTTCATTTTTGTTCTTAACAACATCATGCATCAAAAGGTTCAATGTGTGAACCAAACACCCATACCAAAATATGTTGGGGTATTTATCCTCAATAATCGCTCCCGCTACCTTACAATTAGGAGCATTATCAGTGATGACTTGGATGACATTGTATGGCCCAATACGGTCAATTGTTTCAAGTAATGCTTCTGCAATGTTGATGCCGGTCTTGAACTTCTCTGAGTAATCATATGCAGTTAGAAAGATGGCACCACTAACAGACACAACAAGAACACTTATTAATGGCTTGCCTTTTACATTTGTCCATCCATCAGATACAATGGACACCCCATGGTCAGTCCAAGAACTTGTCATTCTATTCAAATAATGTGATATTTTTGCTTTTTCATGATCAAGTCCAACGGTTCTTGCCTTGTCATACCCAGGGCTCTTGTATCCTTTAGGGGCATCATTTATGGCAGAAACCATTACGTGCCAATAAGGTGAGCAAAGAACATTGAATGGTATCCCACATGCATAGAGAAACCTGTAAACTTTTGAATCCACATCATTCCTACACCCCTCATCAAGGAAATTTGATATGGTTCTACGCCTTAAAGCTGGTGACCCTATGCTTCCATATCCACTGCCTTGGGAGGACGCTGAAGGAGTTCTTTGTGCTTGTGATTGTGAGCTTGGTTCAAAGAAACCCCTTGAATTTTTAGATTTGTATTGGGCTTTCTCCTTTTCCCTTAGGTATTTGGCTCTATATGTTGCTAACATAGTTGCACAAGTTTTGATTCCTCTTTGTTTATCTCCATCCCATGGCCTTTTCCCGCAGAGGTGTTTTCTGGCATGGGTGTATGAACCTGTGTAATTATTGTTGCAATGGGGGCAATGAAATTTAGTGGTTCCACCCCCTTTCCTTGCTTCAGGCTTGTTAACATATTTCCACAATGGGGTTTGGTCTTGTTTAGTTTTTTGAGAGTCGTGTTCACCCTCCTCTAGCTCCTCCTTACCGGGGTTTTCATCAAATCTAGTTTTTCCAGCTTCTTCATCCCCCTTTTCATTTTGGCCCCTCCATTTCCTACTCTCCAGCACCATAATAACCAGAAAAGGGACCAAGAAGAAGAAAATTCCAAGAAATATAACCAGGTCCATGATGTTTGATATTTGTAGGCTTTTGAATCTGCAAAATTTAATGGGAATGGGAATGGGAATGAGAAAATTAAAAATGTATTTAGTTTTACTATTTATTAATTTAATTTATTTAGATTCATGATTCATTTACTAAGTTATACATTTACTAAATTACTAAGTAACTAAAGTTTAAACTACTAAATTACTAAGTTACTAACCTCCTTGCAGGCTTGCTCCTTGCTCCTCGGCGCTCGCTCCTCGCTCCTCTTCCCTCCTTTGCACAATCTCCTTGGCTCTCCTCAACTCATTCAAGTCACAGTGAAATAAAAAATGCCCCCCAAGCCCTTATAAAACATTTTTTTTAGTTATTTATTTTATTATTATTTTTTTTTTCTTTGTTGTTCTTTTTCTCCCTTTTTGTTTGTTATATATTGTTGTTTTGTTGTTTTTCTGTTGTTGTTATTTGGTAATATTTGTTGTTGTTGAAAAACTATTTTTTTTTTGGCGTCCGCAAAATTTTTTCCGCGCTTTTCTCTCCCGTCAGTGCGCGCGTCGCTCCCGTAGCGAAAATTTAAAGACTGGGAGCGATCGCTCCTTGGCTTTAATTTTTGCTCTGGGAGCGATGCTCCTGAAGTCGCTCCCTGCCATTTTTTTTTATCAGGAGTGCGCCTCCCGAGCCGCTTTTGCCCAAAGCGCGAATTGGGAGCGGGTTCCCTGGGGGGCACGCCTCCCGAGCCACCCCTGCCTGGAGCGCAAATTGGGAGCGGGTTCCACGGGGGGGGGGGGGGGGGCACTCCCTTGCAGGGAGCACAATTTTTTTTATTGGGAGCACGCCTCTCGAGCTGCGTCCGCCCAGAGCATGGATTGGGAGCGGGTTCGAGGGGGGGGCGCTCCCCCGCAACTTTGAATTGGACAACCAAAGATGTGGAACTAACACCTTTGGCGTTCACACTTGTGAATGCCTTTTTTGGTGACTTGTACTCTAAGATCTTGTGAGGACAATGGTTCTGGATTTGGATTGCTATGTTGCATGCTCTCGCCCAATACAAAGAAGCATTGGCAAATCCTAGTCATGGATTCATGGCCTTAGCAGGCCCTATGATTTATTGATCCTTTTGCTTGGCCATCCAATTTTATATCAGGTTGTATGGAATTGTTAGCTTCATCTTGAATCCATCCTCCTTGGTTTTCAACTAGAGCTTTGAACTCATGAAACTTGCCAAAGACGTCATCTTTGGTCTTTAAGAAGTAGATCCAAGTCTTGCGAGAAAAATCATCAAAAAGGAAATCTAAGACATGCTTCCTGCTATTGACATTAGTCCATAAACAGTTGAATGTACTAAGTCTAGAATCCCCTTAGACCTATGCTTATTGCTTGAGAAAGTAGCCTTGGTATGCTTGCTAAGCATGTATTTTGTACATACCCCGTGTTGTTGAATATTGAATTTTGGAAGACCTATAACTATCTCACACATACATAGGTAATTACTCCAAGGAAACCTCCACACATTGCCCAAAAATAACACCATATGCATAGCAAAAACACCATGAACTAAGCTCATGTAGCTTGTTGAAAAAACCATAAATAATAGAAAATTGCTATATGATATGTAGGACAACTTGTATGGCTTATTTATATAACTAATGTTGCCCAAAAACAACACCATATGCATAGAAAAAACACCATGAATGCTCATGTAGCCTGTTGAAAAGACCATAAATAATAGACTCATGTAGCCTGTTGAAAAAACTGTAAATAAAAGAAAATTGCTATATGATATTAGGACAATTTCTATGGCTTATTTATATAACTAACGTTGCCCTAAAACAACATCATGTGCATAGCAAAAACACCATGAACTAAGCTCATGTAGCCTGTTGAAAAAACCATAAATAATAGAAAATTGCTATATGATATGTAGGACAAGTATGGCTTATTTATATAACTAACTATATGGATATTTTTGTAGAGTTATATATATTTGTACGATGATGTACATATAGTTGTACAAACTTCCATATGATTGTACATATGGAAGTTTCTCAACTACAAGTTTTGAAAGCCTCTACCTTATGTTGTCTTTATAGTCTTAGTGGAGTATCTATTTTTAAGATTATTCCTAGTCTAAGTTATGCATGGAATACAATTTTAGATTGAATTGCTATATATACGCCTCTCACTTTTTTTACTAGAGTGAATTACAAAATAGAATACTTTTCCAAGATATTATTACTTTTCGAAAATATTTGAAGCCGCTTTTGCATGTTCCCAATAAACATGTGCAAAAGTTCCTATTCAAGCTATAATTCTCAACATGAACAAAATGAAAAAAGATGCAATAACGCAAACGTGATATTCAATCATAATATTATAATGAAAGCCAAAATCTATTAACAAATAATTTGCAATCTACATTGGAAATGGCTAAAAGAGACATAACAATAGCTTGAGACTACCTAAGAAGCAAAAGCCCTAACCTTAACTCAAGTAAATGCAAGAAAACTCTGACCCAAGTATGATCACAACAAAGTTGGAATGTTGCATTGTTCGAAGAAAGGGGGAGCCTTGCTGAAATTGATACTTTGTTTTGGGCCTTCTTTAGCTTGTTGGAAATAACTTTAGTAAAATGAGTTGGGTCCCTAGACTTTGGGGTGTGAAGCAGGCTGTTGCAGTAGCGATAGGAGGGCGAGCAATATAGTAAGTAGTAGAATAAGGGATATGTATAGAAGAAGTATAGGATCTGCATTTATCGGGCGGATTGGTGCTAGTGACCTTCCTAATGTTCCATTACAATGCATGATTGCCAAAATGTATATATTAAAATCCTATGGATCATAATTGGCCCAAAAAATGCATGGGAAAACCTAAAAGAATGTGTTGAAAAATCATGTCTTGAAGATTGTAATGTTAGGAACATTTTTGAGATGGTCACTTAAATTTTTTCTCCCCCTTTTTAATAGTTGTAATCCCAATTGTGTAAGTTGTTGTACTAGAATGGGGGAACTTTTGTGGGATTTGTTCTTTTGATAAGCCACTTGCTTTGATGAACATGTCATCACTTCGACAATTCAGAAAGATTATGTCTTGTGGGTGGGTGCTCTCCATTTTAGTGTTGATGACCTAGTCAAATTTGGGTTGCTCAGTGTAATGAGGATTTAGCTCTGTAATGTCCAAGCACTCTGCCACGTCTGAGGTATCTAACATAGGTGGAAAGTATGAATGAATGAGCTCCACATGAGGAAAATGAAGTTTTAGTTAAAAACAATTCCTATCCATTACCTTGTGATGGTGTAAGGCTCACATTAGTATGGTTTAAAAATATTGTGGGGGCTTGTGAGTTGCTTTTTTTTACTAGTGCAATAATGTCTTGCCCCTATCTTAAAACTTGTGTGCTCGAAGTTGATCTTGTCTTTGCTTATACTTGGTGTTTGCTTTCTATAGAATATCATGAAATTTTTGATGGATGTGTTGTACTTGTTCAACACATTTTGTTGTTGATTCAGAGAATGTGAGGACTTTCCTTATGATGATGTTGTTGGTAGAGCTACATCGATTGGAGCCAATAGCTAGAACCCCAAGCTCCCTTGAAAAGGGTTGTGGCTAGTGGAATTATGAAGAATACTATTGGAGCTATATGATGCATGTAATGAAGGCTTTTGTCTTGTGCATGTGGATACATGGAGTTGTACATTTCGAGGATATGTACAACCATTTTGATGAGTACCTTTATTGATTTCGGGATGGAAGGTAATGGAATTGATTGGCTTGGTTTCCATAATGGACCAAACGTTGGGCCAAAACATGCTCAAAAAGGAGTTTAGCAATGGCTTTTGTTATGACAATTGTTTTGCAAGGTGACACAATTGCTTTTAGGGAGAATTGATTAACCACCACAAAAATACAAGGCTTATTTGGAGTGGGCAAAAGGAATTTATAGCCCATGCTTCTTGATTGTAAGTTAGCTATGACACAACTAGTCATATAATATATCTATTGACATCCTCTTGGAGCTTTGGTTTGTAGAAGTACTTTTGCTGGACTCTCATTATCTTCTTCTCCATAAATTCTCCACCACTTGAATGCAACTTCCAAATAATTTTTGCATGCTCCTATGAATGAATGCAAAGATGGCCGAGAAGCTTGTCTTGGAGGTGAAAACTTGAAATTTGTTTCCTTGTGACTTGTGTGTGGTACATGCCAACAAAATTAGGATTGCTGTCATATAGTTGGGTCTGCTCCGAACTCTTGTGTACACAAGATTTGAGGACTCTAGTCAGTGCCCCAATGAGGTCAGTTGTGGTGGTGTGCTACTCTATTGGTGCTTCTCTTCTTGTACTTGATCTTTAGGTGGAATTTTTTTGAAGGTACATGAGTTGCTTTTGATGGTGCTCATTTTGCAACTTGCCCTATGTTTGTGTAAAATGCAAATGGTTGTGGTTAGTGTGGATGACCATGTTCTTTCTTGTAATATAATGCCTTAATTGTTGATAGATAGGGTATTAGCAAACAAAGTTGAAGAGTTGTTGTGATAGGTTAGATGTCCATGTCAAATGATGACACAAGTTGATGCATTTGTCTCAATTTCAAACGATTGTTGTAGATATAACAAAATAACGTCTGATGCTATACATAGGTGACACTTTAGTGCATTTTGCTATGCCTCGACCCAAACAAACTTGGCCTTGGCTTTATCCTTGGTCACTTGGCTCAAAAGCCAAGTGTTATGAAAGAAATCTAGTACAAAAACCTATAGTAGAAGTTGGTGAGGCCTAATACTTTGTGGAGCTTTGAAAGTGTTGTCATCGTCAACTAGTGGTAGACAACTTTGATCTTGGCTAGATCCACATGTACACCATGCTTTTCCACAATGTATCTCAGATATTTAATTTCGTGTATGTTGAATGATTACTTCTCTAGGTTGACGCATGGTTTGTGTTGTTGCAAGGTGCTCATTACTTGCTAAATATGTTTCATAGGGTCTTTCCAAGTTTTGTTGAAGATGAGGATGCCATCTAGGTATACAACCACAAATTAAAGGTGTTGTCTAACTATTAGATGTTTAGGAGTTTTTGGCCAAAATCTAGTGAATTTTTTTTGGGTCAAATCTTCATCTTTGTTATTTAATTGGGTTTTGGTTGCTTATATGGATTCAACACCTTCACAAACCTTTTGGGCACTCGGATTGTGGAGAGTTCACAACTCAAACTTGTGATTCCAACAAATTCCTACCGGATTTTGGGCAAATTAGACCAGAAAATATGCCAGAAACCCTCCAAAACGTATAATAGATAAACTACAACCAAAATAGATGGTGAATGGCAATAGAATATATTGTCCATTTTTAGCATCACTTTTAGGACATATTGTTTGAGATGTCACTCATGGATACTCTTGTTTGGCCCACAATTCTATATGGATTTGAGGTTTGGGGGCTTGGTTTACTAGAGTTTGATTGGTTTTTAGTAGAGACTCGAGAGAGTATAGACCATCTTCCTTTGCTGCTCCATTCAATGCACACAAATAGTTCTTAACCCATCAACACTCATAGAGTTTGTGCTTGCCCCATCCAACTTGAGATAGTGTTCATTCTGGTCTCATTTCTACATCATGTTAGAAATTTTGCTAATACAATATAGGGGCGTGACAAATATCCATACTTGGCCTATTGTTAGTTAGAGTCCATTGCAACAACTAGTATTTTGGCTCAATCTTGATGTTGGTACATCGGAGTCTCAAATCTTCTTATTTCAGTTGGTATTACGTTGGACTAGCTTCCTCCATTTAGATATTCCTTATGTGCACTCGACCACCTCTTACTAACCAAATAGGAGATGAATACAATCATTTGTGAGGATATCTACAGGTGGAGAATGTACAAGTCACTTGGATAAATCGTTAGGGTGGGCTACATAAAGACAACCTTCTATATTGAGCACGTTATGGTGATGAGAGATGGACTCATTGTTCATCCCCATTACAAGCTTCGTTATGGGATGGATGCCTTTCGGATTCCTTTAGGACAATTCATAATTACCTCTCATTGACTATGGATTGAGACAGATTACCAAATAGACCTTCTAGACAGGATTTGTCAATTATGTCATTTTGGAGAGATTGAGTTGGAGGAGCACTTCATCTTCTCTTGCCCCATATATTGTGAAATTCATGGGAGATTTCAATGTTTGTTGAGGGGGATCTAGACCCTTTCTAGTTTCTTTTAGTATTGAGACCAAAGATGTCTAGCCCTTCACATGTAGGAGGCCCTTAGACTTCGTACCCACACTCTTCAGTGTCCGAGGTCAAATCTTGTTCAGTGAATTACCTTCTTTACAATGCTCCCTTTATTTAGGGGCACACTAAGAGATAGGCCGATGACAGTAAGAGGGGTCATTCTCTCTCCATAGAGACATTGCCAGATTGAATCCACTACCACAACCAGAGATCAACGAGTTATAACATCCAAGCAATAAGACAACTGAAGGTGCGAATCCTCCCATAGCTCTTTTTCAGTGTATCATCCTATCTTGAGCTTTTCTTCATTTAGCCTTGGCTGTTAGGAGAGGTAGATCTAGTGGGCCATGGCCCAGTCCTTAAATCCTTTCCCTCTATACATCTCCCTCCCATTGTAGTTGCCGACGCTTGGACCCGAGGGTTTTCTCATTTTTCGCATATGGACTTCATGTTTCTATTATAGTTCATGTTCTTTTAAACATTGCTGGTGCACTAGTCATGCTGAAGAGCATTACCATCCATTTTAAAGACCTTTTGTAGACTTCAATGATAACTTGGGGCCTATGCATTGATCAATTGGATCATCAATTCGGGTGATTGGTTATTTGTTATTGACTGTGAATTTGTTATTTGTAGACAATATGGAGTAGTCATGTTCGTTCCTTCTTTGAACAAGCAGAATAAGGGCTGTATTGTAGCAACGTTTGGATTTGGCATTTGATCTCCTAATCCTTGAGAAGAGATTGGTTTTATACAAGGTTATTGGGCAAAGGGGCATCTCATGCCTAGTTAATTGCTTGCTCTCCTTGATGGTGTAGAGATTCTCTAGTTGGTGAGGTGAAGATGTCCATCTATTCTTCCACTGATTGATCTACATGTCATTTGTTGCATAGAGGAACCCCTTGCAAGGGGCTTTGTAGTTGGGATGATTTTCCATCCTCCTTTTGAATGGACCATGAAGAGGACAAATCTCCTAGTATGTGAGATTATCTTGTTGCATTGCTTAGCAATGATCAGAGGGACTAGGGTGGTTGGTTCCATCACTAGTCTCCTGTTGACTCTAGAGTTGATCTCCTCATATGACAATGACATTATGTGGCCTAGATTTGTAAAGAACATGATGCTTCCACATATATGGTTGTCGTAAAAGAACATCACAAACATCAGGTGAGGCAATGTCATATGATACCTTATCTTTGAAGTGCTTGATGCTTCATTGTAGGGGATATTTTTGGCTGATGTGAATGTCTCATCCTTGGCTCAACAAATTGAAGTTGCATGCGTGGTGGTTTGATGTCATTGACAACTTTTGGCTGCAATGGTCAACAATGAAATATAGTAGGGTCACTTTCCTCGAGCTTCTCATGTTCCATTGGTTGGACTTTTGTAATAGTGATGGTAACATTGGTTTTTGTGTTGATAATAGTTTTTTGATCTCCACGGATTCTTGTGGTGTTGGATATGAATTAGAGTCCAAGGTTTTCAACTTAGCCAAGAGCTACTGTTTGGTGCAACATTCATCATTATTATGCGGAGGGATTTTGTGGTGTTTTCTATCCTTCTTCAAATTCTTGTTCTTCTTTGCATGTAGCTTTGATTGGTTGCCTTGAGTTTGGATAGTTTGTCCATTGTCTTGAAAGATGGGGCTATCTTGGCCCTTCTTATGTTGCGCATTGGTTTGAAAATGAAATGGAAGAACTTGCAATATTGTAGAAGTAACGCAAATATAGTATTTAGAGTGTGATATTCGAGTGAAAACCAAATGCTATCAATGATAACATTGCAATGTACATAGTGATTACAAATGGTTAGAATGGTGTTGTCTTACCATTGACATGCTCCAAATACTATGTACTAGGTCTCGATAACATAAGATAATGCCTGGCAGGTGCAATGCAGATGCAGTTGTGGTTGGTGCTGCATCTGCCAGGCATGCATCAATGTAGTTTGAATGAATATCCTGTTTAAAAATCCAAAAATCAAATGTGCATTTGTTTCTCTTTTTGATATAAACTGTATACTTTGAAATTGAGCTAGATCAGGCTTTAGTTTTGTTTAATTGGATGAGAACAACTGTACAGAATAGTAAAATTCCTCTGATATGTGCCATTCAATTACTGTAAATTTCATCAGAATGTATTCGGAGATTGCCATTTCAATGTAGTTTGAATGAATAGTCTGTTTGAAAATCCAAAAATCATTTGTGCAAATTTGTTTCTGCTTTTATATATAAACTATATACTTTGTAATTGAACCAGAGCAGGCTGGAGTTTTGTTTAATTGGAAGAGGAACTGTGCAGAACAGTAAATTTCTCTGATGGTTGTCGTTCAATATCTGTAAATTTCATAAGAGATGTTTTGGGGATTGGCATCAGTTATCTGTATGGGAAAATCAATATTGCAATCATCCTGGACTAGTACACTAGTGGCTAGCCGCTAGAAATCTAGGATTAGTATCATAAGGTGTAGATCTCTAATTTCTACATGTTTTATTATACATGTCTACCATACTATCAAGCAGATGTATAGACCTGGCCTCTTTAGTGCTTTACAATATCTGTTAGGTGCTCTCTTTATGCTAAAAGAAACATTGTGTGATTCAAAATGTTGAAGACTTTGCTCGTTTAGGGTCTCATTATTTGATATGTATTTGCAATCATTTTCGTTTACTCTATTTCAAGCTGTGTTCTCATTTTCCTCTTACTGTAGTCTTAAATTTTATTTACTGTTTGCAGAAGGACGTCCTTTTGATTACTACCAATGCAATGCACTATAATGCATCAGATACCATCTATTACAAACAGGTAAAGTTGACATGATTTTTTTAACCAACATCCAAGTTATGCTTCCTCTATCTCAGGCAGTAGTGAAAATTTGTAGAATTGGGATGATTACTTGCTAATGAAATGCTTCTTGCAGGCTCGCGCAATACAGGAGCTAGCAAGAAAAAAATTTCAGGGTATACGCCTGGATCCAGAAGGGATTGAAATGGAGTTTAGATTCGCATCAAAGGCAAAATCTGGATTTTCTTCTAAAAAGTTAAACAGAAGGCATGGACTTGGAAGATCTCAATTTGAACCTGCTGGGTCAGATTTTTCCTCTGGTGCAACTCTTGCTACAGGAGACCATGCAGTTCGGTCAAGTGCACCCATGCAGGATAGCACCAAGATATGGAAGGCTGAAAAGCCTGGAAATCTATTTGGAAATTCAGATGGTATGGGATTCTTGGCTGAAAGCAATTCTGAGAAAGCAGAAGAACATTCAGGTTTGAGCCTTGTTCTTCTCTTTTGGGTCTGAAAATGATGGATAGGATTGACCAATGTCATAATGATTTGATTTCAGGTTCCTTTTTTTGTTGGTCATGTTCCCACCCGCGTAACTCTTCCAATTAAAAGAGTATTACCCACTCATGTGTTGTCAGTTTGAAATAAAATATTGCATATGGTGGAAGTTATATTTTGATATGGTTTTATGAGTAGAAGTGCTCAATGGTTCAACGACTTTGGAATTTTATTGAAACGTGTTTTTAGTTATTAATTTTAGTTGTGTGTTTTCTGATTGCATTAAATCTAATTGCAGTGTCTGCTCTTAAGCAAACGGTTTGGAGAAATGGAAGGCGGCCACTGCAGTTGGAAGAGAACCGTCGTGCTACTTACAGGCCATTTAACCAACTAGAGAATGGAAATGACTCAATACTTACTATTCTAGATGGGGAGTCAAAGCAGCTAATCCCTGTATGTTCTGTTCTGGTTTTCTTCCAAATGTTTTGGGACATGATACGCTGCAGTCACATATGTAGTCATGGTTATGCTTACAATATTTGTTATCATTTTCAGGTTGGAATTCGGTCAGAGCATGCATATGCAAGAAGTCTTGCTCGGTTTGCTGCAAACCTTGGACCAGTTGCCTGGAAGATTGCAGCTCAGAAGATAAGGAGAGCTCTGCCCCCAGGTGTCTCATTTGGCCCTGGATGGGTCGGTGATTATGAGGCTCCTCCTCGTGCTTTATTGTCACATGAAAGAATATCTGTGGCATCAGTGTCCTCTTCCACTACCTCGCCAATTGTTCCAGGTGAAACCAAGATTAAATCAACTAACGCTGAAGATACTCCCAGACTAAGAGATGAAGGGCTTCCAAAGAACTTAATTTCTGAAGGCAGGACTGTTACATCAGCTACAGCAGCTTTGTCAGCAAGACAGTTGGTTTCAAATTCTGCAATTTGTCAAGGGATAGATAATTGTCAATCTATTCGTAATCCTCAATCTGAAGTGATTGGGCATGGCACATTAAATTCTAGTGGTGATGGAAGAGCTAGTTTGCCTTCTCAGGAAGTAAAACAAGGCTCCATAAAGCCAGGTTTAACTGTTACCACATCCAGTGACCTAGCCCTTGCAGGTACAAAATTTGGTTCAGAAGTAACACAGTCTAGATTACTTGAAATGGTCTCAAGAAATAGCACACTCATGCATGGGGCCTCATTAAAGCAGGCTGATGGTTCAAGGTCCATTGCCAGTCTTCAGGTAATGAAATCTGAAAATATGACAAATGACAGTGATGCGCGTGGCGTTGCTAGAAAAGCAAGTGATGCATCAAAACGTGGGTGTAGTTCTCCTGGTACAAATATTGCAGTCACCACAGTAAGCTCTTCTCTATGCAACTATCAAGCTGGATCGAGAGTTTTGCAGGGACATCAAGTCACAAGTAGTCAAGAACATGCTAAGCAGGACTTAAATGGTTTAGCTAATTTACTGCCTGGCAAGATGCTAGCATTACATCAAAGAGGTTCTAATCTGTCTGCAAACACCCCAGTGTTTGTGCATTCATCAGTTTCATCAGCAGGGCCATCTATAAAACGAGATGATGCCACAGTGCAGGCATGGATACAATCACAAAATGCACGCCTGGCAGATGCAGATGCTACTTCTAGAGTCAGGTTACAGGATGCACCGAATCCTCATATGGAGCAGCATGAGTCTCAAGCAAGGGACTTTTCTGCCCTTGCTCGTTTTATGCCACAAGAAATACCCCTGGATACATCCCGTCAGGCTTTGTCACATTTTAGCCGATTCCATCCTCAGAACTCTATGAAGGTGTCTAACAATACAGCAATTTCAGGTCCAGTGACTGAATCCCAGGGTCGAAATACAGTGAGCCCTTCTCATGTACAGAAGCCCATGGGAGTTGAGCTGTCAAAGTCCAATAATCACTTGTGGCGAGGTTTACCTTCACAATTTCTTTCTGAGCAAGATTTGTCACCCTCTGTGCCACCTGATTTGAATGTGAGATTTCAGAAGTCAAACTCTCCAGCTCAGCAGTCCTCTGCAATGTTGGCTGATTCCCAACAACCTGATTTAGCTCTCCAACTTTGATTGATGTAACTGGATTATTGGATTTATACATTGTAAGAATGTGAAATATTAACCCAGACTTCATTCAAATGTTTGTTGAAGTCGGAATTTGTACTGAAGCAAAACTGAATGGCATAGGAAATGGGTTTGCCTTGAAAAGGACCCATTCTGTTGTAAAGGAGTTGTACAAATCTGTACCAATTTTATGGGAACCCGAGGGAGTTCCATGTCCTATTAATATTCTATTGATGAACTAGCATATAACTTCAGGCAAACATTTAGTTCATCATGAAAATATTTCACACCCCTGCTGCATCTCTTACTAAATCAGAATAATTTCAAATGTTGTTTTGTATTGAAAGTGGCAGGAGTCGGGAGTTTGCTGAGGGGGGAATTTGGTTACGGATAATGTGGACCAAGACTTGTGGTTCTCTTTTACTAGAAGGAAAAAGAGTATCATTTTTCTAAACACAGCAAAGAGATCAATGATGACAATTCGTGATATTTTGCATGATTTATGTCCTCGAGGAATTCTGCCTTGAAACTCGGCAGGACAGTTCACTTGTTAAACGCATTAGAGCTGGATGTTGTGCAATTTTATCCTGCATGTATTTTATGAGCCAAATATCCTTATTTGTGCAGGATAATACAAGGGATGTGCTCATTTCTGCTGTTGGGCTTGGTACTGTCCACGAGACATTATTTTGTTAATATGATTGCATTGTAGTAAAACCATTCCATGACACCGGATTTATTCCTTGTATTGACATGCTTCTTGAAAGACTATTTTTCGTTTATTTGAATAGCAGAACCATCAGTTGTCAGTTTAGTTTATTTGAAGCATCTAGCAAGGATGTCAATCCAAACGACATGACACCCCAACTGGAAGAGCCTGTCTCTAAGTTCAGAATCTGTTCTGTAGCATGGAATGAACGAACTAGAGTTAGTCCAGTGGGCTAGCTCGAGTGGTTGAGTACTTTGAGCTTGATGCAGAAGGTTTCATGGTTGATCCTGGGGGCTGGCTTCTTCTGTTGTGTGCCTCACTTGTTGTCTCTTCCAGGTGGGATCATAATTGGTGCCCTATGTTTCCACTGGGTACCTTCTGTGAATTGCAGGGAAGTGCTCGGGGGTTTCCTGCGAGGTTTTTCTTGGAAAAAAAATGAACAATTAAGAATAATTAAAATGCACGGATGCACGGGAGGTTGGGAGTTGGTATGGAATAACTCACAGCTTTATATCTGATAAAGTTTTGCTAATGCATATAAACAGTAGCTCTCACAAAATTACCTTCAAGATATTATAGGACATACCTATTTGGCAGTTGGGTTTAGTGGTTAAAATATTAGCTAGAAACACATGATTACAGTGTAACTAAAATTTATCAGGGCTGCACATTCCCGGCTTGCAATATTAAGCTGTGGAGCTCCTAAGAGGCACAAAAAGAGAATTTATATACAAAGCAGAGCCATTTATTTACATGCACTTCTGGAGTTTTAACACAAACTAATTCATCTGTTGAATTCAGTGTTGATAATATCGGCATCAGCAAAATAGGCGAGGGTCCAGAAAATATCTAATTGGCAATATCGGCGAAAATATTGGCAAAATATCGGCAAATGTCGGCAAACATAAAAAATCAATTTTTTCAAACTTTTAAACATAGCAGATATTTTCAAAAAATCATTTTTTTCAAACTCTTAAACATAGTCGATGTTTTCAAAATATGGCGATATTTTCAAAATATCGTGATATTTTGCCGATATTTACTTTGAAAATATCGCGATATTTTTTTGGTGATATATTGTTTTGCTGCAAATATCGCGATATTTTCGTATATCACTGATATTATCAACAGTGGTTGAATCTGTCCACCTCCAACCATGTTAAATTTTGCAGATTTAAAATTTAATTTCTGAGATCATAAACCATAGAAGACAGTGAATGAACAAGAAGACACAGGGTTTGGTCCAAGACCAGAGAAAAGCCCCATTATGGAGGAAAACCTTTTTAAAATGTTCCATTATATCGACCTCAAATGTTTTAGCAGAGATGCATATCAAAGCACAAAACCTTTTTTCACAAATAACAGTAGTAACATCCTTTTTTAATATGACAACTTCAAAATACCACCACAAGCCTCCAAAGGCTTCCAAACAAGAGCAATAGACACAAGTGCGTGAACAAAGTGCACAAGTATCAGAGCTAAACACAGAGCAGTGTTCTCCCAATGCAAAATCAGAGCGTTATTGAAGCGAGGACAATATACCAGCGATCAAACTCTGGTGCAAAAGCAATATCGAGAATAGAATATATCTGGAGCGAGATCAATACGAGAGCTAAATACTTCTGGTGTGAGAGCAATACCAACTGTGATACTATTTATCTGGAGCAAGAGCATTAACAATAAAATAACAAAAGCAGAAACCATTGGTGCGAGAGCTGAACGTGAGTTCTGAGATCTGTTAATAGATCTGCCAAACGATAGATCTGCGAAACAATAGATCTGCCAATGATGATAAAGAGCTCTGCATATCTGCAATAGATCTGTGATTGATAATAAGAGATCTGCTACAGATAATAAGAGATTTGTCAATGATGATAAGAGATCTGTAAATCTGCAACAGATCTGCTATTGATAATAAGAGATCTATCAATGATGATAAGAGGTGCAAATTTGCAATAGATTTGCGGCTAATAATTAGAGATCTGCAAATCTGCAATAGATCTGCTGTTGATAATAAGAGATTTGCCAATGATGATAAGGGATCTACAAATATGCAATAGATCTGCCACCGATAATAAGAGAGATAAATTGATGATGTGAGTGCTTTATCATCAATGCGAGAGCTAGATCACCAAAGCAAGAGATAGAACTCGATGTGTTGCAAATGAAGATTTTTCTTCAATATTGAAAATATTTGAGGCAAACTCTCTTCCTCGAATTAAGTGTTTTGGAAACTCTTAGAGTGATTCATTCGAATTAGATAAGTGATTTTATTTTGCACATGGCTAATTGAATAAGTTAAAGTGATTTTACTTAGCACATTTCTCACTGTTTTATAAATATTTTTGAAATAACTTTTGCTCTTGTGAAAAATAATTCACTCTTGAGAAATAATTCGCTTCAGGGTGAAAGGGGTTAACAACATAAAGTGATTTCTAGGGAATTTTCTCCTTAGATGCTTAAAAATTCAACACTCCCTCTTAACTAGGGAGGAATATCCATCAATAAAGCCAAAAGTGTTGTACCTGTCAAATCATCATGACTCACGCTGAACATTCTTGAATCTAAAGAAGAATACTCATCGCAGAGGAGCTAATGCTACCACCTTGAATCCAAACTCAACCAAATAAAGGCTAAGAAACCTTCACTAGGGACTATTGAGCTTCAACCTGGTCCAAATAATCATTGGGGAGCCAAATGCTTCCACTCGGCATCAAGGAGTCACATGCTACAACTTGGAACAAATACCATCGGGGAGACTCATGCTACCATCTGTGATGAATACATCGCAGTGAAATAAAACTAAGAAACCATAATAGCTCAACACATAGGCTAAGAATCCACAATAGCTCGGCTCAAAGGCTAAGAATCCAAGCTGTTCAAGAATACTAACATCTATGTTGTCAAGAACATCTTCGAACTTGAGCGAGATCCAACTCGCCATGACTGGTATGGATCACTATCCGATCTCAAGTAGCCAACGCCCATTGGTCAGATGGGTGGGAAACAAGATGCATCATTGGGGCATACTCCTGATTGGAGGTCCCTTATACCCAGGAGCTCACTAGCTCAATTCCTCATCCCTGGGAGCTCAACTAGGGGGGGAAGAGCACACATCTCAGTGTTTTTGATTAGCCGGGTCTCGAACTCGGAAGAGGTACATCCCTTAGTCCAAGCATATCTTTGAAGACTAGAATTTTTTTCTTCGACAGTGCTTTGGTAAGTGTATCAATAATCTGCCCATCAATTTGAATATGGTGGAGTCTCATTGCGCTTCTCTGTACCACGTCTCGCATGAAATGTTATCTAATTTCAATGTGCTTGGATTTGTCATGAAATACGAGATTCTCAAACAATGGGATCCCACTCATATTATCATAGAATATCACTGTAGTATCCAGGACTTGCTCAAATAACTCCAAAAAGTTTTCTTAACGAAACAACTTCACAATTAGCTAAGCTAGCAATAATATACTCAACTTCTGTGAATTTGAGAGCAATTGATTTCCGTCTCCTGCTCATCCAAGAGATCATGGCGGATCCAAACCGAAACAAAATCTTGAAGTGCTTTTTCTGTCCACAATGTTGCCCGCCCAATCAACGTTAGTATAACCATGTAACTTTATGTTGCCAACAGTTTATCAAAGGCCGAAATTAATTGTCCCATGCAAATATCTAAGCACATGCTTAGCAGTGACTCAGTTAGTATGCAAAGGTTTGGTCATGAATTGACTCAAGATGTTTACAACATAGCAAATATCAAGATGAGTGTTCACTAGGAACATCGATGCTCCAATCAATTGACGATACTCAGAGGGAATAGATAAATCAGGGCTAACTTCATCACCACAAAGTTTCTTGAAGTTAATCTCCTTGGGAGTGCTCATGGATTTGCACTCTACCATTCCAAACTTTTCCAATAGCTTTACAACATACTTCCCTTGGGAGAGAAATTTCGCCAGGTCTCTACGAGACCTCCAGGGCCAAAAATAAGTGCATCATCTCAAGGTCTTTGATTTCAATTTCAGAGGCAAGCTCCCTCTTACACTAAATCATCAAAAGTTCATTGCTTGTCAAAAACAAATCAACATATAATACCAAGATCAAAGGTAGTTGTATCAACATTGCCCTCGTGAATCCCAACTTTACTAAGTCGCTGTCAATGCGAGAATACCAAGCCCCCTAGGGGCTTGCTTTAAGCCATAAAGTGCTTTTTTCAATCTACATACATGGGTTCTTTTGTCATGCACCTCAAAGCCTTGAAGTTGTTCAACATATACTTTCTCCTGAAGAGCACCATGGAGAAAAACTGTCTTAACATCCATCTGATGGAGAGTCCACCCTTGACTAGTAGCTAAAGCAATAATAGAATGAATGGCGGTATAGCGAGCAACATGAGAAAATATGTCTTCATAATCAATTCCCTCTTTTTGAGAGAATATTCGAGTCACAAACCTTGCTTTATATTTTTCAACACTACCATCCATGCCATGTTTTATTTTGAACAACCACTTTGAAGTCACAACTGATTTGCCCTGAGGTCTAGGAACAACTTCCCATGCATCATTTTGCACAATGGATTCATATTCTTCTGCCATGACATCCTTCCGTACTTGGGTGCTTTTTTGTTTCTTCAAATGATTGAGGTTCATTCTGTATGATAGAACTCATAGCAACAACATGGTTTTGATATCCATTGGGCTTCTTGCTTTCTCTAAAAGTGCCCCTAGGGGCAATATGTTTTTCAACGTCTTGTAGAGTGTCACGAAGCCATAGAGGCCTTTTCCTATATGGAGGAGGACCTAATGGATCCATAGGTTCCACTAGTTCATCTAGGTCCTCATGATCAAGTTCACGGGTAGAGGGATCCACATCATCATTTGAGTATTTAGAAGAGATAGGGGGAGGACTAATTCTTACTTTTTCAAGAGTCGCATCTTCATCAAATGTTATATATTCGCTGAAGTCTATTGTTCTTTGACCAGGTATATAAATTCTAAATGCTTTAAAATCTTTACAATAGCCCACAAACAAACATACCTTTCTTACCTGAAGCCTCAAGCTTGTTCCTCTTTTATTTGGTACATGAAATAAACAACACAACCGAAGATTCTTAAATAATTGAAATCAGGTTTCTTGCTTGTGAATACTTTTTCAGGAGTCTTGTCATATAATGCTCGATGAGGAGTTCTGTTTTGTACATATACGGTAGCGTTGACAACTTCTCCCCATAGGGACTCTGGCACATTCTGATCATGTAGCATGACACGGACAACCTCCATGATAGAGTACTCTTTCTTTCTGCCACATCATGTTCAGGACTACATGGTACATTGTGCTCTTTCTTGATATCGACTTCTCTGCAAAAGTTTATGAATTCATTGGAAATGAATTCTTTGATCTAAATATTGCGATTTTGTTTCTAGTTTGGTTTTCAATTAATGATTTGAAATTTTTAAACGTTGACACATAATCTTTGGGATTATGAAATTTCTGTAAATAATGTAAATAGAAAATAAGGAGATTAGGAATATGAAAAAACACTGGGAGGTGAAACCCAAGAGTCTCTCCCTCCATGTATATATCCATGAACAATTTTAATGCAAAATCACAATTCACATTGTGGAGTTACCTCCTGGCTTGATATGGTATCAGAGCCAACTCTAGTTCCCTCTTTGCCCTTGTAACTCCTTGCCCATGTTCTCCATATTTTACAGCACTGACACCTCTGCCATTGCTCCTGAGGCTCGAACCCACGTTCCATACACTGTCATATATGTTTTTAATATTTTATCCTTGAACCCTGCCTGAACGCATACCCTTGAATGCTGTTGGTTAACACATACTCTTGAATGTTGTTGGTTACCAAGCATAGTCCTCCGCATATTTTTAATATTACTATTGTCGGAGATCACCACTACCCCTGTAGCAGAGCCCAATGCACCCGTCGGTGCATTTTTCCATAGATTCACAGTCGGCCTACGCATAATCGACCTGCACTGTTGGCTTCGGTCCTGTTCACTCTTCTTTGTGCTCCCATCGTGAAGGTATTGCGTGGTAATACGCTGTATCGTTATCGCTCTGATACATTGCGTGGTTTGGTGATACCCCCATACGTTGAATATCACTGTAACTCTGCTCTGGTTTCCTCTTGGCATAACTCTCCTCAACTCTCGTGTTATCCCGACTTTTGGTTCTCCTATCACACCGGTCCCTCTCCCCATTGCGCAACAGAACTCCCAATCCCATTGGTTAATGACCCACTGTTAATACTCCGAACCACTTGTGTAATACAACGCTCATCCGTCTATGTGTATACTCCTTGGCTTTGCTTTACCACAACGCTCTTCCTCCCATAGGTCAGCGCTCCTGCTCCCACCGCTCACCATACCACTGTCGGTAATACTCCAACACCAAACCGCTTCGACCTCAGTTCCGGTTCGTCTCCCACTGGTCCCCTCACACCCCTCCTCACTGCGCAACCACTCCTCCAGAGTCCATACCATCCTGGCTCCCATCGTATCCTCCTCTGCACAGTGAGTTGCCATTTGGTTAACACTGCCCTCCATATGGTATATGAATGTGGTATATGGTATATGTATCCATACATTGACCCTCCCCCTACACCCCCTCCCCCGTATAATACCCTCCCCATATACCCCTTACCCCAATTACACCTCTGTCATATTATAGAGTGCAATTTTTTTTACACTAGAAGTGCATTTTTTGCCACCATAACTGCGTTTTTTTTGTCACCAGAAGTACAATTTTTTTTTGCAGTACACGTTTTTAAATGCATTCATTGATATCTATTGATGGAGTAGTTTTCACTGGAAAATAGAACTATCTTGAATGGTTGTGAAAGATAAAACACACTCTCATTTTCAATGAGTTGTGGAAATGAGTTTGTGTAAGAGAAGGAGATGATGAATCTGCAAAGCCCACCTCATATAAGGAGATCGCCATTTGGGACAACAAGAACAACAACGCTTATGCTTTGATTGCAACATTTGTAAATGAAGAGGCGAGTCACCATATTTCACCATTTTCAAATGCTTTTGAAGCTTTACAGATGTTGAAGAAACTCTGTGACTCAGACTCTGAACTTGACGTTGTCCAATTGATGATTAAATTGTTCAGTTTTGAATTAAAAAATGATGACCCTCTTGCTTTAGCATCGGAAGTAAGATCTATTATGCATGATATCAAAACCACTGGTGTTCAAATAGACATTCCTCTCATAGTTTATGTCAAAGCACTATATTCCACTTATTCAAATTATCTCAAGTCATTGCAAGTGGAAACCTCAAGGAGATTACTTTTGACTCCCTTGAGAAGAAGTTCGCTGAGAGAGAAAAGGCTTTTGGGAAGAAGATGACTTCTCAGTCTTCTGAAGACGTTGTGTCTTGCACATAGAGAGAAGAATCATGTTCAAGATTCTTCTAGAGGAAAAGGTGGTCGAAGAGGAAGAGGAAGAGGAAGAAGAAATTTTAGAGGCAGGGGGGCATGCAGTTTCAAGGAGAAAAGTCTGATCTTCATTGCATACGTTGCAATAGAGATGGACATGATGCATCCACATGTAAGTTGCCTTGGGACAGAATTGAGCAGGAAAGAAATGATGCCAAAGGTAAAGCCCATGACAAAGAGAAAGGTAAAGCACCCGACTCTGCTCAATATGTTGTGGTACATTGTAATATTGGAATAATTGAAGACTTGTTTACTGCTTCACTTTCTTCTTGGAAAAATGATTGGTTGCTTGATTCGGGAACAACTTGCCACATGAATTTTAGAAGAGATTTTTTTGAAGAATTCACTGACAATGTTGATGGAGCAGTGTATTTTTCAGATAAAACAAAACTCAAGCCATCAGGGCTTGGCACAATCAAGACTCAAATTCCCTGGTCTTTCAGACTTTTTTCTACATGATGCTCTATACTTCTCGGAGTTGAGGAGAAACTTGTTGTATTTGGTCCACATCCGTCAATGAGGACACTTCATTCATATGTTTGATGACAATGTTGAGGTCAGAAAAGCATCATATCGCTCACTTGTTATCACGGGGATAAAAAAAGAAAGACTTCTCAAGCTGCAAGGTACCTCTGCTCGTTTACAAAACTTCTCATACAATTCTCATTATGATGAAGGTACATTTCCATCAAGTTTTTCATGGCATGCTAGATTTGGACACTTGAATTATGACCGCCTTCGTATGTTGAAGAAAAGTGGTGTTATTGGTTTGCCGACAATTCCTAGGAAACTTAACCAATGTGATGCTTGTATTTTAGGAAAGCATAGCAACCAATGTTTTCATGATTAACATTCCAGAACACATAGAAAAATTGAACTCATTTATTCAAATTTATGTGGCCCAATCCCTATTCCTTTTGCAAATGCAAATAAATATATGATGACATTTATTTATGACTACACCAGAATGTGTTGGGTTTATTTATTGCAGAATAAATTTGATGCTTTTCAAACATTCAAAAATTTTCATGCATGGATTGAAAATGATGCACAATCTCGTATTGAATTTGTTCTCGCACAAAGTGTTTAGGGACCGCGACAACGGTCAGAGTAAGGGTTGTCACTCTTAATTCTTACTTACTCCGTTTAGACTCTCTTCTAGACAAGTCAAGGGGGGTAGTCTCTAAAGTAAATGGATGAGGATAGCTTGTGAAACAGAGTCTCCAGGGGATTTTAAAGGTGAAAAAATTTATGAACTAAAGCGAGTCTCGGTCAATTGAGATAGATAGATTAAAACATGACACAATCACAAGATAAAAATGACTACAAACTAGTGCCTTTAATTTGAATTAGCCGTAGACTAAATAATAACAAGTCATTTAGAGAAAACTTATAGATGTGGCAAATCGACGATCATAAACAATTAATTGTAAAATGCCCAACACTGTATCATGCAAGAGATTCCAGATTTAAAATGATTTTCGTTAATGACCCAGGTCTATAGTTAATTAACTTTCTTCAACAGTAAATATGATTTAAAACATTTATTACACTTTGACCATACAAAAATCATGAAAATTTCATTTAATCACCAAATAACTCCAAGGAACTTTAAATTATAATTTTAGTTATTCCTTAGGCAATTAGTTGAATGAGGAAATCAAAATCTTTTAATACGATGAAATTAAATCAAAAGGGTTAATAAATTGAAATTTTAATGGACCATAGGCCACATTAAAATTTTTAATTTGAAAACGCAAATTCTTTTTTAATTTAATCCCTGAATCACCAGGATTTAAATTTTGTTTTTTTTTTTAAGATTTTTAAAATGTTTTAGATTTTTTTTTGATGTTTTAATGTTTTTTTTTGAATGTTTTGGATGAAAATAAAAAGAAATAAAAATCAAAACCATAAAAATGATAAAATGCAAAACATAAATCAAATCAGAAAATAAAAAAAAGGGAAATCGAAAATAACAAACAAAAAAAATCTAAATTTTGAAATGGAAAAGGTCTAACTCAAAGCGAAGAATAAAATCAAACTTTAAACTAACTTAACTCCTAAATGAAAAATAAAAAAAAGAATGCTACTAACCCTAACCAACACATAATCGAATAAAAAAAATGTCGATCTGTTTTATTTCGTTGCTGTGCAGGTAGGTAGGTTACGGAGGCTTGGACGACGGCAGAAGGAAGGGACTACATGCAGGTGAAGGAGTGAAAAATGTGCGTGAATGTTTGCAGTTTGGAGAAGGTAGAATGCAAATATGGAGATGAAGGCTGAGGGAGCAATGGATGCGAGAGGAAGGGTTGCAAACAAAGGTTTGAGGGCAGAAGACAGAGATATGACAACGGAAAGAAAAGAAGGGTTTTGTTTGCTAGATGTGTGGAGAAGAGCAGATAACTGGAGTAGGCAACGTTCAGGAGTTAAAGAATATAAGCAACCAAAAACATGAGGAACTGTGAAGAGAGAAAAACGCTCATGCAAAAATGGATAAGGAGAACGTTGTGTGAGGGAGAAAGGTAATGAAAGCGGAGGAGAGAGTTTGCAGCGGGTAGGGGTTTTGAAAATGCAAGATGTAGTGGTGGTTTGAAGGAGAAGAATGCAGGTTTAAGGAAAAACGCAACAAGATAAATGACTAAACCCTTAAAACACAGGGAGAGAGAATAATTTATTTATTTATTTTTTTCAAAAAGGAGAAAATGCAACAGCAAAATTTCCAGAAAGAAGAAAATGCAGCAGAAGAAGAAAGAGGCTTAATACAGCAGAAGACAGGGGAAAAATGATAGCCAGAGAACCCAAAAACAATTCCAGAAATCTTTGATTAAGACGTTATACTTCTGTTTAAAAATTTCCTTTTCAAAACTTATGAATTCTTCAGAAAATTTGAAATCCTTCAGACTGTAAAATCCTTTGAAGAATATCCTTGCAGAAATGGTGTCGAGGCCAGATATTACCCTTCAAAGCCTAGATCTGGCTTTAAATCAAACTTCATTTTCAGATTTGCAACCTATACTTGAAAACAAAAACACCCAAAACCCAGATATACAAAAAAAAGAACCCAAGAGATCCAAGTCAGAAAACCCAATTTTTTTTTACAGATCTATGTACAAGAATGATAGATCTATCAGACGTGAGGAGTGTCAGTCCAACTCCGCTCCCAGATCTGATAATCTAAGGCTCTCAACAACCAGATTCATCAATTTCACACATATTTTTTTTTTTAAAAGAAGGTGCTTAGCTCGAAGCCCTTCATGTATCACCAATAAAAATCTATGATAATTCCGGGATCAAATTAAGCTGGGCTCTTCAGAAAACACGGATCGAGAGTTCGCTGGTCCAACTGAAAACTTCCTCCAATGTCCAATGTTCTAAAAATCATGATTTTCCTGCAAAAATTAATTCAACCATCAAAATAGAGCGAGAAAATGATAATAAAATTCAGATAAATAGAGATACCTGCTATTACATTCAAAATTTAAATTATCACTTCAACCCCAGCGACGGAGCAAGATACTTGTACTCAAATCACTCTTCAAAAGCTATTATTAATGGTTAAAAAAATTTACGCATGAAAAACGACACATCTTACAGTTTTTCCACGAAAAATAACACTGACGAAGATTAACCCCAAATTCTTTCTTTATTATTCAAAAACGATTACACGAGAGTTTTTCGTTTAGCACACGACTCAAAGGTCGGATAAATGCACTGACAAATGACTTCCTATTTAAAGATAAATCGTTCAACGGCTAGTTCGAGTGATCCTTGTCAAAACAATCTCCGCTGTTGATAAGGATCAAAATTTCTTTTAATCTTATCCGTCGAAATTTTAAATTCTTGAGGAAATTCGAAATTTTCAATTAAATGCATTTTAATTAATTCAAAAATTAAAATTTTGAATTAATTTCCTCAAAATTTTGACTTTGACTTAATCCCAGGGATCAAAGGCTTAAAATTTATCAAAATAATTAATTTACCTTAGTCCTTGGACTTCTTAAAATTTAATTTTTAAGTACTGACGAATTTTGCCTTCGGAGAATTTAAATTTACCTAAGTCCTAGAATTAATTAAATTTCTGGCTTAGGATTTTAATTAATTTTTGGCCAGAAAATTTAATTAATTAACCTATGAGAGGATAAAATATTTTTCCAACTCTCAAGACACTTTACATCATGATTTTCATATTTTTTACATCTCAAGGGGGAAAGCCCATTTGTAAAAGGCCCTCACAGAGTACCCATTCCACGACACAAATATAATCCAACAGACTAAGCAATTTGTAATAAAATAACTTAACCATATAGTTAGGATTATTCCCAAATCAATTTTACATAGACTTGATCTAGAACACTAGAATTCGCCTAAGATCCCAGTGACAAAATCCATTCTGGCTTTGGGGTAAGACTAAAGGAAAACTCTGCCGACCATCCGAGAATGGATTGGTGAGACAAAAAACCTCTCGGAATGTAGATCGTCACCAAAATTGTAGGTTTACCTAGGAAATTACATACACGACACAGATCTGTTGAGATTATTTACATCAAATATATGCAGAATGGGTTTACATAATATCTTGGAAGTGACACTGATGATAATAGTTGTATGGCACGAAGACATCGATCATGCACTATTCCTTTTGAGAAAAAAGGGGGTGTACTGTTATGGGTCGTTGACACGTAGTGGTCAACAAACTTTATTCGCATTGATAATGGAAAAGAATATATTTCAAATGAATTTGAAAATTATTTTTGCTAGCATGGGATCAAACATCAAACATTGTTTTATAATCCCCAAAATAATGGAATAGTTGAAAGAATGAACAAGACAATTTTAAATATGGTACGTTTCATGATGTTTTTCAAGAATGTAAAATTGATGTTTTGGGTTGATGCAGTTCTATGTGTTGTATATGTAAAGAATAAGTGTCCATCTAATGCTATTAGAAATAAGACTCCTTAAAATGTGGTATGACCACATTCCTTCGGTAAAACATCTCAGGGTCTTTGGTTCCATTTGTTATGCTTGGATACCAAAGGAACAAAGAAACAAATTTGGTGCAAGGAGTCGTAAGTGTATCTTCTTGGGGTATTCAAATATCTCTAAAGCATACTGTATCTATGATGAAGTTAATAAGAAGTTTGTTGTATTTAGAGACGTGATTTTTCTTGAATCTTCCAAGGTTGACAATGTTGTTGAGCGGCAATGTGATCGCTTAGATAAATTCGGACATGCAAAGTCGTTTCAAGAATTTGATAATCAGAGTCCACATCTTGAAGGGGGGATTCCTATACTGGATCAATTTTTGGAATCTTCTTTTGAAGCATTCTCTCCCCCACATGAAGCTCTAACCATTGATGACAATTTGAGTGATGTGATTGACAGAATTGGGTGACTCAATCTTGATTCAGTTCCAACTCAATCCACTGAGCAGCCTAAACCATCTCAGAAATGTCCTCCAAAATGGTTGACAAAAATAGTGGAAAATGTTCATCCTGATGAGGTTGGAAAGACAGGAACAAGAAATTCAACCAGGCAAAATGGAGTTGATGTAGACAATTTTGATTTATCTGTTGATATGGATGTTTCTTATGTTTGTGAACTGAATTTATCTACAGATTTTGAACCAACTTTCTTCAAAGAAGCCGCTTCTCATGATAAATGGAAAAAAGTGATGTAGAAAGACTATGTTGTCTTGATAAAGAATGACACTTGGAAACTGGTTGATCCTCCATTGGGAACCATTCGAATTGGTTGCAAGTGGGTCTACAAGAACACGTATCAAGATGATGACTCACTTGAAAAGCACAAAATCAAGGCTTGTGGCAAAAAGTTTTGTACAGAGAGAAGAATTCGATTATGAGGAGACTTTTGTCCCCAAAACAAAATGGGCTACCATCCGTACACTCTTTGCATTGGTAGCTCAGAATGGTTGGAAAGTCCATCAAATAGATGTAAACACTGCTTTCTTGAATGGAGATCTGAAAGAGAATGTTTTTATGTAATAGCCAAAAGGAATTGTTGTGAAAGGCCAAGAACACAAAGTATGTAAGCTTGTGAAATCCTTGTATGGCCTCAAGCAAGCACTGCGATCCAGGTATGAAAAGTTAACTAAGCATCTTCTGAAACTCAACTTCAAACATTATGATCTTGATGACGCAACTTTGTTTGTCAAGAAATTTGACAAAACAATTGTATATCTTGTGGTGTATGTAGATGATATTTTGATGACAAGGAACAATGAGAACTACATTTCATCCATAAAGAAGGAATTGAGCAAATGTTTTGAAATGAATGACTTGGGCTATGTTCGCTACTATCTTGGTATTAAAGTAACTCAACATCCAAAGTTTATATTCCTCTCTCAAAAAAAGTACATTGGAGATCTGTTGAACAAGTTTGGCATGGCTGAGTGCAATCCTTTGACTACTCCAATGGAACAAAACTTGAAGCTCACATCCATTTAAGGAAAAGAATTTGAAGATGCAACAAAGTATAGACGACTTGTAGGAAGTCTCAACTCCTAGACTACTACCAGACTGAACATTTCATTTGATGTTGGAATCCTCTTCAGGTTTATGCAAAAGCCTTGTGAGGGACATTGGTCTGCTGCAAAAAGAGTTCTAAAGTACTTGAAGAGAACTCAAGACTTTGGATTCAAGTATACACAGGGGGGTGACTTCAGCTTGATTGGATACTCTGATTCAAACTTCAATGGAGACAAAAAAACTGGGGTATCTACTTCAGGTTATGTTATAAGCCTTGGATCAGACATTGTCTCCTGGAGATCATGTAAACAATAAGTTCCAGCAGATTCCATCACCGAGGTAGAATATGTGGCAACAACTTAAGCAACAAAGGAAATCACGCGGCTCAGGGAAATTCTAGAATATTTGCAAATGAAACAAGTGCATTCAACTCCACTCATGATGGACAACACTTTCGCAATAAAGTTGGCCAAGAACCCAAAGTTCCATGATCGAATGAAACACATCAATACAAAATACCATTTGAGTTGAAAACATGTTGAGGCCAATAGAATCCATCTATGCCATTATTCCACTAATGAGCAAATTACAGACATCTTCACCAAAGCACTTGGAAGAGAAAAGTTTGAAAGGTTCAGAATAATGCTTGGACTCACCAACATCCTTTCAGATTAAGGGGGAAAATGTTGACACCTAATTTTTGAGATTAGGAAATTTATGTAAATAATGTAAATAGAAAATAAGGAGATTAAGAATATGAAGATAAACTGAGAGGTGAACCCAAGAGTCTTTCCATCCATGTATATAGTTATGAGCAATTTTAATGTAAAAACACAATTCACATTGTGGAGTTACCTCCTGCCCTGACATTAAACATATCAAAGGCTTCATCTTTGTGCTTTAGAAAGTATATCCACGTTTTTTAGAGAAATCACCCACAAAGGTGATATAATAAAAATATCCACCTATGGATGTCACTGGCATA
Organism: Pinus tabuliformis; assembly: GCA_031772625.1. Lineage (NCBI taxonomy): Eukaryota > Viridiplantae > Streptophyta > Pinopsida > Pinales > Pinaceae > Pinus > Pinus tabuliformis. The sequence continues at coordinate 588,052,014 of CM062817.1, read as the reverse complement.
TGTCCACACAAATTTGAATGAATTAGCTATAGAATGTCATGCGATTTGGCACTACTAGAGGGAAAAGGCCCTCTCGTTTTCTTTCAACTTTCACACCCAGGGAAAACACCATCATGTTTTGATAGGATTTCTAACATTCCATAAACCAACTTCTTTACTTTGGGCAGCGCCTTATAATGAAGATGAACAAATTTGCAGTGCCATAATTTGATCTGATTGAAATTGCATTCTTGAGCCATAACTTTAATGTGTCTCCCATTGACCTTGTACAACCCTTTGACTCTCGATCCAAGAGTAAAAACATTTTTCATGTTTGTTTTTTCTAACCAGGTTAACATCTTTCCTTTTATAAAAACCACCTTCATTCCTTTATCTTCTAAAGCAATATATAGATACAAGATTTTTCTTTAAACTAGGTACACATAAAACATCTTGAAGATGAATAATTTCTCCAAGATCCAAATGAAAAGAAACCGAACCAAACCCTTTTACACGGTATGTAGTTTTTGTTTTTTGTCACTGGGCGACCGTTACGTCCACCGGAAATATCTGAGCTTGATCAAGGGTATCAAGCCCCGCAGCCAACAGCTAGGCCTAACCCCAGGGGCTTCGAGGAGAATTCACCCTGTGACTTCCCGAACGACGAGACACTTATTTGACTAGTTGAGCTAACCCTTGGGGCTCACGGTATGTAGTGTTATCTCCAAGGATAATGTTTAAACCAGTCTACCTCTCAATCAAATTAGAGAGGACTTCTTTATAACTAGATAATTTCCTAGAAGCACCACATTCCTAGAGGCACCACTATCCCAAACCAATTATCTAAAGAATCTGGAGGAGAAGCACTAAACAAAGCGGAAATCAGAAAGTACTCAGATTGAGAAGCAACAACATTATTTTCATACCTTGTATTTCTGTATCTCTTTTGAGGACAAGGCTCTTGATCACGATCATTACTGCCATTGCATCTTCCTTCATATCTTCTTCTTCCATAATTCCTCATTTTTCGATCAGGACACTGATTATTGTAGTTGCTGCTACTCCTTTGATTATAAGAGGATCTTCTTTCTGGACAATCCCAAGCATAGTGCCCACGCTTGTGACAATTAAAGCATTCAACATTCCTCATGCTCTTCTTGAAAAACTTGGGTTTGGACTTTGTCTTAGAAGATTTCCCCTTTCCTTTCTTCTTCTTTTCTTGTGGAGCGAGGGCAGATGGTTCTCTTTCTTCATGTCTTTGAATTATGCCCCTTGAAATCATCCTTGATTCTTCCTGCTTGCATCTTCCGATCAATTTATCAAAAGTTGGTAGAACATTGTTATTGCTGATAGTAGTAATGAATACTTCCTAAACTGTAGGAAGTTCATCAAGGGTTGTGTGTACCAATTCCCTATCAGAGAAGGGCTTGCTAGCAGACAAAATTTGGTTCCTAAGTTCAGTAATCCTTATAAAATAACACTGAATAGATTCTTCTTTATTCAATTTGATATTTTTGCGCTATTTCTTCAGGTCAAGGATGTGATTCAAATTTTGGACTTCAAACATGCTAACAATCTTGTCATACATTTCCTTAGATGTCTTCAGTTTGGAGATACAGGTAAGAAGATGGTATTTCAAAGAATCAGTGATATTTTTGCGAGCTTTGATCTCACCTTTCTTGTATCTTACTTTAGTAATAACAGGGGCATTTTCAAGAGGTTGGGGTACACTTCATTGGACATACTCTAGAACATCTTCTCCATCCAAGTTGGTGTCCACTCTGAGTTTCTAAGTGACATAATTTGAAGCCTTTGTCAATTTATCGCTGCCTTTGAAGAAGGATGTAGCCATCTGAACTGATCCACTGTTGTATTTTGAGCAGCAAATAAGGTCTTTCAGCATATAATTACCTTAAGCTTATTGTTCTTGAGCTTATCTTCACCACAACTTTGATACCATATTAAATTTTGCAGATTTAAAATTTAATTTCTGAGATCATAAACCATAGAAGACAATCAATGAACAACAAGACACAAGAGTTGGTCCAAGATCAGGGAAAAACCCTTTTAAAATGTTATTCTATTAGACCATCTTAAAATGTTCAGCAAAGATACATAATCAGAGTACAAAGAGCTGTTCCGAAAAACAACAGAAAAAACAAATACCAGTCATATGTGCATCACATGCAGGAACATTTCTGATATTAAACCTAGATTTCAGAGATTACTGGACATCCATATATCATGTCATATACAAGGTTAAACAAAAAAGATGAAAAAAGAGAAAACCTGGAAATAACCAAAGGAGAGTTAAGATCCAGGGATAGAGAAGTCCTGGATAAAACAGGGACTCTCGCCATATATTACCTTCATGGATCAGGTACCTGATTCTAGAAGCAGACCTTCCTTTGATAGGCAGTCCGCTTGCTAATTCTGTGCACGGTAAATGTGTTGAATGGAGCAATCTCTCATGAGTCCCCAAAAAAACATAATCCTGTCCATCCAACCTGTGAGGTGTGGGCTCCTAATATGGCAAGTTCCCTTGACATGATCGATCATTGTTTTGGAGTCACCAAAAATTGAAATAGCCTGTATATCAAAAAAGATGCAGAAAGCAAGAAGACCCGCTAGAGCCCTCGCCTCAGCCATACTATTTGTGCCCTTTCCTCCATTCCATGAAATAAAATATTGAAGATTCTCGTCCATTATAATGTGAACCCCACAGCCACAAGTATTTCGCTGCTCAACACCATCAAAAAACGCTCTTGGGGTTCTTGAGAGATAAATTTCTTTCTCTTTTTTGTTGCCTCTTTTCATTTTGGGCTGCTTTTTTGGCACAGAATCATAGATGGATATGATATGTTGCAAAATAGTCTTGAGAGGGTACTTTGTTTCTTTGAAGATTTTGCTATTCCTCCACCTCCATGCACACCATAGGACAATAATAATAATAGATCTCCATGAATCTCTCTGCTCACTCCACCATTCAAAGGCTGCATGAGTTGAAACAAACACAACATGAGGGAAACCATATAGAATTGCCAATTCATGCCAGATTTGCTTAGTTGATTGGCATTGGAAGAACATGTGATAATTGGATTCCTTGGCTGATTCGCACATTGTGCATTTACTTGGCCTGTGCCAATTCCTTTTTTTTAGATTTTCCCATGTCAAAATTTTATTGTGAAACACCAGCCACGAGAAATATATTAATTTTGGAGGGCATTCTGTCTTCCAGAAGAGCGGTGGATACTTTGCGCTGGAGTGAATGGTCTTTAATCCCATTAGATCTGTAAGAGCTTGATCATCAATGTAAGAGTTAAATCACCAAAGCGAGAGAAAACTCAATGTGTTGCAAATGAAAGCTTCTTTCAATATATAGAAATCTTTGAAGCAAAATCCTTTCGTGGAATTAAGTGTTTTAGAAATTCCTGGAGTTAAAGTTGTGGAAGCTTCTAGAGTGATCCATTCTAATGAGATAACTTGATTTTATTTTGCATATTTCTAAGTACATGTCTAATTGCTTTATAAAATACTTTTGAAATAACCTTTACTCTTATGGAAAATAATTTCGCTCCCAGAGTGAAAAAAGTTAACCACATAAAGTGATTTTTGGGTAAATTTCTCCCTAGTTGATTAAAATATTCAACACGTTAAGCGTGTCTTCTAAGGCCAGGAAATAACGCTTTTATTTTGCATCAACATTCGTGTTTTTATTTCTGTAGCAGTCAAAGTAGCTGTTCGGACTGACATCTTTTTCAGGCAAGGTTCTTTCTATTACAGAAGTAAATAATTTATTAATGAAAATAAAATATATGTAAAACCAAGAAAAGAATGGCTACCTTCTGTCTGGTAGAAATCTGAGAAGCTACCTTCTGTACTACCTTATTTCTGGCTACCTTCTGTCTGGTAGAAATTTGATAGGTACGAGAATTTTTTCAAAAGGTTCTATAGACGAAATGTCAGGCCAACCACACTGTAACAGTGAGTGCACTGTCTGTAGTAGAAATTTTACAGGAATATGTATTGTAAATTTGAGCCTCGTTGTGGCAATTAGGGGACATCTACGCAATATGCAAGAGCCAACAGTATTGGTTACAGTCAATATTACTGTATTTATTTCTGCAGTATTATAATTTTCTGGCAAGGCTCTTTTTATTACAGAAATAAATAATTTATTAATAAAAGAAAATATGTGTAAAATTAAAAAAAGGATGACAATGGGCGGCAAGAGCTAACGAGCATACCATAGGGTATTAAATGCCCGGCTACATGCGTTCTTGATAGCCCGATAAAACAGGCGCGCGGTGATTAGATAAATAAAAAATAATGAGTGTATGTTATCGAACTATCTAGGGCACATGTAGCCGGGCATTTAATACCTTATGGTATGCCCGTTAACTCTTTCCGACAATAAGCAACGTTTTGTCGGGCAGAAATCTGACAATCCCTTGAAATTTGGTGGGTAAGAGAATTTTGTCAAAAAGTTCTGTTGCACCATAAAGTTACTATGTTGAAAAATTCTGTTCTGGTACAAAATCCTTTTTCCCGCTTTTGTTGACTGTATTGGGATTACTCCCTACACAAAATTATTGAATTTTCAATTAATTGGAACTGAGACACTTTCAATGCATCATCTTTAAAATTTAATTGGAACTGAGACACTTTCAATGCATATCTTTAAAGTTTAATTGGAACTGAGACACTTTCAATGCATCATCTTTTTTGCCAAGGGGTGTAGGCAATTATCCCTGGGAGACATCATTGCAGTACTGTTAATCTTGGTAGGCTAACACTATATACGTAGTAATTGGGTCATTAATGGGCCTGGCAGTATATGCAACTTGTTAAATAATGTAATTGGTCAAATAAAAGAAAGACCGCATGAAATAAAAAATTAGCCTATGCTGCCCTCAACATTAATGATTTAATAGCTACATATATGGTTAGCCCTGAACATTAATGACCTAATAGCTACATATTGTTAACCCTCTGGCTATAAACATGCTTGGTGGTGAATTTCCCAATAGCCCTATTGTTAACCCTGTTGCTATAAACATGCTTGGTGGTGAATTTCCCAATAGCCCTATTGTTAACCCTGTTGCTATAAACATGCTTGGTGGTGAATTTCCCGAGGTCATTCAGGAACCTGAACACCAGTTGGTGGTTTTAATTTTTCTTTGAAGCATTTCAGGCATCTGAGCCTCAGATTCCCTGCATGTCTCAGTTGCTGGCGCAGGATTGTGGGATAAGTAGAGTGGGTAAGAATTCTAATATATTATTATGAAGATTTTTTTCGCCACCGGGGCTTTGGATGGAAGGTTGATGACATAAAATGTCCAATTTCCAACAATGTTGGGTCAAGTCCAAAATCCTTTCCCACAAATGTCAAACCAACCTTGAAATTAGGAAAAAAAAAATAAAATTTGGATTTCATACTTCACTAGCACCTTCAATATGCCAAGAGGCCGGATGCATGGCTTGGCGAGAGTATTGAGGCATGTACTTCGAAGCACAATGCTTCACTGCCAGAGGAAAAAACAAGCCTACCAGGGAACCAAAAATAATGAATTGAAATACATATGATTACTGATGTTCTCACCCATTTTTGTCTGTAAATTGAGAGTTTGTCTCTTGGCAGGTAAGGGGATCGATTCAAAGCAGTGCTCAAGTGACCGCTATATTTTAATATAGGTAAAAAATAATATAGGTAAATTTTTTTGAGCCATCTACATTTTAGGGATTTTTCTGATCTATCTTAAAATATATAGGATTAGTTTAATTTGCAGGCGAAATAGTCATTTTAATTCACTAAAATTAAGCTATATAATTTTAATATTTTTTTGAATAAATAAATAGATTCAACACTCTGAAAAAAACTCAAATATGTAACTTCTCAGTTATTTCCAACCAAAACAGATCTGCTTACACTCGCTTGTTTGGAACCAGCCCTCCGAGGGGTTTTGAATATTGACAGTACGCGGCAGAAAGGATCTTCAAAGACGTCATAACATTGGCAACACTTGCAAAACCTCTCGGGAAAGTTTTCATTTCCGACTGCATCATCATCTATTTCCAATGCACAACATTATACGTACACTCCGAAATCAAATACAATGGTGTTCACTGTGGAATGGGAAATGGGCACAATTCAGCGCTGCAATTTTATCAATTGTTCTTGTCATTCAGTTGGAACACAATTATCAAATTATGGGCCCCTAGGCTAGTTACTATGCTATATAATTTTTATTGATATATACAGTTTGTGCTCATTGTACACAGAGCGGTTATTCAAATGAAATTAGGTAAATAAATCTCATTACACTACATTATTGACTACACTACATTATTGACTAGAGTTTATGTTTATTTATTGTATCGTGTTTTTTAGTTTATGGTAGAGATGTTGTAATGTTATGCTTTGGTTGGTTTAACATTTAACTATCAAATTACATAAACATAAAAATTAAATAAAATTAAAATTAATTTTTGGACTTCAGATTTTGAATATGATATTTTTATTGCGCCTAGAGATGCATTACAAAAAAAGAGAGTTAAAAGTGTTATGTAGATGAGTGCAAATATTTAAATGTTGGCTTAATTAATAATAAAAAGTTAAAGCAATAAAAATAATAAAATTCAATTTGTGATATTTTGTGAATAGGTTTTGTTAAAATACCATGGGCCAATACCATGGCTTATCAATACTACATGCTCAAAAACCATAACTTATTTCACAACCAAAATATACAATATGACAAGATTTTTAACCATGGATATTCACCCCCACTTTACAGTGGATATTATTAACTTGTAAAAACTAAGCTTTGTTACAATACAATAGGCCAATACCACGGATTATCAATACCACATGCCCAAAAAGCAACTTATTTCACATTGAAAATATTTTTAACCATGGATATTCACCCCCACTTTACCATGGATATTATGAACTCGTAAATAGGTTTTGTTACAATACCATGAGCCAATACCATGACTTACCAATACCACATGCCCAAAAAATCATAAATTATTTCACAATCGAGTATTTTATAAAAATATGACAAGATTCTTAACCATGTATATTCACCCCACTTTACCATGGATCTTATTAACTTGTAAATAGGCTTTGTTACAATACGTTGGCTTATCAATAACATATACCAAAAAACCGTCACTTATTTCACAATACAAATATAATAATTTAAATTAATTTTATAATTTTTGTTTAATTAAAGCTAAAAAGAGAAATGTTCTACTTACTTTTGAGATATATCTAAACCTTTTAAGGACTACTAAAAATATTCCCATAGAAATTAAATTAAGGTTTTAATAAAATTAAAAACGAAAATACTTTTATATTTGAAGTTGTAAAATTTATATAATATAAATAGTATGATTAAAAACCAATATAGATCCATCTTAACTAAGGATCCAAGTGATTGAGGAAATATAGTGCATGATTTTTTAAAGTTTTTTATTATTGTATTTTCTTTGAGATGATTGATCCAAAATAGAAGTCTAATATTTTACAACCAATTGAGTTTTATTAATTTAGATAATTTATTAAACACAATAAAACATGATCAAATTTAAGAGGGGAGGGAGAAGGAGAGAGATAGTAACAAAACTGGAGGGCGAAAAGAGAGAGAGATGGGGAGAGAGGGAGGTGGCAGAGAGAGGAAGGAAGAGAGAGAGAGGGGAAAGCAAAAAGACATAGAGAGATAAAGGTGGAGAGAGAGGGGGAGTAACAAGGGAGAAATGGAGAGAGGATATGAGGGAAGAGTGATAGGGGGAGAGAAAGAGATGGGGGAAGAAACAGAGGAAGGTGGGAGAGGGAGAGAGAGGGAAGGAAAAAAATACATAGAGGGAGAAAGGTGGAGAGGGAGAGGGAGAGGGAGTGACAAGGGATCGATGGAGAGAGAGAGAGATAGATAGATAATATATTTAGGGGGTGACATAGAGAGAGGGAATAAGAAAGAGAAAGAGAGACACACACACATATATATATAGTATTATATAGCCAATCTAGATCCATCTTAACCCTATATCTGTCAAGGGTGGAGAGGGATTAAATCTTTCAAGGTGCAAACCTTTCCTCAAGTTTTGCACTAAAAAAAGAGGTTTGCAACTCCAGAGATTGGATCCCTATCGACCCTTGATATATCTAGGGTTAAGATGGATCTAGGCTGGTTTTAAAATATAATATAATATTTTTTATTTCTTTAATAAAATTACTAGTGAAAATAAAATAAAAATAATAAAATAACAAAAAAAAATGACCCATGGTATTCATGTGGATTATAACTTATTGAAGGGGGAAATTAAACTTACTTAGATCCATCTTAGTTTGATGTTATATTTAGATACATAATTAGTTGTAGAAAATGATGGCATTGAATCCATGTAACCTGTAAAGGTAAACATTTTTATGGATATGTTTGATGTTATATTTAGATACATAATTAGTTGTTGAAAATGATAGTGTTGAATCCATGTAGCCTGTAAAGGTAAACATTTTTATGGATATGTTTGTGCTTGGTGTTTGTATAGATTTGTTTGCCGGCCCTATGTATTTTTGTATGTTTTGTTTCAGTGGTTGAATAGATGAATACATAATGTGTATATATGTGTAGCTAATCAATGAGTTGTTGTTAAGAATAGTACGGTTAATACAATCACTTTAATATAATATATGTAATATATTCTCTTAATTTACGTGTAATAATGTGCCATAAAAATAGAGTTATGATGGATTTAGGATGGTAAGTTAAAGAAATGAACAAGCTTAACTATGGAAATATTAGGTAAAATGTAATCTAATACTTATGTCTACATTATTCACTTTTTACTAAGTTACCAGAAATATTGGTAAAATATAATATTTCCCTTCCCCTGGTCCACTTTATATTTGAAATTTGTCTTTATATTTGAAATCTAAAAGTAAATAAATTTAACTATAAAATTAACAGGGGTGAGGGGAAATATTGAGTAAAATGTAATATTTAGGCTATGGGAGAGGGGAAATATTAAGTAAAATATAATAATATTACATTTTAATTAATAATTCCCCCCACTCCTAGTCACTTTTTACTGGGCGGGAGTTGTAATAATTATTGGGTAACATATAATACTATAGTATTATAGTTTATCCAAGATTTCCTCTCAATTGATCTACTTTTTATTAAAAATTTTCGGTTTATAAGTAAATTTAACTCCTATGTAAGCATTTGATCTCGATATGGTAGACATGTTATAATGTTTAACATTTTGACTCCACCAAAATAAAAAACATAAAATTAATAATTATTTTTATATTTATAATTATAATTAATTATAATTAATAATTAAACCAACTTAAATCCATCTTAACTTTAGATTGACCAAATGCCTAGAAAGCTTAATTTTTTGAGATGAAAACCTCTTTTAAAATAAAAAGATATTTGATCTCTCAATACTAAGTAAATTCAGAATTAAAATAGATAAATTTGCACGAATAACATGGATTTCAGTTTATGCTAAATAAATTAGTAATAAATTATCTTAATAACAATGAATAACTACACTATTTAAAAAAATGAGTAAGAAGTTTATATAAAGATAAGCGCACTAGAAGTTGTAAGGGCAGGCATGGAAGGGTCAAACACGCAAATCGTATAAACCCAAGGTTGTGCTCAGTGACATGGATTTCAATTTGTGGTAAGAAAAGTTAGCAATAAATTATCTTGGTAATAACGAGTAAACACTATTTAAAGAAATGAGTAAGAAGTTTACATGAAAATAGGCAAACTGGAGGTTGTAAGGGCAGGCCATAGAAGGGTCAAAGATGCAAACTGTATAAACCCAAGTTTGTGCCTATTGACATGGATTTCAGTTTGTGTTATTATAAGTTAATAATAAATTACACAAAGATAAACAAATTAGTTTATTTTTCCCTATGTAACTAAACCCTTCACTTTTTAGTTCATAGGATAAATACTCAAGGCTAGAAGCTTAAAATTATTATAGTGATGAATTTAGTATAAACTTATTATATCATTTGTGATAATTAAATATTGGTGGAGAGAATAACAATTTTTTTTCTCAACCCAGGTGACAAAAAAATAGTGTACATAAAAATTAAAAAAACCAATGCATGTAACTCAATATAAATTTATTATATCAATTATAATAATTGAATATAAGTAGAAAAAATAATAATCTTTCCTCCCAACTCACTTGAGAAAAAAACCCCATATATAAAAATAAAAAAAATCAATACAATACAATACAATACAACAATTGAAAACGCTGAGATGTACAAGACAAAATAAGTGCGAGTGCATGGTTCAACGACGGGGTTGACGGCTTACACGCTCCCCCCAGTTTCGATCCCCATCTGCGATGCTGCTATGCAGCGTTTATGTGAATTTAATTGATGTGATGTATTCATATGTAAATATTTATACAAATGGCTTAATATAATAATTCTTCGGGCCTAGCCACCCCATTTTAAAAAAGATGGGGAAAACCAATGGATGTTGCATACAATACCACAATTGGTGTGTGCATGAAGTACAAAAACACAGAAATGTACACGGAAAGATCAGGAAAACCAATGGATGTTGCATTCAATACCACAATTGGTGTGTGCATGAAGTACAAAAACACAGAGATGTACACGACATAATAATGAACTGTTTTGAAAAGGAATAAAATTGTAAGTAATCTGCACGGTCTACGTTTTTGAGGATACAGGATTCAGGAAAGAATACTATTTGTTAATTGTGGAATTTCTTTTGAATGCATAAGCCTCTATTTGAGATATCATGATCTCATGTAACTGTGTTATGAGTTCAAGTTTCCTTGTATGGTGGTAATGTGTGGAGGAAAATATTACTAGTCAAATATACAGTGCTTCTGTTTTTGAAAATTCAAAGTGCTTTAAATGTATAAGCCTATTTGAAATATCCTGAACTAATGTAATTGTGTTTTAAGTTTAGTGGCTAATGTGTTAATGAGGAAATATTATTAGTGAAATACAAAGTGATAATGCTTTTCAAGCTGTTATGAACTCAGTGAAGTTTCTTATATATTATTGATGTGTTAATTTGTGTACATCAGTTTCATATTAAAGCAATGATATTATTTAATTGTTAATTATGTTGATAGTGTCTTTGGTTGGGAATAACAAGGAAGTATTATTAGGCAATGATGTTGTTTTTGTATTTTCAAGTCTATTTAAGATATCAGTTCATTCCTTTTTATTATGGGTTTAAGTTTCTGCCCATGGTGTCAATGTGTTAATTTGGTATTTTAGAACAATGGCATTTCTAGCTTATGTTGTTGGTCTTTTTGGTTGGGGAAGAAGGCAGGTGAAGTGGAGGTAGAAGATATAGTCAACTTGGTTGAAGGTTGGACACCGGATAGATGCTATTGAAAATTAAGGAGTTTGAAGATGAAGTGGTGCCACCACCTTGAATAAATCTTTAGGCCTATGAATTTGAATGACACATGAAATCTAAGATTTCAAGGGGATTTAAGGTTTTTTTTTTGGATGCATTGATTGATTGGCTTCAAGATTTTAGTACTTCAACATGGTGAATAGTTTGGCGGATGCTCTTGTAAGGGTAAATGTAGTGTCAAAAATGAAGTCTCACACAATTTTTTGATGGGACCACTTGTTGAGACATTGAAAAAGCGAACATAAAGAAAACATTTCTTTGTGATCAAAGTTATTAAGCATTGGCAAGCAAAGCTTTTCTCAATGGACTCTTACTATGCATTATCTAGGCAATTAATGGACTCTTACCATGCATTATTTAGGCAATTCTAGAATTTAAGAGTACAAGATTTGGTTTATACAAAAGTATACCAAGCAGTTGATGGAGTTGTATAGAACAAATCTACAAGATGACAAGGAATTAGTGGTGAGATACATTAATGGATTGTGTTTTTAGAGATTGGTTAACTATGTTGGTCGATTTGGTGGATGAAACATCCTTGAGCATTGAAGGTATAAAAGAAGTGCAATAATATTATCAACATGGTGTCAAAAATAAAGGCTCCAACTAGCAAGTCACAACGAGAGGAAATATGTCTAGATTTGCTCGAGGTGAAAACTGGTGGACAAGGGAGAGGCTAATTGGTGGTTGTAAATGACAAAACTTGGGGAACATGTTGAAAACAAAGAGATTATTTGAAATTAATATAAATGTGAGGTAAAATCTTTAAGGGTATTATCGATTGTGGATATTCAAATAATTTGTTAAGCACTAACGAGGCTTAGAGGTTGATTCTTGCATGTTTTACTAATTTGACTTCATACAAGATATCGTGGTCACAAAATTGCACCAAAGTTGTCTGGTGGCTAAATTATGTTAAATTATTTGTTAATATTGGCCTAGAGTTAAAATCTCTCCTATAATAGCAAAACAATGGAGGAAAAAAGGTATCCTTGGCTCATGGGGATTTGATCTTTAACTATATTGTCCATGAGATTTTTACCTTTACTAAAGGTTCAAAAAGATTAATTTTTTTATAGGAGATTATAGTTCGGGATAAATATTCAAAATTTCAATGGTTTCCTTGGTAGTATTAAATAAGTTAAGGTTTCATGAGCTCGTGCATGCAATTTGGTTCTATGTTTGTCATCATTACTTTGTCCTTTTAGTAGGACCACACCGGCCTTGAGCAACATGTCATTGCCCACCATGAGGCCTTTGGAAGTGTTTTGGTGGCCTCTCATCATCCCAAATACAAGGTGTGGTGATTCATGATATTCCATTGGCTAGAATTGCAAACTTAATGATCCCTCTAAAGGTGCCTTGAAAATTTGTTTCAAAATACTAATTATAATTTCCTTGGGGAATAATAATTGACATTATGTTTGAGTATGATGTGAGTTTATAACACTTAAAAAGACACACATTTCTTGGGTACTATTAGGCCCTAGAGTTGGATGCACCTTTAACCAAGGCTTGCGCCATGGTTGACATCCCCATCGCATCATTTACGACATTTATATTACAAATAATGTGACATTATCGAGGATTCAGTTGATGGTTGAGCAATGTGTTGGATTTTTCCTTAGGCCCTAGTTCTTGTTTAAGGCTAAACAAGAAGCAAAACACACTAGGAACCCCAACTATAAGCACTTTGCACAACATAAATATTCAATAGTGAAATCAATAAAGTATACAGAGATATTGAGCCCAATGCTTGATTTTTTTACAAGTCCATTGATAAAATAATTATGGGGCTCTCGTACCGGGGATCATGTGCCTTCAAATCACTAGTAGAGCTAGTCTACATAGTATACGAAATTAGGGCTTGATATATGCTTCTTTAGATCAACAATCTGCCCACAAAAAAAACACAGAGATAATTCTAGACTTGTTGAAGGCAGTCCTTCGTCTTTAGAGCTTTAGGTCCTCTGTCCATTGTTCCTCTGGTATTCCTTTGTCTCTTTTTCACAGTAATCTAGTTCCTTTCAGATCTATGTCTTACACAACTTCTCACTAGATACTTAATCCTTCAAATATCTTGCATTTATCAACTTCAACCAAATCAACTACCCAGTGAAATTTCCCTTCAATCCATTCTATATCTAGCCCTTACAATATCAACAACTCACAATGGATCTTGTCCTTCAAAACCACTGTATAATCTGCCCTCCAACAGTGTTGTCCAAAGCTCCCTTTTTGGATAGACTTCACATCATTTTCTCAACAACTCATATTCCTTTCTTTGAACAACAATACTATTCATGCCTTGTTGGCGTCTTCATAGGCCTAAGGCAACTACGTCTGCTACACAAAACTTTTAATCCCTTTCACCCCCCTTCCTTTATTTGCAACCTCCTTAGATAAGCTTCAGCCTAGTCTGCCAGGTGTCTTGAGGCCTTTCGACCTTGTTCCTTGACTCTTGTAGCTTTTCAACCCTGCAACTAGGGCTTAGACGCAACTACTTCAATGAATAAAACTCAATCTAGGGAAATTTCCGTCAACAAATCCTCTTGGAAACCCTTCCTTGATCAACCAATAGACAAATACATAACTTGGGCAATCTATTAAGCTTTCAGTCCACTTTATTTATAAATCTAAGGCCTTATTACCACCTTCTAAGGTTGCAAACCTCATCTTCTTGACAAAACATACTTTGATCTATCACCTTAACATAGAACCTCAGACTCAACCTTCTATTATATGTCTTTACATCCTTAAAGATACTCCAACTCGACTCCTTTGAAGTCCTCTGATTCACTCTAGGCTTTATGTTCACATAAGGAGAGTAACTTTCTATCCCTTAGCTCTATACTCATTCATGAAAAACCCTTCTATATTTTCCCTCAACCTTCCTTCAGTACCTTTGTTCACACTTGACCTCCTTCAAAGCTTTAACAACTTGGATGGATCTAATTCTTTGGCTTTAATCAAGCCTTAAACGAAACTTAGCTTGATCTCCACCCCTCCAAAACCTTGTTCCTCAGTTGATATTTGTTTTGGCCTTCTCAGAATACGAGCTGTGGTCTTCTCTCAAGGGTATCTCAGCCTCCATGAGAAGAAATTGACCCTCCTAGGGTACTCCTTGCACAAGAGAAATCAGATCTCTCTTGCACACAATGAGCCTCTCCTTTGGCTCATATATTTATTCTTTTCTCTCCGGTCATTTAGGAAACCTCTAGATCTTAGGGTTTTAGCCTCTCAACCCATTAGAGTAAACAATTTATTTCTTTAGGTCTCAAACCCATTGCTTTGGGTCAAAAACCCCACTTTAGGTAAATTACACAACAAACTACTTTTTGGTGGGTTTTCTCTCTCATAAACACCTTCCGAGCTACCCGAAATTCTAACACTCCCTCTTAGTGAGGAAGGTATTTCCTTTATGCTTCCATTTCTATGAATTTCCTTGCATGCCCATGACCATTCTCACATGAGTCATGACTTCCCTTGCATAGACATATCTGTCCTTGTATGTGCCACTTATTATTTGTATTAGGCCTAGCTTTATCTTGCATGGTCCATGACTATCCTTGCATGCATCATGACATTTCCTTGCACCACCATGAATGTTCTTGCATGGTTCGTGAATATCCATGCATGGGCTGAAATCTCCTCTATGTCGTTAGAACATGAAGATTCAGACTTCCATAAGGCAGTTGATAATCCTTCGCAGTCTCCCTATGGGCCTAGACAAACTCCACTGGCTCACCTTGCTTCCTGCACACACTCTGATCTACCTGCCTTCAAAGTAGCTATGATACCATGTTGGATTTTTCCTTAGGCCCTAGATATGGTCTGAGGCTAACCAAGCACACAAACACACTAGGAACCCCAACTTACGAGCACTTTGCACAACGAAAATCTTCAACATTGAAATCAATAAAGTACCCAAAGATACTAAGTCCAAAACTTGATTTTTTTACTAGTCTGTTAATAAAATAATCATGGGGCTCCTATACTAGGGATCATGGCCCTTCATATCACTAGTAGAGCTAGTATACACAGTATAAAAAATTAGAGCTTGAGATCTGCTTCTTCAGATCAATAATATTCCCACAAAAAAAACACAGGGACATTCTAGACTTACTTGTTAAAGGCAGTCCTTCATCTTCATCCCTTTAGGTCCTCTGTCCACTATTCCTCTGGCATTTCTTTGCCTCCTTTGTACAATGATCTAGTTCCTCTCAAATCTCTCTCTTACATAACTGCCATTAGAGAAATTTTGAGGTAAAAAATGGGTCTAAAAAACAATGTACCACAAAAATCAAATTTATAAGAACCAATAGGATTCAATATGATTATGTCAACCATGGGGGATGATTCACCATTTATGAAAAAAAAACTTCTTTTTCAACTCTTATTTTCAACTTATCTCCCTATGATTTTAGTCAAATTTTGAATGGGAGAAATTGTTGGATGCAAAATTTAAATTTTCATCCAAGGGGTACCCATGTTGCATACTTTTGATGGACTCTACTACATGAAAAATGTGAAATACTAAAAAAGCGTTATTGCAATCACGTTTTTTCATGTATTTTACATTTTTTTGTGTAGTAAGTTCCATTGAAATTATGCAACATGGGTACTCCTTGGATGAAAAATTAAATTCTGAATCCAAAGAGTGCTCCCGCTCAAAATTTAAATAAATAATAAGGAGATAAGTTGAAAATACGAGTTGAAAAAGTAGATTTTTCTTTTTTCTTTCAAAAACTTGATGAGGTAATCTAATCTTATTTTATTATTTCCACTATTATTTTATAATATTCGTTAGGAGGCCCATTTTAGATCTCAAAATTTCTCTAATGCCACATGATATTTAATCCTTCAAATATCTTGCATATATCAGCTTCAACTAGCTCAACTACTCTGCCAAATTGCCCTTCAATCCATTGTATACCCTTAAAATATCAATTGCTCACAATGGACCTTGTACTTAAATGACACTCTATACTCTGCTCTCCAACACTGTTGTCCAAAGCTCCATTTCTAGACAAAATTCACATTAATATCTTAACAACTCATATTCCTTTCTCTAAACAACAATGCTATTTATGCCTTGCTGGCCTCTTCACAAGCTTGAGGCAACTCTGTCTGCAGCGCAAACTTTCTAAACCCTTCGACCCCCCTTACTTTATCTGCAATCTCCTTAGATAATATTTGGCCTAGTCTTCCAGGTGTCCTGAGGCATTTTGACCTTGTTCCTTGATTTTTGTAGCTTTTTGGCCTTGCAACTAGGTCTTAGACTCAACTACTTCAATGAGAAAAACTCAGTTTAGGGAACTTTCCTTTAGAAAATCCTCTCGAAAACCCTCCCTTGATCAACCAACAGACAAATACATGACTCAAGAAACCTGTTAAGGTCTTGGTCCATTAAGTTGAGAAATCTGAGGCCTTACTTCCACCTTCTAGGGCTGCGACCCTCCTCTTCTTGACATAATAAACTTTGATCCATCACCTTAAAACATAACCTCAGACTCAACCTTCTTCTAGATGTCTTTATGTCCTCAAAGATACTCCAAATCGACTTCATTGAAGTCATGCGACTGATCAGGCGCTCAATGTTTAGCTCAAAAATCAAAGTTCTCAAAATAGCTCGAAACCTGAACGATCGCTTCTGTCTCGACAAAACGATCCTAACGCAACTTGTTTCACTGAAAACCGAGTTCATATGAGGAAGTTATTGAGTTCTGTTCGCTTTGCTAAACAAGCGAAATTTTGCAAAAAAAATGCCCACTCACTGCACAGTCATCATTCCGTACTACTGACGTGGTTCAATCATGCTTCGCCAAGTGTCACAATGTGATTGGTTGCAGTTTGGTGATGTGGGAGGTGCGTTGGCATAATTTTATTGGTTAATTTTAGACAAATGAGAGAATTCCATGTGGCAAGCCTGGAGGCCTAGGAAGACTTGGCACAATGGAACAAAATATTATGGAGGTGCCGAGGTTCGACCCTGCAACCTTCGGCACACAGTCCACAACACATAACCAACTCTGCTATGTTTGTTGCTTAACCACTATAATGCTCCACACATATTTAACGTGTATTGTATTGAAGGTTGGTGGTTAGGGGAGGGCTAGCCTGCAGGCCAACCCTCCCCATGTGAATGCGCCTACGTGACTGCAAACAGTTATCAACTGACGGCTCCATAAACCTTCACCCCGACGGTTATTGCAAACATGTGAACACAACTGATAGCACACGGTTATGTTAACCTACGGTGGTTCCAACACAAACCACATCGTGACGGTTAAGGTTTGTCATGTGACACCACGCGGAGACCCCCAAGTCAGGTTACTGTTGGGGAAACTGCACCAGAAAACCGCCGCATGCGTCCGTTCCTCCAAATCCACTGGGTAACAATTAGCCCCAATTGCAACGCTAATCACATTTAATATTTAATTAAACCCGTTTAACATTTAATTAAACTCAAGTTTAAAATGACAAATTTTTGGCAGACTCCATTATTTTCAGGCCTGCCCCCAAATTTAGTGGCCCTAACTGGAGTTCTTCTAGATTTAGAGGAGAATTTCTAGGGAAAAATAGTTTGAGCCAAAACTGGAGCATTTTTTGACCAAATAGAGCTCAGGAAAAGGTGTTCCTAGCTAATTTCGACATTCTGAACACATTGGTGTAGGTATAAGGAGCAATAGAGCTTTGTAACAACATTCTTTTCCATATTGAGATAATAAGAGGCCCAAGCCATGGAAGCTGGACCGAGGAGATGTAGCCCAGGAGGGGTGAACTCCTTCATCAAAACACTGTGTTAAAGTGTTCAATTGATGGTTTTCTGTACTTTTTATTGCTGCTGTTCAACATTGTTCTTTTAAGTTATTTTTCTCATGAATGTCACATTAAACTTGATGAAATTTACCTGTTTTAATCACCAAACAACCTAAGGAAACCTATGCACAGGAAGCAATGAACAAGCATTTGTTTATAAATTTGTAATTGAAATTAGCACAACAAAACTAACATTCAATAACAGATCAAGTTGGTATCAGAGCAAAGGTTTATTTGCTTGATTGCTTGAGTTTTGTGCAAGCAAGGTTTTAATGGTTGCAAAATTGTGATGCTTACAAGGTTAACGTTGCAGAGAGGAGAAGGGAAACTATTGGTTGCAACTCCTGAGGTAATTCCAAGAAGAAGGAGAGCCACAAGGCCACAATCTCCACCACCCAAAGTTACAATTCTAGTTGCACTTGAAACTCCTCAAGTTTTGCCTTCAACTGATATTGAAGAGGTACAAGCAATACCAGTTTCTGAGCCTGAATCCACAGCCATTATGTCTGAAGAAAGAGAGCCTGAAGTTCCTTCTTCATAAGAGGAAGAATTCAAGAAATATTTATACACTTTAACTGAGATGGTTAAAGTCCTTTATGAAAAGAGGAACACTAGAATGGTTGGAGAAAGTTCCAAACCTCCACATGGAGAAGGAAGCTCAGGAGACAAAAAGATGATAAGAAGGATTCCAAGGGTAATGGAGTAAAGCCACCACCATCTCCACCATATTCATCAACTTCCTCATCATCTTCATCATCCTCAACATCTCAAACATCTTCCACTTCCAACACCAAAATTGTCCATACTCATTCCCAAACTCCAAAAGGAAAAACTCCCTTACTCAAATTGGACATTAAGTTTGAAATTTCCATGTACAATGGTGAAGTGAATTAGAAAAGTTAGACAATTGGATTCAACAATTGGAGGAATACCGCAGAATTTAGAACCTTCAAGAAGATGACATAAATATTCAGTTGGCTTCATTGAGGCTAGAAGGCGCAGCATTAGTCTGTTGGGAAGCAAATACTCAAGAGGAAATGCGAATTCATGGTAAGATATCCATTTCTTGGGTTGAATTTGTTTCTACAATTAAAAGACAGTTCTACCCTTTAGCCTATATGCAAAAAGGCATTATGAGTTGGCAAAATTTTAGGCAGCTTAAAGGCCAAAAAATCCAAGATTATACCCAGGAATTTAGAAAGAGGGCTTTGTTATTAGGAGTAAACTTGAATTCCCAAGATACACTGTTGAAATATATTGGGGGTTTACATTCCTATTTGAAACATACTATCCTTATGTTCAATCCAAGCAATTTGGATGAGGTATGTGTGCAAGTCACGCACCTTGAAGCAAGGGGAAAGAACATTCAGGAAGAAGGTAGTAAGAAGAAGTCATTAAAGGGAAAGGAGAAAGAGAAGGGGGGAAAATGGAAGGGAAAGAACAATGCAAGTGTGAAGAAAGAAGGGGAGAAAACCATATGCCAACATTGTTCCAAAGCTGGGCATGATGAAACCCATTGTTGGAAATTACATCCCGAACTAAGGCCCAAGAAACAAAACAATAAGGGAAAACAAAAGACGACCGCTACCACACAACATGATCTTGGTTCAGATTTTGGTGGTGAGACAAAGATTTCAGCCATGGTTACAAAAGGGAAAGAAGCTGTTGCAAGCACTAGTTTCTCAAATAATCAAAACAACACTCCAAATGAAGAATCAAAAATAGAGTTGTTTCATGTAATGGTAATTTCAAATCATACAAATATTGATGCATTATTTGATAGTGGGTCACAATCAAACTTAATTTCAGAAGACTTGGTTAAAAAACTAAACCTTGAAACTGTACCTCATCATAAGCCATATCCATTGGGTTGGATAATTAACAATGCAAACTTACAGGTTACAAGGAAGTGTTTGTTCAAGTTCGCCATTATTGAAAAGTTCATTGATGAAGTTGAGTTAGATGTAGCACCACTTGACATCTCAGGAATCATTTTGGGTAGTCCATATTTGTATGATAGGAAAGAAATATTTTATCGCCATGAAAACAAATACTTATTGCTCAAGAATGGGGTGGAGTACATTGTGAGAGCCCATCGCAAAAAGTTGAACATTTCTTTGGTTAATGTAGGGTAGATGAAGAGACTAGTAAATGCAAGTAAAAATTTTGTGCTTCTCATGATCAAGAAAAATAATGATATTGATTATGAATCTTTTGAAGGTTGTGATGACAAATTGAAATCTGATTTGTTTGATGTGGTAAGAAAGCATGGCGAGATGTTTCAAGAACCAAAGGGGTTACCTCCCAAGAGGGGAATTCATCATGAGATACAACTGTAACAGGATGTTCCACTTCCAAATATTGGCATGTATCTCATGTCGATGATGGAGAGCATGGAAATCAAGAAGCAAATTCAAGAATTTCTGAACAAAGGTATCATATGTCCATCTAATTCGCCATGTGGTTCGCCCATTGTCTTGGTGCCAAAGAAGGACGAGACTTGGCGCATGTGTGTGGATTTCCGTGCACTGAACAAAATCACGGTAAAGGATCATTATCCACTCCCAAGAATTGATGATTTTCTTGATCAATTGAGGTATGTAAAGTATTTCACTAAGTTAGATCTACGAAGTGGTTATCATCAAGTTAGGATAGCCGAAGAGGACATTTGGAAAACCACATTTAAAACTAAACAAGGATTGTTTGAGTGGCTTGTTATGCCTTTCGGTCTTGCAAATGCTCCACCTACTTTCATGAGAGTTATGGATGATGTATTGATACCATTTCTAGATGAATTTGTCATTGTGTACTTAGATGATATACTCATATTCAGAAAATCCAGAGATGAACATGTCATGCATGTAAACAAAGTATTTGATGTCTTGAGTTGTTTTTAAAGATGTCAAAGTGTGAATTTGGCAAGACTTCTTTAGTGTATTTGGGACAAATTGTTGGATGTGGTGAGCTGAAGATTGACCCCTCTAAAGTTGAGGTCATTCTGAATTGGCCCAAGCCCAATACAGTTACAGAGGTAAGAAGCTTTTTAGGGGCAACACAATATTGGAGGAAATTTATTTCTAATTTTTCTTCCATTGCAACTCCATTACATGCATTGAAAAGTGTCAAGAAAGTATTCCATTGGGGATATGTACAGTAGAAAGCATTTGATGCTTTGAAACAAAAGATCAGTTCAACACCGGTATTGGCTCTTCTGGATCTTAGACGACCATTTGAGATTCAAATGGATGCTAGTGATTACGCCATGGGTGTAGTTCTTATGCAGCATGGTAAGCCCATTTCATTTCATCCTGAAATTTTTAATGGAGTTGTAACTAACTATCCCACTTATGACAAAGAACTTTACGCATTGGTACAAAGTGTCAAAAAATGGAAACACTACTTGATGAGAAAGGAGGCCATTATCCATACCGACCATCAACCATTGCAGTATTTACAGTCATAGTCAAAGTTGCAACAGTCACGACATTTTAGATGGATGGGTTTTCTACAATAGTTTCATTTGGTTATCAGGTATAAAAAGGGAATCTACAATAAGGTAGCTGATATACTTTCAAGGCCTATTGTTAATTCATCTATTATACTGTTGACGGTGCTGGACCCGCCAACATGTCAGGGGATTTCCCTAGTAAGAAGTCCCAATTAGACCTCAGACTGTTTGGTGTAGGAGTCCTAGCAGTGGGTCATAGGGTAATGCCTTGACTGTGGTTTTGCACAGAGGCAAGTACGATTCCCCTGTTGGTAGCAAGGGTGTGACAACTGTAGTAAGTCAAGGAAGGTGCATGAGAGGTTCTAACACACTGAGGGTGAGGTGAGTGCACCCCTTGAAAACCTGTAATAGTACGTGGCTTGGAAGGGAGCACATGAGCGAAGATGCATCACAACATGGAAGTCAAGTTAGTGAGAAATCCAAAGTGATGGTTAAACCAAGAGAACATTTCAGAAAGATTCACACATACTTATACAAAATATTCCATACATGCATGCGTAAGAAAACAAATACATATGTCACTTAGAGTAAACAAGATAGCTGGAATACAATACAACATATGCATGAAACATGCTAGCTCTGTTATATTAAGAAGTGTAAGTTCTAGTCATACAATATATCCATGTCCAACCACTAGTTCTGATAGCGGAATGTTACAGCCACAACCGCCTGCTCCTCCAAAGAGATATACTATCTCTGTGCAGTGGAGAAGCCAAGGTGCATTACAATACTTTCCAAGATTTCTATAAGATACTCCTATCAAAGCTTGGCTGACCAAAAGCCTATACAATGAGTTATGAGTTACTATTTATAGCAAAGGGTGGGGTGACCCTTGACATTCCCCTTTGAGACCTTTCGTCGATCCTCATGACTCTTCAACTACTCTATGACTGTTACATCAAACTATCGACACTTTAACTTCCACTTGACAAGACGTTACATTACAATGCACATGTGCCCATGTGAGACAAAATGGCTTGAGCAAGCCATGCAAGACATCACTGACACTCAGACCATTGTGGTGAGACCAACTCTTTGACATACTTGTGATGGT
The DNA here is from genome assembly GCA_031772625.1 of Pinus tabuliformis. Taxonomy (NCBI): domain Eukaryota; kingdom Viridiplantae; phylum Streptophyta; class Pinopsida; order Pinales; family Pinaceae; genus Pinus; species Pinus tabuliformis. The sequence continues at coordinate 588,029,207 of CM062817.1, read as the reverse complement.
CAAAGGCAATGAGCTAATGCCAAGCTTGGTTGTCCATGATGGTGTCCGTGCGCTCAACGATGACATCTTGCTGAAGCTAACTCTTGCCTCTGTTGCATCCGGGTGCACTGATATGGCTCCTCCATCCAACTCATCTGATAGCATATGCATGGTCTTGTTGGGTGCATCCGAACCGACAACACACTTATGCATAGTGTCTGTTCTGATCTCCAAGTGTGTGCTGGTGGTCATGCACGTCAACTGTCAAACTGCATGTTCAGCCCTAGTCAGACTTGCTTCTTGTCTTCGCCTCAGTGAGAGTGCCAAATGGGTAGGATCGCATGCGTGTGCACAATGACATGCATGCTACTGAATTCCCTTGCATGTGATCAACAAAACTTCTCACCTTGTTTGCTCCGTGCCAGCTGCTGGGATGGATCTATAACTTGTACAGGTGCAGTCTCATCCGTCTGTGCATGTTGTGCCCCTTACTGTACCTGTTCCTGCTGCAACTCATTCTCTCGTCTATGCAACTCTTGTTCTTCCTTGAGTTGCTGCTTCAGCACATGTAACTCCTTTTCTATTTAGTTCTCTGCCTTTGTACGATCTTCATGTCACTCCCTCACCTCATAACCTCAATCTCCAAAGCTGCTTTTGTCACGAGTGGATCTGCTTCGAACTTGTAGCTTTGCTTTGCCTCTATGCTGTCAACAACCTTTCTCTTGCATTCGTCGCACGTAGGTGTGCTGCCTTCTGTTGCTGCTGATGGTGCTGCTCGCTGTGATGTCATTGCCATTGATCTTGATATCCTTGTCCATGAACAACTTGATGTCTTTGTGGATAGGCAAGTTCATAGACACTTGATCGACTGCATCCCTAGTTGCGCTCTTAATAGTGTCTTTGACTCTTCTCTCCTAGAAGCCGTTGTACTTGTGCTGCTGAGAGACAGACGAACACCTGTGATTCCTGGAGACATAGAAACACTCATGGCAAGAAATCTGTCAGTCGAAAACCAAAACAAACTTGAGGACTGACTTGCAACATACCTGTGTGATTGAACGTGAAAGTTGCGCAATTTCTGCCGGGAGGTCGGGAGACTGACTGCCAAAACTGCGCAAGGCATAGTCTGGGCTATCAGGAGGCTGAATGACTGCTGGAACTGTGCAATGCACAGTCCAACCCGACCTGCTGAGGACTGAAACTGCACAATGCGTAATTTCATCCAGCAGTGACATGCAACCAACAAACCGCATTTGCGCATTTTCTGGGGCCAGCAGGACATTGCCTCCAAGAATTTCGCAATGCAAGTTTGGAGGTCAGTGCTGGGCTAGACTTGCGAAATTTCTGGAGGGAAGGCAGAGCCTTCACTTCCAGAAATGCAGAGTGCTAGCCGGGCAGGGCACGGTCCGGGCCAAGGCAACCCAGTCCGGCTGATGAGCGACTGGAAACATGAAAAGTATGAATGCGATGAGTGCAAACAAGAGTGAATGATCATACATGCAAACAACAAGTGAAGGATTCAGAAAATGAGAAAACATGCATATGTGTGAAGCGAGTCGCTGCAACGACGAATGTTCGTGCAAAACAGTGTCATGCATGCGAGAGAAGTGAGATGCAAACGAAAAATGAAACAGTGCTTCTACAAGCTAACATACATCAAAACGACAACAAGCGTTCACTGAAATCAAGCAGACAATACTCACACAAAGTGAAACACAAAAAATGACAGAAACACAGTGCAAAGCATGCAAAGTGGGATTACCCCAAACAACTGAGATGAATGTGCCGATGACTCCTAGATGCAATGTGGGATGTCAGAGCTGCAAGGTTGATGTGAGGAATGAGCTCTACAGTTTCCGGTTGATGAGTTTCAATGAAATCGAGGATGTGATGCGCATGCCACAAATCCAGGAAAAGCGACATTTGGCGGGAAGTCTCTGAAATGATCCTTGCATGTAACCTCCAGCTGCTAAAAATAGATCCTTGAAATAAGGGATGCCTTTGCATGCTGCCTTGGGAGAAACAATCCATGCATGTAAATCAGTTTCACTTTGTCTTGGAGGGAACCTGTCAACCTGAAGGCACATGCAACAACTTGCTTGACTAATGGGAAAATTTGCACATTTTTGGGAGGGAGCTGGGTTGGTTGCCCAGAGGGATTTCGAAATTTCTGGGCTGACCAGCTAACTACTGCTCAAAATTGCACAATTTCTGGGCTGAGCATTCATGCTATGACAGATTGCGCAGTTTTTCCAGTGAAGCTTGACAGAGAGAATTGCGCAATTCTGGAGCTTAGCAGGCTGCCAGTCAGGATTGCGCAATTTCTGTAGGAAGGTTGGTTCCCCTCCAGAATTGTGCAATTTCTTTAGGGAGCTGCTCAACCTACAACTAGACCAAATATGGAGAAACAACCTGTGAGGGGGATGCAACAAGCTATCATGCACAGGCTGGCAATCTGCTAGAAAACCATTGAAGCTTGTGTACTTGATAGTGCAAGACATGATGCTGAAGATGGTCGGTAGGGAGGCTCCAAAACGAAGCTAAGGCAAAATTTTGGAGGGTTGTTGTAGCCACTACAACATATACTCAAGCATAATTCTATTTTGCATGAAAGTTACATTGAGAAATATGCAAATGATAGTGACTTTCAAGATGTGTATGCAAGCTTGAGTCAAGGAAACCAAATTGAAGAGTTGGATTATCATGTACATGACAATTTGTTGTATCATTTGGGTAAGATGTGTATTCCACATGGAGAAAGAAACAATATCGTAAGGGAGGCGCACACCTCATTGATTGTTGGACACTTTTGTGTAGGTAAGACAATAGTGAATCTCCAAAGGTATTGTTATTGGCCATGCATGTTTGATAATGTATCTTGTTTCATAAGAGGATGTTCTTTGTGTGCAACTAGTAAGCCTAGTAATAGGAAACTAGGATTTTACACTCCACTTCCGGTACCTTCACGTCCATGGGAGAGTATCTCAATGGATTTTGTGGGAGGTCTTCCATTGTCAAGGAAAGGTCATGATTACTTGTATGTAGTTGTAGACAGGTTCAACAAGATGTGCATACTAACACCATGTAAAAAGAAAATTACAGCTGAGCAAACAACTCATATTTTCTTCCAAAACATTTTGGTTCATTTTGGTCTTCCTACTTCTATTGTAAGTGATTGAGATTCTCAATTTGTTGGGAATTTTTGGTCAAATTTGTGGGACATGATGGACACTAAGTTGAAGAAGAGTACAAACTTTCATCCGCAAACAAATGGAAAAATTGAGGTGGTCAATAGAACAATCATTCATCTTCTTATAGGATATTGTAGCAAACATCCCAAGTTGTGGGATGAATAGTTGCATTACATACAACATGCACATAACAGGGCAAATCATTCTTCCATAAACACATCGCCATTTGAGCCATGTTTTGGGTACTTTCCAAGAGCGCCATTGGAATTCATCTTTGAGAAAGATGTCGCCATCGATGGTCACAATGACATCGATAAGGCAAGGAAGTTCATAGAGAAAATTTAGTTGATACATCATACAGTGCAGGAATAGCTTGAGAAAAGTCAAAGCAACTATAAGGTAAGGCATGAAAAACACCGTGTTGATCACAAATTTCAAGTTGGAGATGAATTTTGGTTATATATTAGCAAAGGGAGACTTCAAGGGGAAGGTAAAAATCTTAAACCAATGCATTATGGTCCTTTTAAAATTCCGGAAAAGATTGGTAACAATGCATTTAAGCTTGATTTTCCTCCTGATATGCAAATATACTCTGTTGTTAATGTTGAGAATTTGAGATTGTTTGAGCCTCCTTTGATTGATGATCAAGGAGAGCATGTTCAACTACCATCAAGAGATGATTTATCGCCATAATATCTTGATGAAATTCAACAAGATTTCATACTTGACAGAAGAACCAAGACTTCAAAAAGAGGGGATGTCGAATACCTTAGAGTGGGACTCAAGGGACAAAATCCTTCTAAAGCCAAATGGTTGCAGATCGATAAGGTGAGGGAGATGTACACTCAAATGCTGAACAATTGATAGTATCTTTTGGGGTACAAAAGGATTCTAGTGGGGAGGAATGCTCATGCGCTCAGTATTTAGCTCAAAAATTAAATTTCTCAGAATGGTTCAAAACCTGAATGATTGCATCCATCTCGAAAAACGATCCTAACGCAACTCGTTTCACTGAAAATCGAGTTAGTATGAGGAAGTTATTGAGTCATGCTCACTTTGATAAACATGCAAAATTTTGCAAAAAAAATGCCTAGTCACTACACAGTCAGCAGCCTGTACTTCTGACGTGGAAAGTGACTAGGGAGGGTTTGTTGAGATTGCAACAAGATGATAGAGCTTAGTGAAAAGAGTCGCCTTCACTAAGTGGGCCCGCAGGCAAATTATGGCGCAAGTTCTATTTTTGATCACAGTGTGGATGATCACAGTGTGGGTGACCATAGTGTGAGTGATCACAGTGTGAGTGATCAAAGTCTATTTTTAGACTGGCTGTCAAAAATAGAAAAGTCAAATATTATTGTCTCATAATAATATTTGGACTATAAACTTGATCTTATTCTCTTGGAGCACTTCAGGATGAGCTACGGATGTGGTACATGCAGATCCCAGAGGGAAATACGTGGTTACCTATGGGATGACTAATATTTGCATGCAGGACTTCAGTTAGAACTCAAGTGAGTTGAGTTTAGTGGACTGGAGGTGCAGTTGATGGAGTTGTGTTCAGTTTAGCTTTGTTAAACTGGTTGTATTTAGTCTAACTGGCAAATAGACTAGAGATGAGTTGGGTGAATTAGTTATTAATTAATTCACAAGTTATTAACTCATAATGCAACTATAGAATACATCAGTTAACTCAGTTGCATGTCAGTGCATGTTCAATTCAGCAGGGACAGGTGTTAGAGGATCAGATTGCTATCAGTTGTGACTATAGCTGTGCATGATGATTTGTACAATCAGAGGGATTGAGTATGCCAATGAATTGGCCAATATCAAGAATTGTAGCCTGTGTTCACGTCCAACAGAGTGTGAGTGATTATTTGCAGGTGAAATACGATTTTGGTAAACCATTCTCATCAGTTCTTGAGCAGGTATTGAGCTGGAGAGGCAGGCAAGCAGTGGAATAGATTTGGAGATCAAATCTGAGCTGTATTGTGTGTAATAGGTGGAGCTGGTACTGGATTGCTTGTGATAAGCATTGTACTTTGTAATGTTACATGGTCTCAATCATTAATATACAGATAGTGTGGGGTTTTTAGCGAGATGCTTTCCCCGGGTTACATACTGTGTTAATGTGTGAATGCTCTTGATGTTTTATTGTTATTGATGCTGCTATATTGATGATCAACGTAGAGGAGCTTATGTATTGTGTATGTATTCCGCAATAGTACATGATCAGGATAATCTCTGTTGAATATGTGTTAAATTATTCAAAATTTATACATGGTATCAGAGCGAGCTAGATAATTGTAGAAAAAGTTTCTACATGGTATCAGAGTTGTTGATCATCAGATCTACTATTCAGGAAGTGTTTACATTCTATTTCTTCAGGCAGAGTCTGTAATCGGGCCAGGTAGCCTCTGGATTCATCCTTCCTTTGGAAGGTGAGATATCCGGTGCATGCCCATACAGTCAATCTCTGTACGAGAAATATTGTGTTCTCACGAATCTTAGATCCGAGGCGGTTGAGTTGGTTGCTGGTGGAATTCGAATTTGTAGCAGTGTTTTCTTGGTGACAACACAGCAATGTCTTTCAACGGATTGCGATTGGAGTATGCTCTTGAGGTCAGCTCAAACTATATTGCATGGAAGGACAGGATGGAGGCAGTATTGGATGATAACGGGCTGAAGGAGTTCATAGAGACGGATATCCCAAAGCCTACTGATGCTACTCAAGCTGATGCTTGGCAAAAGAAGACCACAAAATGTCGAAGGATTCTGTTGGAGGGCGTGAAGGATCACATTGTGTCCAGCCTCCATGGAAAGGCTACTCCATATTTGATGTGGAAATCATTAACAGAATTATTCCAAAGCAAGAGCGATTAGAGGAATCTGGCGCTCAAAGATAAACTCAGAAACATCAAATGTGAGAAGGGTGACAGTATACCCAAGTATCTCACGAAGTTCACTCAGTGTCGAGATGAGCTGGGAAGTGTGGGGGTTACTGTCGATGATGAGGACTTGGTGAGCTTGGCTCTCCTTGGTCTTCCGAAGAGTTGGCATTCCTATCAGGACTCTGTCAATGGTCGGGAGAAATTGCCAGGATGGGAAAGACTATGGTCAGATCTTGTGCAGGAGGAGATCATGCGGAGTACCAGGGACAGATCTTTGTCAAAGGGAGCTGATGAAGAGAATTGTGCTTTGGCTGCCAAAGCAAAGAAAGGGAAGAGCAAGAAAGCTTCTCAGTCTGGTGCGAAAGGCAAGAAGCAGGATATGTCCAAGGTGAAGTGTTTTCACTGTCACTAGCACAGACACTATGCCACTAATTGTCCGCAGAAGAAGAAGAACAAGCAGGCTGCTGGATCTTCAGCAGGAGAGGCTCTAGCCTCACAGTTTGAGCTTGATTTTTCATTGATCGCATGCTTGGTTTCAAGTGTGATGGGATCAGTGTGGTTCTTGGACAGTGGTGTGTCTTTTCACATGACGGGAGATAGAGATTTGTTCTCTGATCTGGAGGACAAAGATCTTGGAGTGCACATCGAGATGGGCGATGATGGTAGATACAGTGCGACCAGTATCGGTACCATTTCCTTTGAGAGGGAGTCTGGTAAACCCTTCGTATTGAAGGAAGTCATGCATGTTCCAGGATTGAAGAAGAATCTGATCTCAGTGGCGATGTTAGAAGACAAGGGGTATGATGTTGTTTTCAGCGAGGGAAAGGCTTTCCTGCACAGCAAGACAACTGGTGAGACCCGGAAGATAGGGGTTCGAGTGAGGAACCTTTATCAGTTGCATGTAGATGGATGCGCAACAATGGCGGGCAAGGCAAAAGGATTGGTGAGCCGGGATGATGGCGAGTTGTGGAACAGGAGATTGGGTCACCTTCACCATGGAGCCTTGAAGATACTGCAGCAGATCACTACAGGGCTTCCTAAAGGCACACTTGCGCAGTCAGATCAGTGCAAGGGGTGTACTTTGGGGAAGTTTGTGAAAGCCACCTTTCACAAGAAGGATAGTCGCGCCACAACGATCCTTGAGAGAATTCACACAGACGTGTGTGGACCTTTCTCAGTTGCTTCGACAACAAAACACAAGTATTATGTGATTTTTGTTGATGATTTCTCTCGTAAGTGCTGGATCTTCTTCATGCAGAAGAAGAGCAAGACATATTCAAAGTTCTGTGAATTCAAAGCACTGGTCGAGAAGGAGTCGGGGAAGAAGGTGAAGGCTCTTAGGAGTGATAACGGTGGTGAATACATCTCAGACGAGTTCAAGGATTTCTGCAAGGCAGAAGGGATTCGTAGAGAGCTCATAGCTCCCCATAACCCACAGCAGAACGGGGTAGCTGAGCGGAAGAACATAATGATTGTGGGTGCTGCACGAGCAATGTTGCATGATCAGGGCCTACCCCTTCACTTGTGGGCGGAAGCATGCAATACAACAGTTTATGTGTAGAACCGTTGTCCTCATAGGATACTTGGCATGAGTACACCCGAGGAGGCTTATTCTGGTAAGAAGCCTGATCTTTCTCACTTGAGGATTTTTGGTGCTAACATTTACATGCATGTGACGAAGGATGCCAGGAAGAAGTTGGAGCCGACCGCAGAGGTTGGGATATTTGTGGGGTACACTGATACGCCCCACAACTATCGTGTGTATTTGCCAGACAGTGGTAAAACTGTCGTGCGACGAGATATAAAATTTGAGGAGGAGAAAGCCATGAAGTGTTCGCTTGAGAGGGAGCTACACTTGCATGCAGATGAGGAGCTATTAGTTCCTAAGGAAGAGCTTCAGGACGTGGATCAGCCACAGGACGAGGTGCATGGAGTGGAAGAGACCACTCATGCAGCGCCAACCATCAGAGGGCGAAATTGCTTGACAGAAGCTGAGCGACTGGCTCAAGATGCAGAGAAAGTTGTAGGACCACCTACAGCCCAACGCAGGCAGAGACAGTCACCTGATCGGTACACTGGATACATGGCTCTTATGAGCAAGTGTGTTGTGACTAAGCCATCCTCTTTCGAGGAAGCTGTGGAGGATCCCGCATGGGTAGATGCCATGGTGGAAGAGTATGATTCTATTGTCAGAAACAATGCATAGGAGATTGTTCCTAGACCGGAAGGGAAATTAGTGGTGGGTTCGAGATGGATCTACAAAGTTAAGCAGGCAGCTGACGGGAGTGTGGAGAAGTACAAGGCAAGATTTGTTGCCCGAGGATTTTCACAGATAGAGGGGATCGATTATGAGGAGACCTTTGCACCTGTCGCAAGTTATTCTTCCATACGGACGATTCTTGCTCTCTTAGCGCAAATGGGATGGCACATTCATCAGATGGATGTGAAGACTGCGTTCCTCAATGGAGTCATTGAGGAGGAGGTGTACATTGAGCAACCCGAAGGCTTTGAGGTCTTCAGCAGCGAGTCGCATGTGTGCAGGCTCAAGAGAGCGCTGTATGGGTTGAAGCAAGCACCACGTGCTTGGTACACACAGATAGACAACTATTTCACAGGACTTGGATTCTCCAAGAGCGAGGCGGATCCTAACCTATACCAGATTGTGGTGGAGGGTAAGTTGCTTATCCTTGTACTGTATGTTGATGATTTGATTCTAACGGGTGATGAGCTGTTGATACTGTCATGCAAGGAGGATCTTGCTACAGAGTTTGAGATGAAGGAGTTGGGCCTCCTTCACTATTTCCTAGGATTGGAAATATGGCAGCGCAGTGGTGGACTGCTTGTTTCTTAGGGCAAGTATGCTCGGGAGATACTGGAGAAGTTCAACATGCATGGCTGCAAGCCTGTTGATACTCCTCTTCCTGGAGGTTGGAGGAAGGAGGATGCCACTTCGGGAGAAGAAGTGGATGCCACTGTTTATCGACAGTTGGTGGGGTCGTTGATGTATTTGGTCAATACACAACCTGATATATGCTATGCAGTTAACCAGTTTTCACAAGCTATGGTTAAGCCTACCAAGCTCTTCTGGAAGGCGGGCAAGCATGTATTGCACTATTTGAGAGGCACATCGGGATATGGATATTGGTACAGACAGGAGGATGCAGATTGGGCAGGGAGCTCAAGAGGCCGAGTATATGGCGGCAAGGACATCAGGTACCATCATATCAGAGATTGTGTGCAGCGGAGGATCATGTTGCTTTCATACATTCCAACGGAGGATCAGGATGCTGATATTCTGACGAAGGCTCTCACCAGGAGCAAATTCGAGAACCACCGAGGCAGGATAAGGGTTGCTGATAATCCATATCTTGTCGAGAGGGAGTGTTGAGATTGCAACAAGATGATGGAGCTTAGTGAAAAGAGTCGCCTTCACTAAGTGGGCCCGCAGGCAAATTATGGCGCAAGTTCTATTTTTGATCACAGTGTGGATGATCATAGTGTGGGTGACCACAATGTGAGTGATCACAGTGTGAGTGATCAAAGTCTATTTTTAGACTGGCTGTCAAAAATAGAAAAGTCAAATATTATTGTCTCATAATAATATTTGGACTATAAACTTGATCTTATTCTCTTGGAGCACTTCAGGATGAGCTATGGATATGGTACATACAGATCCCAGAGGGAAATACGTGGTTACCTATGGGATGACTAATATTTGCATGCAGTACTTCAGTTAGAACTCAAGTGAGTTGAGTTTAGTGGACTGGAGGTGCAGTTGATGGAGTTGTGTTCAGTTTAGCTTTGTTAAAATGGTTGTATTTAGTCTAACTGGAAAATAGACTAGAGATGAGTTGGGTGAATTAGTTATTAATTAATTCACAAGTTATTAACTCATAATGCAACTATAGAATACATCAGTTAACTCAGTTGCATGTCAATGCATGTTCAGTTCAGCAGGGACAGGTGTTAGAGGATCAGATTGCTATCAGTTGTGACTATAGCTGTGCATGATGATTTGCACAATCAGAGGGATTGAGTATGCCAATGAATTGGCCAATATCAAGAATTGTAGCCTATGATCACGTCCAACAGAGTGTGAGTGATTATTTGCAGGTGAAATACGAGTTTGGTAAACCATTCTCATCAGTTCTTGAGCAGGTATTGAGCTGGAGAGGCAGGCAAGCAGTGGAATAGATTTGGAGATCAGATCTGAGCTGTATTGTGTGTAACAGGTGGAGCTGGTACTGGATTTCTTGTGATAAGCATTGTACTTTGTAATGTTACATGGTCTCAATCATTAATATACAGATAGTGTGGGGTTTTTAGCGAGATGCTTTCCCCGGGTTACATACTGTGTTAATGTGTGAATGCTCTTGATGTTTTATTGTTATTGATGCTGCTATATTGATGATCAACATAGAGGAGCTTATGTATTGTGTATGTATTCCACAATAGTACATGATCAGGATAATCTCTGTTGAATATGTGTTAAATTATTCAAAATTTCTACAGGGTTAATGGACGTTCAACATTCAATCATGCTTCACCAAGTTTCACAATGTGATTGGTTGCAGTTTGGTGATGTGGCAGGTGTGTTGGCACAATTTTATTGGTTAATTATGGACCAATGAGAGAATGCCATGTGGCAAGCCTGGAGGCCGCCATGTGGCATCTCCCAATGGCCTAGGTAGACTTGGCACAGTGGAACAAAATATTATGGAGGCATCGAGGTTCGACCCCGCAACCTCTGGCACACAGTCCACAACACATAACCAACTCCGCTACGTTTGTTGCTTAACCACTATAGTGCTCCACACATATTTAACGTGTATTGTATTAAAGGTTGGCAGTTAGGGGAGGGCTAGCCCTCCCCATGTGAACGCGCCTATGTGACCATAAACAATTATCAAGTGACGGCTCCATAAACCTTCACCCTGACGGTTACTGCAAACATGTGAACGCAACGGATAGCACACAGTTATGTTAACCTCCGGTGGGTCCAACGCAAACCAAATGGAGCTCAGAAAAAGGTGTTCCTAGCTAATTTCGACATTCTGAACACATTGGTGCAGGTATCATGAGCAATAGAGCTTTGTAAACACCATTTTTGACATATTTAGCTAATATAGATGCCCAAGCCATGGAAGCTGGACCAAGGAGATGTAGCCCAGGAGGGGTGAACTCCTTCATCAAAACACTGTGTTAAAGTGTTCAATTGATGGTTTGCTATACTTTTTATTGTTGCTGTTAAACATTGTTCTTTTAAGCTATTTTTCTCATGAATTTCACATTAAGCTTGATGAAATTTACCTGTTTCAATCACCAAACAACCTAAGGAAACCTATGCACAGGAAGCAATGAACAAGCATTTGTTTATAAATCTGTAATTGAAATTAGCACAACAAAACTAACATTCAATAACAGATTAGCGGCTCATTCTAGGCTTTATTTACATGTAAGGAGAGTTGCGATCCCTTAGCTCTGTAGGCATCAATGGAAAACCCTTATATCTTTTCCCTCGACCTTTTTTCAGTACATCTATTCATGCTCGGCCTCCTTCAAGCTTCAAAAACTTGGATGGATCTCATCCTTTGGCTTTGATTAGCCCTTAAACCAAACTTGACCAGATCTCCAACCCTCCAAAACCTCATTCCTCAGCTGATCTTTGACTCTGCCTTCTCAGAATAGGAGCCACGGTCTTCTCTCAAGGGTATTTTGGCCTCCATGAGCAGAACTCGACCCTCCTAGAGCACTCCTTGCATAAGAGAAATCACATCTCTCTTGCACACAATGAGCCTCTTCTTTTGCTCCTCCTATATATATTCTTTTCTCTTGGGTCATTTAAGAAACCTCTAGATATTAGGGTTTTAGCCTCTTAACCCATTAGAATAAACAATTCATTTCTTTAGGTCCCAAACCTGCTTCTTTAGGTCCAAAACTCCACTTTGAGTAAATCACCTAACAAACTACTTTTTGGTGGATTTTCTCTCTTGGAAATACCTTCCGAGCTACCCAAAAGTCTAACACAGTGGGAAATGCTTCAATGAATACATGAAGGTGGTGAATAACTGAGAGGCATGGCAAAGAGTGCACCTAGCATAGTGGGGAAAAACCAAGACTTGGGGTTTCCACTTGGGCGCATGTGGGTTGGCATTAGGGGTATGACATGACCGAGCAATCTATCTTGCATAAGTAATGGACAAATTGAAATGGGTGAGACTGCATGTGTCCAGCGTTGGAATTTGGATTCCCATCTACCCATTAGATGATTTTTTTTTTTTTTGATGTTTTGGGTCTCTATGCTTCTCGTCAAGGAATGTTGTGTTTGAAATTTTTTTCCTTCAAGAGTGATGTTTTCATAGTAAATTAACCCTTCACCAATAAAGGTTTGATTAAAAAATTACCCTTCAATAACACGTTTATGTTAATTTTTTTACATATTTATCATAAGGAAAAAAAACAAAAATGAGCATAACACACAAATGACTTATTGAATCCTGATTATTGGTTTGAAATTGCATTGAACACTCACAATAAAATTTCCATAATCTTGAAATCAAATGTCCTTAACCCGAACATGCCATAGCATTTGTATATATGAGATGCGACTAAAAATATCTTATGGAATATATAAGATAACCAAAAAAGTCAAAATTGAAATAGATCATCCATGTAATGCGGTGAGTTTATACCTCAAGCTTGGCTTTCAAGATTATTTTTCAAATATTCCTTCTAAATCATTAGCTTTTAACCTGCCTTGTAACAAGGCTTTTTGGGATCAATGCACACAAAATTAACTACCATGAATAAGTACTTTTTTTGTAACTTATGTATATACCTAGCGAATGTAAGGTGATTCTATGTATTGCAGAGCAAATGTAGTAAACTAAAGGGAGTAGAGATACAATCTTTAATATGTTTATAAGAAAAATCATCTGATAGGACATTCTAAATTTAGTTTTATTTATTTACAAATATCATTTTAGTTAGATGAATGTAATTATATTTTGGATTTTCAATATGTAGTTTTCATAAATTTAGGGTTAGTTTTACACTTCATAAAACAATTCTTTAGAAATAAAGTAATATGTATTTATCATGTTTGATTGAGATTAAAATATAACTAGATTAGAAAATGATTTAATTTTAATTATTTATAATTAATATGATTATTATATAAAGTTATGTTAAAAAATTGAAGTTAATTTACCCAAAAAAAAAAGAAAAAGAAAAAATAAAATTATATATATTCAAACTTACTGAAATTGACCTAGTCATATGAAATTTAAAATAATAATGTAAGTTTAAATTGTTTCTAATTAATGAGTCAAAATTTAAAAATATTTATAAATCTTGGAATTTCTCTATTATAATGTGAGTAAGTTGAGCTAAAACTGACTTATATAGATTTGATTGATTGTTATTGGTTGCGTTTAATCCATATAATAATATATTTATTGTTGGTTTTTTTTTATAATAAATCATGACATAAATGATATATATATATATATATGTTATCCATATTTTTCTAATATTATCTTTAATTTTTTACAATAAAAAATTAAAAAATGTATTTTATGTTTTAGATTTTTATTTTTTATTTTTTTAACTGAAACGGTTATGTTTTATTTAATGAGGAAAAGATTGGACTTACGCCTTGGCAGCCATCATTACAATGCTTCTGTTTCTGTTTCTTGTACTATTACAAAATGCAGATTGCTAATGGATTACAGGGATGAAATGAACTTTCATTATTTATGAGAAGCTGCCCTTTCCCAAGAGTGCAACCTTTGTTCGCCAACAGATTTGCTTCACTGTTCAAGTTTCTGAGGATGTGGAGGAATTTGTAGGAGTTGAAGTCGAGCAGGATTCTCTTTAATCTGTTCAGAGTTTTGTTGAGGCTTGCATTGGTGAACAATTTGCCCGTGTTTAAATTTTTTATTAGAATCTCTGAGTCTCCAAAAGCTTGGAATTATTTGTTTCCTCTGTCTCTGCCTATTTGACAAGCTTTGAGCAGGCCTTGGATCTCTGCTTGATTTTTGGTTTTCTGCCCGATGCCCCAATAGAAACTGTCCCTTCTTGAACCGTCCGGGGCATAGATGACTCCTCCTGCTCCTGCTATCCCAGGATTACCTTTAGAGGCTCCGTCGAAGAAGATCGTGGTGATTTTTTGTTTTCGCCACCATTCTTGAATAGTAGCTTCGACGTCTCTTTTTCGCCAATCTGGGTTCGCTGCTTGAGGGGCTGATAACTGCTTCCGTGGGTAGGGAGAAAGGGGGCCCAACCACCTCTCTTCTTCAGGGAGCAGCAAAGCATCATCTGAAAAATATTGTTGTTGGGCTGCTTCCAGGAGGAAGGCTTTGGCCTTTGCCGCTGCCGAAAAAGGGGCTTGCTGCTTTTCATTGAAAATCAGGTCATTCCGGGTCAACCAGATCTGCCAACATACATATTTGGGGATGGCATTCTAGACTTTCCTCCAAAATGATTTGCTGGGGATTTTGTTAGGATAACATTGATTCCAAACATCAAATAGGTCTGCTACAGAATTAAATTGGGGGACTGTGATTTTTAACTCATGAAGAGTGAGACTCCAAACTTCTTTGGAAAAATTGCAATCCATGAAGAGGTGCTTGGCTGTCTCTAAGCTGCTTCTGCACATCTCACATCTATGCGGCCCAACTATGCTTTTTTTCTCCAGATTCTCTCCTGTTAACAGCTTGTTGTGAACCAGTGTCCAAAAGAAGAAGTTTACCTTGGGTAATGCTAGCGGATCCCAAACTTTCCTCCAAAATTCCGTGGTTTTACTGCTGTTCCTGGTTGGCTAGAGAGCGTTATAGGCTTCTACTATTGTATAGCCCAAATTTCCCCCACCCCCAGCTATCTTTCATTTTCCTGTTCACTGGGGCTGCTTCTTCCAACAGCTCTTCTAGAATGCGTTTTTGCTGGTTTAGGCGATCTGGAACTCCAAAGAAGTCCCACCCTTGCCAATCGTCATGACTGTCCCATTTGGATAATTCATAAACACTGTTTATCCCTGCACGTTCCAGCCAAGTTTTCAGTTCTTCGATTTCTTCATTATCTGCGAGGGGTTCTCGGTCCATTATGCGATCGTGCCACAGATTTATTTGCTTTCCGTTGCCTGGGATCCTGTACGCCTTTCCCTTAAAGAAGTTCAAACTTTTATTGCATAATCGCCATACCTGCGTGCTGTGACTTGTTTGGCTTTCTTGCAGATTTCTGAGCGGGACTTTATGGGCATACTTCGACTTCAATATTTCGCTGACAGGATGCTTGGGATTTTTGAAGAGATTCCACATGATTTTGCCTCCCATCGCTAGGTTTACTATTGCCGCGTCACGAATTTGCAAGCCTCCCTCAGAAGTTGAACGTTTGACCGTTTCCCATTTAACCAAATGAAATTTGTGTTGATTCCCTTTCCCCCCCTGCCAAAGGAAATCGCGGAGAAGCTTGGAGATTTGATCCGTCACACTTTTTGGAGCGAGAAGGAAGGCTGCTTGGTATATTGGGAGCGCAGATAACACAGCCTTGATCAGGATGACCTTACCTCCTTTTGTGAGCCAGTAGCCTCCCCATACAGAGATTTTTGATTTTATTTTGCTGATAATTTCTGTCCACAGCGACCTCTTGTTGCAACAGTTAGTGATGGGGAGGCCGAGGTATTTAATCTTTTCCCAGTGGGCATGACCGATGAAGCCAAGGATGTTGGAGATTCCTGTAAGCTCTTGCTGGCCAATGTTCCAACCATAAATTTCACTTTTTCTTTCATTGATTGAGGCACCAGAGACCCTACAATAGCATTTTAGGATAGAGTCAAATTCCTTGGCTATTCTAACAGAGGCGCCTCCCATGAGGAGGGAGTCATCAGCAAAAAGAGCGTGGTTCTGAGCTGGAGAGGAATTGGAAGGTTTTAGGCCTAGAAGGGAGCCTGAGGCTTTTTCAGCTATTAGCTTTCTGCTGAGAGAATCCGCCATCAGGATGTACAGGAAGGGAGAGAGCGGGCATCCTTGCCTGAGGCCTCTCTGGGCTTGGAAAAAGGGAGTAGGGCGACCGTTTACGAGAGGGGAAATCCAGGGGTTGTCAGTGCAAGCTGAGATGAGATTGACGAAATGGGGGGAGAAGCCATAGGAATGAAGGACTTTGTAGAGGAAGGCTCGATTGACTCGGTCAAAAGCATTGGCCATGTCGAGTTTTATCAGCATGCCTTTTTCTTTTCGCTGTTTGCTTGAGTGAATTATCTCCTGGACTTGGATGACATTATCCAGAATGTGCCTGCCTTCTACGAAGCCACCTTGATTGCTTGAAATCAGCCTGTTGAGCAATGGCTTGATCCTGTTAGCTAGGAGCTTTGCCAGAATTTTGTAGGAGGCATTGCAAAGCGATATAGGCCTGAATCTGGCGAAGGTTTCAGGATTGGTTTCTTTAGGGATAAGAGCGAGATAGGTGGAGTTAGTTCCTCCTCCTACTTTGGCTTTTTTCATAAATCCTTTTATCATCTTTAAAAGGTCAGCTTTGATGATGTCCCAACAAGTTTTGTAAAAGTGGATTGTGAAACCATCAGGCCCAGGGGCCTTGTCCGATTCCATGGACCAGATGACTTTTATGATTTCTTCTTCAGTGATGGGCTTAGTGAGAATGGCATTGTCTTCAGGGCTGATCAGGAGAGGGATGTTAGAGAGGAGCTCAGCAGTTTCTTCCTCGTTGGTTTGGGTGTCTGCGGTGTAGAGATGTTTGAAGTGTCTTTCAGCTGCCTCTTTTATCTGGCTGAACCCTTTGCAAATCTGCCCCTCTGCTGTTGTAATTTCAGAGATGTGATTTCTGGAGAGTCTTGCTCGATATTGGCGATGGAAGAAGGAGGTGTTCCGGTCGCCTGCCTTCAACCACAAACTTCGAGACTTGATTCTCCAGTACTCTTCCTCCATTCGGAAAGATCGAAATGAAGAGCATTGTGTTTTTACTTCTTTGTTGAGTAGCGTTGGAGTAATATCTCTGGTTTCCATTTCGACTTGCAACGCCTCTAAAGACTGAACAATTTCTTTTCTTTGACTGGTTGGGTTTGGAGCTGGTTTCTTTATCCAATTCTTTAGGGCTTGCTTTGTGGCTTTGAGCTTTTGTTCCCACACATAGCTGGAGGACCCTGTGAAGGATTTGGCCCATGCTGCTTTCACTGTGTCAGTGAATCCGTCCCTTTCAATCCAAAGAGGGCTGAATCGGAAGGGGATTGGACCAAGATCTTCTTCATCTTCCAGAATGAGCTGAACTGGTTTGTGATCTGAGGTCAGTTTCGGTAGAATTTTGGTGATGATTATCTTCCTGTTCATCATCAGAGTGTCTTGGACAAGAAATCGATCCAGACGGGCTGATATATGTTCCTCTCCCACTCTGTTGTTGGTCCATGTATAGAGCCCTTTGATCGGATTGAAATCAAGAAGATCCCATTGCTGTATGAGGTCTTCAACCATGGGGAGCATGGTGTCTCTGCTATTGATTCCTCCCCTTTTTTCTTTGGATTTTAAAACAATGTTTAAATCCCCAGCAAGAATGATATTACTAGGGGAATGCTGCTCTAAGAATTCATTAAGTGAATTCCAACAATCTCTCTTTTCAGAATATAGGATAGGTACATAAAGATTGAAGAGGGATATGATCAACTTACTTGAACAATGCGTAAGCTCCGTAAAGATCCAGTGCTGAGTCTCATGGGATTTGGTCAGCTGGAAGAGCTCTTCTGTCCAGAGAGTTGCAAGCCCTTCGGATGAGCCTCTTGAGCTGACTGCTCTTCCTGCACTTTTCTTCCATTTCTTCTTGCTGATGTCTAGGAGGGCTTTCCCCTCTATCTTAGTCTCTTGGAGCATGAGAATGTCTGAGGGTTCTATTTTGAGCAGATCCTTGACCGCTTCTGCTTTCATGGGGTTGCCTAGACCTCTGCAGTTCCAAGAGACGAGGCGCATTATTTACCAGGGGTGGGGTGGGAGCCTCCCTTGGGGGGCCTGTTTCTAGAGTTTCTCCTAATAAACATCTCGATTGTGGGCTGGCTTCCTTGGGTTTTGAGCCTTTCCACCTCCTCTTCCCTTGCTTCTCTGTGGGATTTCCTGCCGACTTTTCTTGTGGGTTGCTCGTAGTTTTCCTCCTTCGAGGAGTCAGAGCTTTTAGCTAGTTTTTTCCTTATGACATCTGTGTATGAGGGATTGGAAGGACTTCCTTGTGGGACTTCCAGGTGAGCCATTTCCTCATCTTCTTTGTTAGAGATAGGAGGAGCGCTTTGATCCAAGTTTTCCGGGGCTGTTGTGGCTGGCTTACTCTGTTTGATTTCTTTATCATTTGAGTTCTTTTCTTGGATGGGGTTGGAGCTGCTTGGTGCCTCTTTCGAAATACCTTTTCCATTGCTTTTTTTGTGATTGGTGGTTTTTTGTATTAGGGTCCATTGCTCACCATTCTGTTTGTCTGACTGTTCTTCCACCTTTTTCTTGCAGTGCTTGGCGAAATGCTCGTAGCCATGGCAGTGCCTACATTTGAATGGAAGTTGTTCATAGTCCAACTCTTGTACATGCGTCCATCCTGCGATTGTTAGTTTAATGGCTTCCGGTAGACCCTCCTCCAGGTCGACTTCGACACAGATGCGTACACATGAATATTGATCTTTTCTTGCAGCTTGATCTATGTATTTTCCTAATCCGTTGCCGATGATCTGAAGAAACTTCTGGTTCCAGCAGTGGAGGGGAATATGGGGAAGCCGCACCCACACCAGAACAGCAGATGGGACATCCTGAGCTGGGTCGAAGTTTGGCGACCATTTGTTGAGATATAGTCCTTGGGGGCCCATAAAATAAGGTCCGTTTCTGAAGATTAGGCTTCTGTCCTCAACACTTTCAAAGACGAAGACAAAGAAACCTTTACCTACGAAGTAGCTCTTGATTCCTTCTTTGATTAACGGCTTCCAGTTCCTTTGAGTCCATTCCTCTACCGACTTAGGTGAGGGCCAGAGACCCGTGAACTGGCCTATGAGGCCTCTCTCAGCAAGGTTTAGAGCTGCTTTGCAGGTTTCTTCTTCAGGGAGAGCTACCGATGGTATGGAATCCATCTTCTTGACAAATTTCTGCTGTCTGGCTGAGGGCTGGCGCTTGGAGTTCGAGTCGATCATTGCTTTGAAAGCAATCACTTCCGGTGGAGGGGGCAGGGGAGGGTCCAATGGCTCCGGACCCCCTGAGGGCGGCATGTCTGTTCGCAGCAAACAGTCCCAGTCGCAGCAGGAGCCGTTCACTCAGAAAAGGGAGGGGGGAGCCGAGAAGGAGGGATGGAGGCGGCCCTGATAGGAGGCCGAGAGCGAGGAGGCCCAGTAGCGGGGGCTGCTAGGCGGGGAGGCCGTAGGAGGCAGCTCAGGGGTGCAGAGTGGCTAGGTCAGCGAGCAGCCGTAAAAATCTTAACCATTGATATTTATTTTATGTTTTAGATTTGAATCATTTAAATGGAACAATATAAAATCTGAAAAATATGCTTAATGTTATTGGGTTTTGGGTGGCGCTTGAGTATGGATTTTATGCAATTTCTTATTTATGTTGAAGAAGCCTTAGTATGCTTTTTCTTTAATTAAAAATACTGAAACCCCTCTTTTGTTTTTTGTTTTTGTTTTTTTTGTTTTGTTTAGTTTAGTTTTTTTTTTCTTCTATATTTCGAAAAAACCTCACACCTGAGGGTATATACATCCCCATATACAAAACAAAAATAAATAATTGACTTATCGAGCACTATTAATAACGTTTCATGTACATATGTTATCAAAATTCAATAAAGCAAAGAAGAATTAAGTAATTCAGAATATACACACATCTTGGATGGTTCTGGGTAAAAACACAACTAACAGATGCTTTAAATATTTCCCAATCATCCAAGACAACTCAAGAGATTCGTGTGATATAAAGAGGGAATCAATTATTCAATGAAAATTATCTTGTAATTATTATATTGAACTTTTAAATTATTCTTGACATCCTTTTTCTCTTATTGGGCCATTTTTAATCACCTAAGCTTTCATGTCTCTCGTGGACGATATGTTATGATAACACATAATTATAAGTCAGGTATGAACATTATGAGCCAACCATCACTTATAAGGATTGAACCCTTATGGGGATAGAACACGACCCCACTTTCACTGACTTAGCTCCATAATTTACAATTATTTCATCAAAAATGTTTTAAAGATTCAAACGACAAAGAGTTCATCGAGATTACCTAGAAAATTAGAATTGTTTGCATATATGTAAGCCCTTTGTTGCTTCTCCCTTTAAACTTTTTATATTTGAAATTGACCAAAATAATCCTTGTTCGTAGCATTGGGAAAAGGAAATTGCACGAAAATTCAATTCTCATTCTACTGATTAATTGATTAATGGAGAAACCTTCAACTCAAACCATTCAGTGACCAATAATTAACGGAATGGTGGAAAATATTTTGTAAATAAGCAACTTCTAGTCAACCTACAAAACAAATGGAAAAAATTTCATCTGGCTTACCTGGAAAATTGGAATTGTTTGAATGCCTGAAATCCCTTTAATGCTATAACGTTGCTCCTCCAATCTATCTATAGTTGGAATAGACAAAAATACTCCTTGTTAGAAGCACTAGGAAAATAAAGTTGCACAAATCTCAAATTGTGGGCAATACATATCCAACATATATAAGTGTATTGAATGCATGGATGACATTTAAGGTACCTAGGGTATATTAGTTGGAAACTTGACACCTTTTTCATGCTGAGTAGGTAATATTTCGTAAATGATGGACTAGTGGTAGATATCATTCTTCAATGTCTTCACCAAAATAAACTTTTAGACAATATTATTTAAATCCATTCTCAAACTTTTCTGCAGTGATCAGACTGGTCCATTCTTGAGAGTTTACAAATTTTATGATTAGAAAATTATATTATATCTGTGGCACCCCAATCTTGTGACACCAGATAAACATTGAGAGATCTCATACATACCTTCATGCTTTCATAAGCCCAACCAAGATTTTCAACAATGCAATAATTTTTTGTCTATTGGCAAGGTACATCTCCTACAAATAACTGATAAACCCTCTTATTAATATCAATCCAGCCACATTATTTCATTTTTTCCAATCCCTTGTATTTCATCACCCCCCTTACATTTGCTAGATAAACCCATAAACCATCTTTGCATATATAATTGAGAGAAACACATGGTTTCTTGAAATGTGAGGTTATATTTTGAAATGATATTCTGTTGCACCATTTGTTAGCTTTATATTGCAATAAATTTTGCAGTTACTAATCAAGGCTACCCATACACCAACGTGATGATATATTGGAATCATTTTTAATAACATTGGGTTTATTGACATTTTCCTTCTTGTGTCAATACCTTAGGCAATGCAAAGCGTGTATTAACATATCAGGTTGATCTGAAATGGAGCAGATTAGTAATGCTGTGCTAATTCCCCATTCAGAATAAAACCCAAGATGCTTATCAAGTGCTTAAGGATTGAATACTTTTGCTTACTTAACTGATTCCCATGAGAGTTTCTTATGTAAATGTTATAAAACAATTTAACATAAAAATATATGATGAACAACAACAAAATAACAGCAAAGAACATCAAAATACAACACACAACAAGCACATGATAAAGGAGTTCACCCCTCCTGGGCTACGTCTCCTTAGTCTAGCTTTCAATGGCTTGGGCCTCTCTATTATGCTCAAATTACAACAAAAGTGTGTTTACAATGATCAAATGCATCTGAAAACTGTCTCAATGAGTTATGAATCCTCAAAAATGGCTATCTCGCCTCTTTTTGTATCCAATTTGGATAAGAATTGAAGAAGTTATGAATTCTCCTAGTTCTTCCAATATTTGTTCCACAAAATGCTCCAAAACCGACCAAAAACCGCATTTCCGCTCCAAAATTAGCTAATGGGGTGAGAAATTCGCCATTCGACGGGCTATATCCCATCAGCCGTATCCAAAGCGCAATCGGCAAGTTTTGCGGGCTCCCAACACAGTCAAATATTGCAATTGCAATATTGTGGACCTGCCGGGGATAATTAACTAAAACATATATAATATCACATTCGGAACCTCCTGCTTCTCGCAATCGGTGAAGTTCAACGGCCGAAGGTCTTGTTAACATGGGAACACTGCCATTGCAGTATTGCGGACCTGTCGGGGTATTAAACCGTGATATATAAAATTCTCGAGTTTGGGTCTTATCGCAATCAGTAATCGGCTGCGGGTACATAACCAGTGTGATATGACAGACCCGTTGGGACGTTAAACTGTAACACATAAAAGTACCGCATCCGACAGCCTTATCACAATCATAACTTTACCAGTGGTAACTACATAACAACAGGGTGTTTAGTGCGATTTGCAGGGGCCGATTCTTAACTTGTGCCTCTTTTTTTTCCTGATATGAGATATTCAAGATCCAGTGGAAACCTGCCACTTGGCGCTTCCCCATTTGCTGGGACCCTTGCCATGTCATCTAATCCTGCCACATAAACAAGTCAAACTTGAACTTTGACTTGCTCTATCTTTTGCATACGAACTCAGATTTGAGTGCTATTCACATCGTTGGATTCAGAATGGCAAGCCCTTCAATCTGAAGCTGAGTTTGACAAGATTCTGACACTTCTATTTTTGAGCATAATTCTTAGCACCTGATCACTCCTCCCCACTGTAAGCCTTTTGGACCCCAAAAAATTTATATTCAGTTATTGAACAGATGAGGGTACTATTACCTCACCTTCCCCACTTCAATTCATTTGGACTTTGATGGATGTGTACCTTTGAGACCCACCCGAAGATAATCAATACTTTCGCTTTTAGTTGTCCTTGCTTTTCTGTCAAGTATAGTGTCTTACTAAAGCACATCAAGAAATTCTGGAGAAAAATCTTCAATAGATGGAATTTGAACATTCTCTCCTTGATGTTAAATCAAAGGAGGTTCATAACATCTCAATTTTCAACATTAACAAAGGAATAGATTTGCATATATGTAGGCAAATCACGATTGAAAGCATTATTACCAATCTTTTCTAGAATTTTAAATGGTCCATAACGAAATGGTTTCAGCTTTTACCTTCACCTTGAAGCCTTTGCTTTCTAATTTATAGCCAAACTTCATCACCTACTTGAAACTGACGATCCACATGATGCTTATCATTCCTTGCCTTATACTTGCCTTGACTCTTTTCTAGTTGTCCTTGAACTGTTTGGTGAATCAACTGAATTTTCTCAATGAATTTATTTGCTCTGTCTATGTCACTATGTCCATCTACAACTACATCTTTCTCAAAGATGAAATCCAAAGGAAATTTAGGAAATTAACTAAGACATGCTTCAAAAGGTGAAGTTAGAGTACAAGAGTGTTTTTCTCGGTTGTAAGCATGCTAAATATAATTCAACTGTTCATCCCACAACTTAGGATGTTTGCTGCAATATCCTCTTAGAAAATTAATAACTATCATGTTAACCACTTCAGTTTGACCATCTGTTTGCGGATAAAAGGCTGTACTTTTCTTCAACTTGGTGTCCATCAAGTTCCATAAACTCGACCAAAAATTCCCAACAAATCGAGAATCACAATCACTTACAATAGAAGTAGGCAATCCAAAATTAACCCATACATTTTTAAAGAAGAGTTGAGATGTTTGTTCAACTGTAATTTTCTTTTTACAAGGCATTAATATGCAAATCTTGTTGAACCTATCCACAACTACATACAAATAATCATGGTTTTTCCTTGATAAAGGAATACCTCCTACAAAATCCATAGAAACACTTTCCCATGGCCATGAAGGCAATGGAAGTGGTGTGTACAATCCTAGCCTCATATTACTAGGCTTAATGACTGCACACAATGAACAACCTTTGATAAAACGTGACACACTTTCAAGCATTCGAGGCTAATAAAAATACCTTTGAAGATTTGCCACTGTTTTACTTACACCAAAATTTCCAAAAATAAGAGAAGTGTGCGCTTCCCTTGTGACATTTACTCTCTCTCCTTGTGGAACACAAAGCTTTCCCAAATGATACAACATATTATCATGTACATGGTAGTCTAATTCCTCAACATGGTGGCCTTGACTCAAGTTTAAATATACCTCTTGAAAGTCAACATCCTATGCATATTGTTCAACATAAATTTCAGGCATAACAGAATGGTTCTTGAGTAGAATGGCTACATTAATAACTGGTCTAGAAAGCATATCAACAACTCTATTATAAATACCTTTCTTGTACCTGATTACCAAGTGGAATTGCTGTAAAAATCCCATCCAACGAAAGTGCCTTGACTGCTGCAATTTAGTTTGAGATTGTAGATATTGCAGAGGCTGATGATCGGTGTGAATAATGGTTTCTTTTCCCATCAAGTAATGCTTCCATTTCTTCACACTTTGTACCAATGCATAAATCTCTTTATCATACGTAGGATAATTAATAACAACACCATTAAAAATCTCATAATGAAATGAAATGGGCTTACCATGCTGTAAAAGAAATGCACCCATGGCGTAGTCACTTGCATTTGTTTGTATTTCAAAGGGTTGTTTCAAGTCCGACAATGCTAAAACTGGGGCTGAACTGATCTTTTGTTTCAAAGCTTCAAATGCTTTTTTCTGTTTTCCTCCCCATTGGAGGACAACCTTCACACTGGTCAAAGCATGTAGTGGAGCTGCTATGGAAGAGAATTTAGCAATAAACTTCCTCTACTACTGCGCTTCTCCTAGAAAATCCTTACTTCTGTGACTAATTTGGGTATTGGCCAATTCACAATGACTGAAAATTTAGAGGGATCAATCTTTAGCTCACCTCTTCCAACTATGTGGCTCAAATACAATAAAGAAGTTTTCCCAAATTCACATTTAGACATCTTCAGAAATAACTGTTCTTTTCTCATGATATCCAAAACTTTCCTCACATGCTTGACATGCTCTTCTAATGATTTATTGAATATCAAAATATCATCTAAATATACAATTAAAAACTCATCAAGAAATGATCTTAAAACATCATTCATAACTCTCATGAATGTAGCCGAAGCATTGCAAAGACCGAAAGGCATAACCAACCACTCAAACAATCCTTGTTTGGTTTTAAACGCAGTCTTCCAAATATCCTTCTCCGCTATTCTTACTTGATGATATCCACTTCTAAAGTTTAATTTAGTGAAATATTTTTCATTTTTCAACTGATCTAGCAAATCATCGATTCTGGGCAGTGGATATTGATTCTTTATTGTAATCTTATTCAAAGCTCGATAATCTACACACATGTGCGAGGTTCCATCTTTCTTGGGTACCAATACAATTGGTGAACCACATGGCGAAGTCGAGGGATGAATTACACCTTTATCCAACAATTCATGGACTTGTTTCTTAATTTCTAAACTTTCCAGAATTGACATTCGATACATACTCATGTTTGGGAGTGGACAATCCTGCTATAGCTTCATTTCGTGCTAAATTCCTCTCTTTGGTGGCAATCCTTTTGGTTCTTGAAACATGTCTCCATATTGATTGACCACATCAACCAATTCAACTTTCAGCTTCATATCACAGCCTGCAAAGGATTCATGCTCCGTGTCATTCTTCTACTTGATCAAAAGGAGCATGACACTCTTGTTGGAATTGACTAGTCATTTAAGTTCCCATGCACTTGCTAAATACAGAGTAAGCTTTCTGCGGTGGGCTCTCACAATATACTCCACTCTATCTTTGAACAAATGATATTTGTTCTCAAATCGGTGGAAAACGGCTTTCCTGTCATACAGATACGGGCTTCCCAACACAATCCTAGAAATATCCAATGGCACAACGTCTAATTCGACTTCATCAATGAAATTGTCAGTGATTGGAAACCTGAAAACACATTTCTGTGTCACTTTTACAAATTGGCATCCTTGGTTATCCAACCCACCGAATACGGTTTATGGTGAGGCACGGTTTCCAGATTCATTTTCTTTACCAAATCCACAGAATTTAAATTTGCCTAAGATCAATTGTCAAACATCGTATTAATCTTGGCGTGTTTGGAAATAAATATGATATGGAACAAATCAATTTTGTTTTCCTCATTTGAAGCATTATTGGAGTTATTTTCTGCGTTGGTGCTTGCCACGACTTCCTCTTTTCTTGCTTTTGCCACGGATTTTCCCTTAGTGACTGTGGCTACAATCTTGGTTTCATCTCTTGAGTCGGAACCCAAGTCTTGTTATGAAACAATGTTTGTCCTTTCTTTCCCTTTATTGTTAAATTTATTCGGTCTTAATTCCGGATGAAGCTTCCAGCAATGTGCTTCATCATGACCTCTTTGGAACAATTCTTGCACAGGGGTTTGTCCTCTTATTTCTTAACATAAGCATTTTTCTTCTGCTTTCCTTTAAATTTCTTCCCTTTTTCACCACTCTGAAATGGCTTCTTCTTACCTTCTTCTTGTACATTTTCCCTTCTTGCTTCAAGGTGTGTATCTTGAACATAGACCACATCAAGATTCGTGGGACTAAACATAAGAATGGTATGTCAAAGATAGCTATGCAACCCTCCTATGTATTTCAACAAAGTATCTTGTGACTGTAAGTCTACTCCTAGCATAAGAGATCTTTTCCTAAACTCTTGAGTATACTCTTGCACATTTTGACCTTTTAACTATCTGAAATTTTGCCAATTCATGTTAGATTTTTTCATATGAGCTAAAGAGTATAGATGTTTTTTTATAGCAGCAATGAAATCATTCCAAGAAATAGAGATCTTACCATGTTTTTTGATCTCGTCTTGAGTCCTTGATTCCCACCATACAAGTGCTGCTCCCTCCATTCTTAATGAAGCCAACTGAATTTTGATATCGTCCTCTTGAAGGTCCTGAATTCTACAATACACCTCCGACTGACGAATCCAGTTATTCAGCTTCTCTGGATTAACTTCACCATTGTACATAGGCAACTCGAATTTAACATCAAGCTTTAGAAAAGGTGATTTATTAGTTCCTTTCGAAGAATGATGATGGGTATGAGTATGGGTTTTAGTAGTGGAAGAGGGTGAAGATGCCTTCGAAGAAGAAGATGGTGGAGGTTTGCCTCTATTCCCATTACGTCATTTTCCTTTATCTTCTTTTCCATTACCTCCTCCTGAATAGCCTTCTTCATTGGGAGGTTTGAAACTTTCTCCTTGAAACTTGTTATTCCTCTCTTCATATAGGACCTTAACCATCTTTGTCATATCAAAGAAATCCTTTCCGAAGGTCTTCTCATCTTCTATCATGATAGGTTCTCTTTCATGAGACATGATCTCTTGAGACTCAACTCCAACTTCTGCAACTTGAGGATGTACCGGTGTAGAAGAATTTGGAAACCTTTCTCTTCTTCCCCTTGAGCCAACTATATGGATTTCAACCAGCTTCCCTTCTCCTCTTTTGAGTTTTAACCTTGTAAGCATGACATAAAATTGCAAACAATTAAATCCTTCTTTCACAAAGCACATCTAGTAAGCAAAAGCCAGTGATATGATACCAACTTGATCTGAAATGGATAAAATTAGTAATGATGTGCTAATTCCCCATTCAGAATAAAACCCAAGATGCTTATCATTTTCTTATCAAGTGCTTAAGGATTCAATAATTTTGCTTAATTAACTGATTCCCATGAGAGTTTCTTATGTAAATGTTATAAAACAATTTAACATAAAAATATATTCTAAACAACAACAAAATAACGACAAAGAACATCAAAATACAACACACAATAAGCTCATGATAAAGGGGTTCACCCCTCCTGGGCTACGTCTCCTTGGTCCAACTTCCAATGGCTTGGGCCTCTCTATTATGCTCAAATTACAACAAAAGTGTGTTTACAATGCTCAAATGCCTCTGAAAATTGTCTCAATGAGTTCCGAATCCTAAAAAATGGCTATGTCGCCTATTTTTGCATCTAATTTGGATAATAACCGAATAAATTATGAATTCTCATGGTTCTTCCAATATTTGTTCCACAAAATTCTCCAAAACTAACCATAAACCCCATTTCTGCTCCAAAATCTGCTAACGGAGTGAGAAATTCACCATTCGGCGGGCTATATCCCGTCAGTCGTATCCAAATCGCAATCGGCAAGTTCTACAGGCTCCCAACACAGAAAAATGTTGCGATTGCGGTATTGCGGATCCTCCAGGGATAATTAACTGCAACATATATAATCTCGCGCCCGAAACCTCCCTCTTATCGCAATCCGCGAAGTTCAACAGCCGAAGGTCTTGTTAACATGGGAACACTGCGATTGTAGTATTGCGGACCCGCCGGGGTATTAAACTGTGATGTATTAAATTCCCATGTCCGGGTCTTATTGCAATTAGAAATCCGCTATGGGTACATAACTAGTGCGATATGATGGACCCGCCAAGACGTTAAACTGTAACACATAAAAGTATTGCATTCGACAGTGTTATCACAATGAGATCTTTACCGGTGGTAACAACATAACAACAACGTGTTTGGTGCGATTTGCGGGGGCTGATTCTTAACCCGCGCCTATTTTTTTCCTGATATGTGATATGTGGGACCTAGTGGCAACCTGCCATTTGGTGCCTCCCCATTTGCTGGGACCCTTGCCATGTCATCCAATCCTACCACATAGACAAGTCAAACTTGAATTTTGACTTTCTCTATCTTCTGCATACGAATTCGGATTTGAGTGCTATTCACACCACTAGATTCAGAATGGCGAGCCCTTCAATTTGAAGTTGAGTGTGACAAGATTACAACACTTTTATTTTTGAGTAGAATCCAGAGCACCTGATCATAGGTACATGCCCTACTACTTCAATCAACTTAGCCAAGTTTTTCAATATGGCATAGATTTCCTCTGTGTCCAGGTAGTATACATGTTCATCAAGGAATTGATAAACCTTATTGTTGGTCTCAATCCAACTACATCCTGTGATATTTTTCAATTTTTTATTTTCTCTTACCTTCATTGCATCTATCCATTTGCGCCTCTTTCTAGATGTGTTTAACAAAACTACATAGTTTTCTAATTTCTGAAGATTTAATTTGAAATGATATTCTGTTAGATTTATAGCAATTAGTTCTGTAGGCGCTAACTAAGATACCCCATACATGAGGAATAACTTCTATTCGCATCCTTATAATAAAACCATATGGATTTACTAGCATCATCCTTGTATCTATGCATCATGTGATGCAAAGCGTGTTTCAGGTACATACCCTGCTGCTTTCATAAGCTTCGACAAGATTTTCAACATTGCATAAATTTCCTCTGTCTGCGGGTAGGAAACATCTGCTAGAAGGAATGGATAAAAATTCTTGTCGATCTCAATCCAACTACATTTGGGGTTTTTTCGATCCCTTATCTTTCATCATCTCTCTTATCTCTGCTGCATCAACCAATCTTCCACTCTTTGTATATATGTTTGACAACAATACATAATTTACATAATTGCGAGGCTTTAATTTGAAAATATACTGTGTTTCATCTTCCGCTAGCTGTATATTGTAATAAATTCTATAGGCACCAAAAAAGGCACCCCATACACCAACATCAAGTTCTATTGGCATATTTTTAATAAAGTTATATGTCGCATCTAGCTGCCCAACATGACCTACAATATCTACTATACATGCGTAATGTTCCACCCATGGTTTGATGAAATGATCTTGGCTCATATAATGAAAGCATCGCCGACCTTCATCCACCAAGCCTGATTGGCTGCACGTTGATAGAACACCAATAAATGTAATGTGGTTTGGTTTCAGGTCTTCCTAGAGCATATGATGGAAAAGAGTGAGAGAACCACTTCCATGTCCATGTGTTAATTTTATTTAACACTGGTATGTTCTATGCTCGCGACAATTACTTCAATGTCCTTTAGGTATCCCAATGACAATTTCCAATAACAATCACATAATTTAATCATTAATCTCATTGACAATAACTATAGATATAACAAAAACAATAAATGAAAAAGACAAGAGAACACTAGTATTTGGCGAATTCTATGGGAAAACCCCAAGATGGGGAAATATTTGATCAATTCTTTTTATTATTATATCAAATGTTCATAAGAGAGACAGAGAGTACAAAAATAGATTCAAAGTCAAAATTGTCTTGCCAAATAACTATCCAAAACAACCCTACCAAATCTGCATTTCTGCCCTCAGTCAACAACAGTCAAATCAATCCCAACCAAAAAGTCAACACAATCAAAGTCTTTTCAAAATTCCCTAAAAATCTCGGCCAAAGGAGAGAGGAACTTAGCCTCTCTTGCTGGTCAAAGTCAACCTAAAACAATCAACAAATCTGTAGTCAAATTTGGTCAACCCGAAGACAACCCTATGGTCAAATAGGCTTGTGGTCAATGCAGGTAAAAAACCCTGAAAATCTCAATTTTTGTGCCAATGAATGTGGCCTACCCAAACATAAAAATTCCCACAAAAATCACAGTTAAATGAGGTCAAATAGCAATTGGTCAACACTGGTCGAACCTTGCATCAGATCTGAAATTTAGCCTTCTGAAATTCGACCTCTTTCAGCCACACGTGTGAGAAGAAGAGCTGCCCAATGAAATGCACAAACCAACCTGATGAGGAGAGAGAATAATGAGTTGAGTTGATGAGGTGCCAAATGAGGTTTGAGTTCATCCTTATTTATACAAGTTGTTGAGGGTCAAGAGACATGTCACTTGGGCTTCATGAGCCTACATGATGATGTGGTCGACCTAGACAATTTACACATGTGTGGGCTTGACCTCAAAAACATATTTCTCCTTGTCCAAATTTAGCGATCTTTATGTCGATTTTGGTCCTCTTGAAGAGTTATTCAATGCAATAAATATCTCGATCAAATGAGCTATGCAAAGTAGAATTTTTCCCTAGTTTCCAATTTTAACACTCGCTCTCAACTAGGGAGAATTCCACCTGCCAATATCTGATCATCGATCATCATGCCATCCTGTCATCATGTACCATCTCTGCATCTCGTCTCAACTCTAATGAACACTGATATAGATAATGAATAATAATTGATTGAGAGTGAGTCACAGGATCTTGCCACTCTCCATTGACAAAAGTCATTGCACATAACTAGGGATAAAACCCAAATCAGACTTGATCATGAATGATCAAGCTGTTGAACATCATGCATCCTAGACATAGGGTGTATGCCATTACATGATGCATCCATCTGTATTGCTATGGTCCCTATCCACTTTTCCCAACTCATTGGCTAGATGAGAGGTACTTCTCATGAGTCCCAGACTACATGGGTAGGATGTATGCTGAGGTATCCACAGGAGAAGGTGAACCACTCACCCTATGCTCTCATATATCATCATGGGGTATCATAGGGGAAGGTGAAACACTCACCCTGTTCAAAGTGTACCTATATGGGAAGTTGAACCACTCACCCTATGGTCGCCCATAGCTCCATGAAGTACCCCAATCCCCCAGGATTTCCCATAGCTCAATGTCCAACTCAAGTGGGACCGTCATGGGAGGGTTCTTGCATGACTCCAAGTATCTCTTGGAAGGTTAAGAACTTGACCTTCCACAAGGGGTTCATGAGGATTTCAGCAACCTGCTCATCAGTCCTGATGTGTTGGAGCCTTATTACTCCCAGTTGTACCAAATCTTGAATAAAGTGGTACCTGATATCAATATGGTTGGAGTGGTCATGGAATAAGAGATTCTTTGAAAGCTAAATCTCACTCTGATTATCACAATATATAAAAAATTTATCTATCACGTGCTCAAATAGCTCATTAAAGAGCTTCCTCAACCAAACAACTTCACAACAGGCCATACTAGGTGCAATATATTTGACCTCAACGATGCTTAGAGAAACTGATTTTCTGCTTTCTGCTCATCCAGGAAATCAAAGCAGATCCCAATGAGAAGAAATATATTGATGTTCTCTTTCTATCCACCACACTACCAGCCCAGTCAGCATCAGATAATCCCTGTAGCCTCAAATTCTCGACAATGTATTTTAGCCCCTAGTTGATTATGCCACAACGATATATCAAGAGATTCTTAGCAACAATCCAATGTATGTGATGAGGCTTAACCATAAATTAACTCAAAGTATTTACAGTGAAGCATATGTCTAGTCTAGAGTTTACCAAGAACATTAGGTCCCCCACAAGTTGTCTATATTCAGAAGGGTTTTCCAATTCGGGCCCAACAACACTTCCACATAGCTTCTTGAAGTTGAGTTCCATTGGAGTAAACACAAACTTGCACTCCACCATCCCACATCTCTTTAGTAGCTTCACAATGTATTTTCCTTGAGAAAGGAAAATATCACCTGGCTTTTTCCAGAACTCCAGGCCTAGGAAGTAACGCATCAAACCTGGGTCCTTCATTTCGAACTTGGAAGTCAACTCCCTCTTGCATTGATAAATGAGAGGGTCTGCACCAGTTAGAAAGAGATCATCAACATAAAGGACCAAAATAAGTGGCATGTCCTTTTTAACCTTGAAGTATAGGTTTGGATCATCATAGCTCCTTATGAATACCAATTTCATAAGATAATTGTCAACCCTTTCATACCAAGCCTTATGGGTTTGCTTCAACCCATAGAGGGGTTTATTCATTCAAAAGACACATGTCCTTGTATCTTGTACTTCAAACCCTTGATTTTGTTCCAAGTAAACTTCCTCCTTAAGTAAGCCATGCAAGAAAGCAATCTTAATGTCCATTTGATGTAGACTCTAACCTTGGTTGGTAGCGAGAGCAATAATAGATCAAATAGTGGTGTATCAAGCGACCAATGAAAATATTTCATCATAGTCTACTCCTTCCTTTTGAGAGAAGCCACGAGCAATGAACCTGGACTTTTATTCAGCTCCATGTTTAATTTTCTAAATCCATTTGGAGGTGACCACAGACTTGACCTTATGTCTAGGCATCACATCCCATACATCATTCTTCATGACTGATTCATATTCCTCATTCATCACATCCTTCCATACTTGGTGTTTTAGGTCTTCTTTGAATGTGCATGGTTCAACTTGAACAATAGTACTCTTGGTAGCCAAGTACCCTTGGTACCTGTTGGGGTTCTTGCTTTCATGAAATGTACCTCTTGGAGCAGTATGACTTTCAACATCTTCAAGAGTGTCTTTGATCCATAGAGGTATTTTCCTTGAGGTATAGGGATCACTATGAGGTGGATCAATAAGATCCATTAGACCATCAATATCGAGCATGGGCTCATCTGTTAGAGGTTCATCATGTGTTTTAGCAACATCATCATCATCCTTCC
The DNA here is from genome assembly GCA_031772625.1 of Pinus tabuliformis. Lineage (NCBI taxonomy): Eukaryota > Viridiplantae > Streptophyta > Pinopsida > Pinales > Pinaceae > Pinus > Pinus tabuliformis. The sequence continues at coordinate 587,995,831 of CM062817.1, read as the reverse complement.
TTAGGATAGGGAGATCTATGGCTTTTCCAAGGGCAGTGTTTTCATCAAAGGTAACATCATGACTTACTTCCACATCTCTTTGAATAGGTACATAGATTCTATATGCTTTTGAATTTTCAATATAGCTGACGAATATACCTTTCTTCCTAGAAGCTTCCAACTTATTTCTTTTCTCTTTAGGCACATGAAAGTATACTGGAAAACCAAAGATTCTAAAATGAGAAACATCAGGTTTCTTACCAGTCAAGACTTCCTTGGGTGTCTTGAAATCCAAGGCTTTATGCGGCCTCTTATTTTAAACATATATGACAGTGTTGGCAACTTCTCCCCATAAGGACTTCGGTAGAACTTATTCATTGATCATGGCACAGGTGGCTTCCATAATCATTTGATTTTTCCTTTTAACAACACCATTATGCTCAGGAGTGTATGGAACAATTATCGCCCTCTTAATGCCAACCTCTCTCCAAAAGTAATTGAATTCATTGGATTCATATTCAATTCCATTGTCAATCCTTAACGTCCTGATCTTCTTCCCTATTTGATTCTCTACCAGTGCTTTGAAAGAACGAAACAATTTGAAAACTTCATCCTTCCTCTTCAAGAAATAGATCCATGTTTTGCATGAGTAGTCATCCACAAATATTGCATAGTATATGTATCCTCCCAATGAGGTTACGGGTAGGGCACCAGATTGGTCAGAATGGACGAATTGAAGAATATTGGTTGTCTTGCTTTCACTAGAAGGGAATGGTCCCTTTGTATGTTTCCTAGTTGCAAAACCCTAAAAATTCTCTTCACGATTCATATTAAAGTCGGGCTTTGTAATGTAAGTGGGCGAATCTCTGGTGCCATAATTCACATTGAAGATAAGTATCACTCACCAAATCTCCCAAATTACTTCCACCAACTTGATAGAGACCATGAACCTTAAATCCAAGAGTAAATGAATCTTTAGGGTTTCTATGCAAAATACATACCTTTCCATCAATGAATTCTACCTTGAAGTCTTTATCTTCCATCGCAGAAATAAACACCAGGTTCTTCTTCAAATTGGGCACATACAATACTTCTTGAAGATGAATGGTTTGACCTTGATTCAAGGGAAGAGTGACAATACCTATCCCTTTCATGGGGTAGGTGGCATTATCTCCAAGTATGATTTTTAAATTAGTTTTCCTTTCAACCAAATTTGAGAGGGCCTCCTCATATATATTGAAGTACCTTGAGGATCCACTATCAATCAACTAATGATCTAAAGTACCCGAATGATCCAAGATCTTTAGTTACAGATGCATCCGAATTACATATAATAGAGTTAATTAACCATGGAACTTAAAATCACATAAAAATGCGGAAATAATTAGAGGAACACTAAAAACCATGACACAATGATTTGATTATGGAGTTCGTCCAATTTGGATTACGTCTCCGGGCCCTGCTCAACAGTGGGGAGGCCTTATTTTTATTAGTGGCATAAAATAGATAAAAGTACATCAACAAGAAATTTCAACCCTTATACCTCCAAGATGATAGATGGGAAGAGAATGGAGAGCCCAAATTTGAAAACAGAGAGAACCACCGAAATCCTGGCGAAAAATAGTGTAAAAATGCCTATCCAAACTCTCAATTTGGATAATCGGGCCTTCTGCAACCTTCTCGAAACCTCCCTGCTACTCAAGGCAAGGTTCCGACCTGCTGCCAGGGTCAGGGTCTGCTATATGCAGTAAAATATGTGTATTCAGCTAGTCCTCCCCTGCCTTTCTCCGACACAACAATCATATATATAAGATCATGGCGACATCCCTGAAAATTGGGGCAGTTTCAACATAATACCCAAGGTTAGCAGACAGGAGTAGGCCTGAAGGATTCACTGCAACCACCCTTCCGCAATAGTAAGCCACTGTCCAACAACCCATTTCAATGGCGCATGACTCTCGGTGGCGGGTTCATTGGCGGTTCTAGCTTATCGGTGGACAGTCCAATGCCTAGACACAACATCCTGTGATAACTATGGACCTGACAGGAAGATTCACCATATAACATAATGTATTCACGTCCAGCACTCTTGTCGCATTATCACAATCGACATGAAACCCTTGGAACAATGGTTAGAACTTTGCAACTCGTGTAGATCTACGGAGTTCATTAATCACACTGTATAATATTTTGGGTTCGAGCCCCTTATCGCAGTATCGCAATCGACGCTTTTCCCCTGAACCACATCGCAAGCACCATCCCTGTTGGCTTGTTGGGGCCTGACCCAGGTTAGAAGATGATTTAGCCAAACAAATCTTGGTACTACTGGCCTTTTCAGCAATAGTTTGCGGAGCGCAGACTGAGGTCTCACCTGAAGTAGTATGGGAGGGTGCTAGAACTAGGTTTCCACACCCTGGGGATGTTTGAAGGGTTCCAAGTGGTCCGCGGTTTGACCCTGTGCACACGTCGCTACGTGCGCTTATCAGTACCTCGCAACCTGGGATGCTGCCATTGTGCAACCCTACTTGGGGGCCGAACAATGTTATTACCCAAATCCTTACTAGTAACCCAATATTAGTTTATTAACTTATCTTATCTATATGCTTTCAGTTATACTTAACAATATTCACCATTCATACAAATGCGTGCAGTAAATAAATAGTATGATTGCAAATGATATCAAACAGGTAATAACACAAGAACAGATACACAAAATTTAGATAAAACTTCTCTTTATTATTCTTCTTCCTTGGTCACAAACTCGACTCCGCCCTACGCACTCAGCTGCAGAGCCTATTCCTAATACTACGACCCAAGATACTTAGACTCTTGCTCTATGCTCGCTATCTTATTCTATCTATCCGATTCCATTTGTTTATTCCTTAGTTACTTTACAACTTAGAGCCTCACTCTATTTATACAATCCCATGGTCCGCGGACCATGGGTAGGCTGACACTACATTCAAAACTTAGGGCAGACAACCCTATGACTCTAACATACAATTCGCGCTCCGTGCCCGCAATTCGCGGAGTCTTTACAAAAATATTACTCAAAACTTGGGCTTTGAGCCCCAAACCATGCTGTGGGGGTATTCCATGCCCAACAGGCCCCCAACACAAACATTGTGACTCACCCTCGAGTCACTCTATCGGCCCGACGATCTTGGCATAGTGTCCCTCCAACTGTTCCTGTACAATGCTGATGTCTGCAGTGCACTGAGCTGCTACTTGCTGAACCTTCTACATTCTCCCTTCTGAGACCTCTATTTCCGACGTGCTGCACTGTATCTGCACATGCATCCCATAAATCTATGCGAGATTCCTTCAATATCTACCGTGATTGTGAAGGCTTCGTTAATCCATGGCTGGACGAGCGCTTTGAGAACTGATTCCTTATGGTGCGCCACGTCCACCTGCTCTTTTAGTGCCTTGGCTTGCTGCATCCTTGCAAGCCGCTGAGTAAGGACTAATGTCTGTGTAGTCCCTCCGATGCTATCATACTATTGCTAGAGTTCGCGTGCCTCTGTATCCAACCGCTAGATGTTGGGGTCCTCCTGCAATGTCATGAGGACCTCAAGTAACTGTTCCAACATGTTGGTACAGTTGCGCACTACACCTCCAATCTCTTCCAACCCTGCTGTAATAGCGCTGGCACACTATTCTTTGATTTCTGGGGGAGTGGAAGGCTGCGCCTTCAACCGCAGCTCAGCGATCTAGAGATTCAGCTCCAGCTGCACCCTTGTTGTCTCTTCTCTCGCATCACAGACTCCACTGGCCAAACTGTGGATCTGCACTTCCACCGGTAGATCTGCTACGATAGCCAGCTCTGGGACGCGTCGGTAAGCGTCATCTACCATCTGCACCAACCTTTGGTTCTGTGACACCAACTCATCGCGCTGCAAGCTGAGCTGTTCCATATTGATATTCTGTTCACTAAGAACTTGGATCGCGCGGTTCTCCCTAGCGTGCAACTCTGCTGTTATTCTATCGTGTAGATGATAGAGCATTTCCCGGGGAAGGGCAACTAGATTAAGGCCAAGGCCTTTCATCATGCTAACCGTCATTCGGTCCATCACATATGATGATAATAATGCTCCCTCTAGCAACACTATAGTTTTGGCCATCCACACGCGCAACATCTGCTCTGCTCCTGAAGTGTCTGCTGTGACGTGGGTAGATAGGGTACCTTCCTGAGGGAGCCGCATCTGTAACTCATGTAGCTGTGCCCTGAGGGCCCCCAACACAGTCTAGTGCTTCGTCATAAATTCTTGAAGTGCTTCACTGGTGACATCGAGAACCGTCTCTGATGTCATGGATATCACCTTCGGTTAAGGTGATCGGGTCAATGGCTAGCTTCGAGGCCTTGACCTTCTTCCTTGGGCCCAATCTCTCTGTGATACGTGACCGTTTGTGCTGTGTGGATGAGGTCCTTGGGTCCACGATCCCTTATGCTATTTCTGTGTCCTCTACCTCCCACCCTAAGGACGTTGCTTGGCCCTCCTCTAACTGTACCGTTGTGGCCTCTGCTGTCTACGTTGTTGCTGCTGCTTCTACGACCTTCTTCTGCTCCACGACTTCCTGTGCCACTTCGTGGACTGCTCTTACCTCAGCTGCCAGTTTTTGTTCCGCCTTCTCATGACCAGTTGGGTGACGTGTAGCTTGGAATCATCCTTCTTTTTCTGTGTTGCCACTTTCTCCAATTTCGCCAAATTTGGGATGCGCCACTCAGGAGGCCATGTCTCCAATATAGTGAAGATTGCATCGTCAGTGGCTACAAATGGTAGCTTTGTCCACTGCTTCACCGGGTCCTTTCGCGCCCTGATGTATATGTTGTGCATATCCACCTTGAAGTCTGCAAAACTCTGCAGACTATTGTGCACTGTAGGTGACAGGTGCAACCTCCTATTGATACACATTTGGATGCTCGTCTCCATGAGCACCCATAAAATTTTTGTATCGTGAATCCGTTTCGCGTCCTTGGTGGCCCAGAGTGAAGTGTACTTCACGGCCTCTGGTAATTCTCGGTCAATGTTAGGGAACTGACTATCCTCCGGTAGTTCTCCTGCTACCAGCAAGATGTATAAGAGCAACCACGTGTAGTGGAAGGTCTTACCCTGCTCCTGGGCTTCGCGATAGTTCAACAAAAATTCCTCACAGAGGAATTCGGCCCAGTTGAACTGGATCTCCTCCGCGCACTGCTTGGCTAGTGTGATCACTGGTGCCGGTACCTCATCGGCATGACACTTCCTCATCACTTTGCCAGCCAGGAGTTGGGTGGCTACGTGCACCCCTTTGTATTTGATGCTGGTGATAGTGTAACCCCTCTTTTTATTCTCCAGCTTATACTTTGCCTTCATGGCCTCTGCGAGAGCCAAATCACTACTTTTCCCAGCTATCGTCGCGGGGTCCTTTCCTTTATAGGGAAGTCAAGAAATTCGGTGGATGAAGTCTGCCATGATGGGAATAGGCTCCTCCATCCATAGATACCCATCATGCACTAGGTAGAGCAACTATCTGATGACGAAAATGGTGATGGGTGTGCGGTGGTAATGTGGTATCCATAACAAATGTAGCAACCCGCCCTTTTCCACACCGCACAACCATTTTTGCGGCTCTAACGTTATCACTGCCCCCTCCATATTCTACTTTGTTGGGCAGCAGATCCCCCCCATAACAAGTTTTTGGGGCTTGAAGCCCGAATTTTGTTTAAGTGTAATGTAAAGACCTCGCGAAATGTGGGCACGGAGTGCAAGAGTCTAGGGTTGTTCGCCTTAAGATAATGTAACTTAATGTAAAGTGTGTTGGCCTACCCATGGTCCACGGACCATGGGATTATATAAATAGAGCAAGGCTCTAAGTGTAAAGTTAGTCTTAGTTTTTGAAAAGTAATAGACAGATGCGAAGGCATGGTTAGAAGTTAGAAGTAGATCTGAAGGTATTGGGTCATAGTGATAGGTAGAGGCTCTGCAGCTGAGTGCGTAGAGGCCTAGTAGAGTCCGCAGCTGAGTGCGCGGACCCCTGCAGCTGAGTGCGCAGGGCAGAGTTGGGATTGTACTTGGACAGAGAATTAATAAAAGATAAGTTGATTCTGAAATATTGTGTCTATGCTTTTGTTATATTTATGCATCTCTTACAGTTTTATGATTGCGCGCACTTGTTGTGAATTTTGAATGATTAATGAGAATATTGGGCCCACACAATTAAGTTAAGATCTATAATAATAGCACAGTAAGGATAAAGGATCTAGACAACACCTCTTCGCGCTCTTTATAGAGCTGCGCGGAAGCAGTTGCACAAGTTGCAAAGGACAGACGGTTGCGCGGAGCAGCGCAAGCGTGTAGGTTCGATTCACAAACTTCCTAGATTTCATCAAGACATCACTAGGGTGCAGAAACCTAGTTCCAACACCCTCCCATACTACCTCGGGTGAGACCTTAGTCCGCACACTGTGGACTGTTGCCGAAAGGGCCGATAGTTTTGGGATTTGTTTGGGTAAATCACTTTTGAACCTAGGTCAGGCCCCAACAAGCCAACAAATGGTTCCATTGCCGAGACCAGTATCTGCCTAAGGGATGTCTGATGTCATGCCACTAGAACCCAACAAATAAGGAAATTTAAGAGTGGTTGGACAAGAAGATTCACGAGTTCGTGGCGCAGGAAAACAGAACTCCGCAGGTATCTGAGAAAAGGTGGCTGGATCGCTACGTGTATACGGAAATCCACGAGATCTTCTTCGCATCCTTTCCTTCTGAACTGTATGAGTGGATTGTCAGGTTATGTTGGCATTATGATACAAGTGTTGTCCTTGATGGCAACTCACACAGATGACAGATCATAGTGCAGCAGGTCAGTAGCAAAGAGTTGATGATCAGACTACAAAGAATGAAGAAAGAAGAGTATATACGCAGGTTCACTATATACCAAGTCGCGTACATATGCAGGTTATATGCAGGTTCACTGTGTACCAAGAAGAGTATATATGCAGGTTCGCTATATACCAAGTATGGTATACACACAGGTTCGTCTTAACAAAATCGCGTATACACGCGGGTGTACCAATCAAAAGTCGCGTATGCGTATGCACGCATTTTCATGCACGGAAAAGTGCGTACATGTCGGAAAGCTTATTTTTGGGTCCGTGGTATTTAGACCTATGGTTTTGGTCCTTGGTATTGCGTCCGAAGTGTTGAACCCAGGTATTGGGTCCCTAGTATTGGTTCTCAATGGTTTTGGACCATGGTATTGAGTAAGGCCTAAGACTATAAAAGGAGAAGAAGATCATTAGGCAAATGCATTGAGAAAGTCTTGAATATCTGACAAAGTATGAGATCTAGTATGCAGGTTATGGGTTCATGATGCTTTGCATGATCTGAGCTAAGGAGGAATCTCAGCGGTAGATGGAGAATAAGATCTAAGGATAGATTGGGATCTAATGGCTTGGAATGAATCATCTCTATATGGTTTGATCATGTTTATTCTAGATCTGTATACTGACACGTGTGACACCCACGTTATAGTGCGGGATCTGTCAGATAGGAGGAAAACACACAATGGATAATTGTCATTTGTTGCAAAAGTATACACAGACTCCCCAACAATTGTTTTGTAATTTCTGCAGGTTAGTAGGCCACGACGAGCGTACTTGTCGCAGCTACAAGTTAATGATGGATCAGACCCCAGCCTATCGGATGTAGATAGAAACATGAGCCCTTGACTTAGTTGCAGGGATGGCGCACACTAGATTTCAGGGGCGAGGCCGAGGACGAGGAGGAATGGGACCAGGGAAGGGCTGCAGATATCTAATTTGTTACAATTGCGGAGGACCAGGGCACTATGCCCGCGATTGTACCAACCCGACGAGAATATCCTGTTCATACTGTGCTCAGTTTGATCATGAAGCAGTAGATTGTCCTACGTTGATCACGCAGATGCGCGAAAAAGGGGTACTCCAGCCTCCTCTGACTCAGAATATCCAAATGAGGAGGTATGAACAGTGCGAAGAAGACCCAAATGTGAACATGATGCTCAGAAGCGGTGCGACCACAAGGGAGGATAAGGGGAAGCAGCCCAAGGAAGATACATGGGTTCGCAAGGCTCCTACAAAGGAACTTGAGTTTGACTTAGAACGTGCAAAGGAGACGTTCATGGAAGCTAAGAAGAGCTTCGTGGAGGCCTCCACTTCAGGTAGTAAGGATCAACTAGAGCTAGGGATGGATCCTTCTATGCTTACTACCTTTTTGGAGACATGCATGAAACTGTTGCACAACAATAAGGAAGTTAAGGGACTACAGGAATTGATCACCAGGTGCGTAGGGTCAGGGGAAATGCGCGTAGTCTGGAAACTGGGAAAGCACGAATTACGCACCGGGAGGGAAATGAGATTGACGACGCATATTAGTGAGTATGAAATGGATCAGGTAATCCTAGACCTGGGTTTAGAAACGAATGTATTACCGAAGCCGACATGGGAATGTATGGGTAGGCCCACATTACAATGGTCCCCTATTCAATTACAAATGGAAAACCAACAGAAGATTTTTCCCATGGGGAGGTTGCAAGGGGTAACAATTGGTATCGAAGGCGTGAGCACACAGACAAAATTTGGAGTAATATAGATCGTCAATGACAACAATCCTTATCCCGCGTTGCTAGGAATAAACTGGGCGACTGATATGAATGGAGTCATCAACCCGAGGAAGCGGAAGATGACATTCGAGAAAAAGTCCCTACGTGTAGTAGTTCCACTAGACCCAGCCGAAGGAGCATGCTACACCGAACCTGTGCACAACGATCAGCTGGATTGTATTTACCAGATAACCGCACTAGACTAGGAGCGAGTGAACCTGACTGCAGATGGGAGAATCTCATGGGAGCGCGACAGTTCCTACACTTCAGATTCAGATGAAGAAGTAGGATGCTGGAAAAACTTGTTGCACGAAGTGACAATGCTGAATTGCAACATGATGATTAGATCACTGCGTTGCATGAAGACAGAGGCAAGGGAACTGCCAACATATGATGGAGTAACAACGGTGGATGAATTCTTCGACAAATTTGAAAGTGCAGTACCGAAACAACAGTGGTACGGTGCGTTGGGATGGGCACTGCGCGCAACACCCTCACGATGGTGGAGTACACATTAGAAGACCATTGTAAACTAGTGCAAATGTAGAATATGGATGCATTTACGATTTGGAAGCCCCCAGTGTCAAATGAGAGCGGGGCAGTTGGACGAAGCAGCTTGTGCGCCCACCTATGTCTATGGGGACGTGTGCTATGCAAGCACATCCCAGGCTAAGGATTGAAAATCCGAACCAGATGCGGTAGCAGGAAAAGCAACACACGCCACAAATATTCCATGTCGGGGCATTCAAAAAGCTATGCGGAATCATGAACAGAGTTCACCGGGCGAGACGAACTGACTGGGACCTGCGCGTACCAGCGGTTCGATGGGCGTATAGGACCATAAGAAAAAACTGGAGCACGGAAGTGATCCCAACATTGACGAGAAGAGACAAAACCATAGGAGTAGAGAAGAATCCCCCTAAAACAACTCCCACAGTTGGGACAATACGCGAGGGCCCGGGTAAAGGAATTATGCAAGTACAGGACGCCATTCGGCAAGGGAACTTGAAACTTCACAAACTCGAAGACGATTGGCTACGACTAAGAAAGAAAAGCATGATATTGGACGAAGAAATCAACAAACTGAAAACCGAAGTCGCGCAAGCATGCTGTGCCGAGAAACTAAACACGATGGGACAAGGAATAGCCAGCCATACTATTGCAGTAGAAGAATTTATGACCCTGCTACCATGGTTGCGACCACACCTTACTAGACAAAAGTAAACAGGGGAGCACACCGCATAAGGAGGAACGCGAGGCACTGACTGGCGCAAGGTTAACTAAAGGAGGTGAATTGAAGCATCACATCATTGGTGCGACCACCTGACTAATCGTAGGAAGCACAGTCTCAGCGCTCCAAGCAGTTGAAAGGGAGCGTGGGACTATAAAAGAGTCTGGGTGGGAGCTACGCGACAAGGAGGTTGTGCACAAAATCAGTATGTCGCAAGGGTCGCGGCTGCGCATAATTGACTACGCTGCTACGCGGGTAGGCTAGGAGGTGACCGTTGGTGTCACTGTTCATGAAAAGAGGTCGAATTTAAGGCAAAAAGGAGCAGGCGACAGGCAATTAAGACACGAATTAAGAACGAGATTTGGGACGATCTGCTGCCAAGAAGGCATTAATGATGCAGAAGTGGGGGGAAGGGCCGAATTCAAATTCAAAGGATGCTATAAAACCCCCAGGGCCAGCTCCAAGGCAACACTTGGTTGTTTGAGAATTGAGCAAGTACAGAGCATTGAGCACCACATACTCTTACCATCCTCAAGTGTAGACACAATGATAGTTGCTAGAACAAGAGTGCGATTCGTTGAAGTTACTGTGGAGCCTGGTATGGCCCATGAGGAGCCTGGAGAGGTGGCAACTACGCCCGAAGTTCCAAAATCACCACGAACGCCGCGACCACAGAAAGATAAGCAAGCGAAGGGGCCAGTCGATGTATCCCCAAGAAACCCACGGTTTGGCAAATTATCAATGGCGGAGAAGGGAAAAGCCGTCACAATCGAAACAACAGAGGAGGAGGAAGACTTGCAGGCCCTGATTGCCCAAATTTAGGTGCACGACAATGAGGTGGAGGATGTCTCCCAAAAGCATTCTGTGACAAAGTTACCTCCCTACATCCCCTCGTGGAAGGAGAAAGCCAAGGTACCGAAGGACGCAGAGGCCACGAAGAGTGCGCTCCAAACCCCGCTCCTCCCCCAGGATATAAGGTTTGAAGCTCTGCCGTTGGGACAAATACCTACTATGAAGTTCAAAGATTGGGACCTCGTGGATAGCAAGAAATTCCCATAGTTTGCCACGGAGAAGTTAATAAAGCAGAAATGGTTGCGTGGTGTGGAGAAGGTTGGGTTACTCCATCTGCGATGGATACCCCACTACCACCGCGTGCCCATCACCATTTTTTTCATCAGGCAGCTGTTGTGCCTGGTGCATGATGGGTATCTCTGGTTGGAGAAGCCGATTCCCTTCACGGCTGATCTGATTCATCGATTTCTTGACTGCGAGTCAAAGGAAACGACCCCACGACCATAACAGGAAAAAGCAGCAACTTGGCCCTCGCAGAAGCTATGAAGACCAAGTATAAACTAGAAAAGAGAAAGCGGCGGTACGCAATAGAAAGTATTAAAGACCAAGGAGTGCGTGTAGCCACCCAGCTGCTAGCCGGTAAGCTAATGAGGAAATGCCGCGTCGACGAAGTACCAGTGTCTGTGATTGTGTTGGCAGAGCAATGTGCAGAGGGGGTCCAGTTCAACTGGGCGCAGTTCCTATGTCACGAATTCTTGATGAACTGCAGGGAGGCCCAGGAGCGGGGGAAGACCTTCCACTATGCGTGGTCGCTCTCATCCATCCTGTTGGTTGCAGGGGAGCTGCCGGCGGACAGCCAGTTTCCCACTACTGAGGGTGACCTACTCGAAGCCGCGAGGTACACCTCGCTCTGGGCTACAAAATACACGAATAGGATTCGCAAGATAAAGGTGTTCTGGGTGTTCGTCGAGGTGAGCATCTGAACCTTGATCAATTGCAGACCATGCTTGTCCCCTACAGTTCATAACAACCTGCAAAGCGCGGTAGAATTCAAGGCAGATATGCATTACTTGTATATCTGGGCGTGCAAGGATCTAGCATGAAAATGGGTGAAGATTCTGTTCATTACAATGGATGATGCAATCTTCGCCGTGATGGAGTCATGGCCTTGGGAGTGGCGCACCCCGGACTTGGCAGAAATGGAGAAGATCGAAGCTCAGTAACGAAAGAAAGACACCAAACTGCGCCTCGCGCAGCTGGCTGAGAGGAAGTGCCAGGAACAAGAAGTAGCCACATGGCAGAAGGCGGTCGATGCAGTAGCAGCAACACAGATGATAGAGACCAAAACCGCACCAACCAGAGAGGCCAAGGAAGGCTAGGAGATGTCCTCAAGGTAGCAGACCGGGGACGTGGACAGGGAGGAGGACCACGCATACTTCAGTATGACATCAACACAACTCAATTGGCCACGTGACCTAGAGAAAACCGTCCCCAGGAAGAAAGGCAAAGCCACAAAGACGTCCGATGACCCGATCACGCTCACAAAAGGTGATCTATTGGATATCAGCAAAATGATTCAGGAAGTCGCGGAGGGCGCGCTCCAGGGATTGCGAATGGAGCAGAACACTGTGTTGGGGGTGCTCAGTGTGTAGCTAAAAGGATTATAGGTACAACACCCCCAAATAGGCACAATGGCCTAGTATGTCGCAGCAGGAACCACCAAGGCCGAAGAGCCGCTGCGTGCCCATATGGGCAACACCTTCATCTTGCCCAAAGGTGCGTTAGCAGCAGCAATCGAGGATAACTGGGCTGTGATGAGCAGTATGAAAGGCGTTGGCTTGAACTTGGTTGCCCTGCCGCACAAAATTTTGTACCAGCTGCAGGATGGGGTCATCGCTGAACTCCGCGCCCGGGAAGGCCGAGTGATCTAGGTCCCGCATGAGCGGAAAATCAACATGGACTAGCTCAGCATCCAGCGGGATGCATTGGTTGCACAGTCTAACGGATTGGAGCAGGCCGTAGAGGATGCCTGCAGGAGCGTTCCAGAGTCGGCCGTGCCGGCAGAGCTACCAGTAGCAGAGCGGGTTCATAGATTGGTGGCCGGAGTCCGCGAGGCTTGGGAGGAAATGACAAAGGTTCAGTTGGAGCTGAACTTGTAAATCGCCGAGCTGCGATTGAAGGTTCAACCCTACACACCCCTAGAAGTCTGAGAGCAACGCGCTCGTGCTATCCAGATGGGGTTGGAACAAATTGGCCAGGCGACGCAGGGGTGCATTGGGATGTTGGAGCAAGCACTAACCATACTTACGCACTTGCAGGAAGACCCAAACCTCTAGCACCTAGAGACAAAGGCACGCGAGTTTCAGCAGAAGTATGACAGTGTCTGGGGCACCGTGCAGACGGTTTCCCTTACTCAATGACTCGCCAAACTACAACAGGCAAGGGCACTAAAGGACCGATTAGGTTCCACACACCAAAAGGAAGCCTTGCTTAAAGCACACATCCAACCATGGATCAATGAAGTGTTCACAATCACAGCTACCTTTGAAGGGAAGCTGGCACAGATGCAAGAACTGTATATGGTTGGATATGAATGTGACCCTGCTCATGAAAGTTCAGAGATACGCGTGCAACAAGTCCAACAGGTAGCAAAATAGTGTGCTGTGGACACCCAAGCTGTGCAAGACCTACTGCATGGACTTCACGTAAAGATCGCCGCACCAGCAGAGTGACTCGGGACGAGTCATGATAATTGTGTTGGGGGCCTGTCGGGCAGCGGATCCCCCCCATAGTAGGTTTTTGGGGCTTGAAGCCCGAATTTTGGTCAAGTGTAATGTAAAGACCCCGCGAAATGCAGGCGCGGAACACAAGAGTATAGGGTTGTCCGCCCTAAGATAATGTAACTTAATGTAAAGTGTGTCGGCCTACCCATGGTTCACGGACCATGGGATTGTATAAATAGAGCGAGGCTCTAAGTGTAAAGTCAGTCTTAGTTTTTGACAAGTAATAGACAGATGTGAAGGCATGGTTAGAAGCTAGAAGTAGATCTTAAGGTATTGGGTTGTAGTGATAGATAGAGGCTCTGCAGCTGAGTGCGCATAGGCCTAGTAGAGTCCGCAGCTGAGTGCGTGGACCGCTGCAACTGAGTGCGTAGGGTGAAGTTGGGATTGTACTTGTATAAAGAATTAATAAAAGATAAGTTGATTCTGAAATATTGTGTGTCTATGCTTTTGTTATATTTATGCATCTCTTACAGTTTTATGATTGCGCGCACTTGTTGTGAATGTTGAATGATTAATGAGAATATTGGGCCCACACAATTAAGTTAAGATCTATAATAATAGAACAGTAAGGATAAAGGATCTAGACAACACCTCTTCGCACTCTTTACAGAGCTGCGCGGAAGTAGTTGCACAAGTTACGAAGGACAAACGACTGCGCAGAGCAGCGCAAGCACGCAGGTTCTGTTCACAAACTTCCTAGATTTCATCAAGACATCCCTAGGGTGCAGAAACCTGGTTCCAACACCCTCCCATACTACCTCGGGTGAGACCTCAGTTCGCGCACCATAGAATGTTGCTGAGAGGGCCGGTTGTTTCGGGATTTGTTTGGATAAATCACTTCTGAACCTGGGTCAGGCCCCAACAAGCCAACATGCTTCATTAGATTTGCCGTCTCTAAGTGCAGGAACTTCTCGCTGTCTGCGAGGTCCAAGTCTTCAAATTTCATGGTGGGCACGTGGCCTAGGCATGAGCCCTCAAATACAATGCCATCGGGGAGGAGCGGGGTCTGGATTGAACTCTTTGTTGCATCTAGATCCTTTGGTACTTTGGCTTTCCCTTTCCACGGAGGGACATACGTGGGTAGTTTCGCTGCAGAGTGCAATGGTTTGATGTCCTCCTCCACATCTTCTTCTTCTTCCACAGTAGCAATTAGGGCCTGAAAATCTTCTTCCTCCTCATCTGTTTCAATCGTGACTGCCTTCCCTTTTTCTTCCATTGATAACTTGTTGTGCCGCAGATTCCTCGGGGACATGCATACTGGTCCCATTGCGTGCTTATCCTTCTTCGGCCTCAGCATCCACGGTGATTTGGGAATTTCTGTCACCACCCCAGCACCTTCGGGAACATCCTATACCATGGGGGTCTGAACAGCCTCGCCAACGGTTCCTTCTTCAATTCCCAACCCATCCTTAGTGGTCATCATCATCTCTACACTGTATGCTATCTGTTGCGAACTCAAGGACTCTATTATCGCTCGGATCTCAACACTTTGTGCTCAGCTCAACCACTCAATGCTCAAATGACCAAGTGTTGTCCGTTGGCTAGCCCTTTGAGTTTTATAGCGCCATTTGAATTCGAATTCGACCAGTACCCCCAATTCCGATCCATTAATGCTTTCTTGGCGGCAGATTTTCCAAAATCTTGCTCATAACTCGCGTATTAAATGCCCGCCGCTCGCTCCATTTGGCCTCAAATCGAACATCCCGTCAGAAATAGTGACACCAATGGTCACTTCCCAGCCAATCCGGGTGGCAACGCAACCCTTCATGTGCGGTCGCGAACCCTGTGACATCCTGCTCCTGCACGCATCTCTCATATCGTGCAGCCCCCAGCAGAATATTTTATAGTCCCATGCTCCCTTTCAACTGCCTGGAGCGCTAAGACTGTCCTTCCTATGGCTAGTCAGGTGGGCGCACCGCCCGTGTGGGGCCTCATCTCGTTCTCCACCATGGTTTGTGGAGAATCCCCATCTTCCATTGTAGTGGCCGACATCGCGCACTCTACTATTTGCACTGCGCTACCCTGGTTACTACGTTTGGTGAGATGCGGTCTCAGCCACGGAAACAGACTAACCAATTCATGACGATAGATTTCCAATTTTTCAATATGACTGTACGCACCTTGCCTTTCCATCCTCGGTTTTTTGACGAGAAATGCTTCCTTTATTTCATTTTCTAGCTTCTTGACCTCTGCGTCCATTAAAGCGCTTTTCTCCCTTAGCCGTACACAGACTTTTTCAAGCTTCGAAGTCTAAAGTTTCCCCATCATATTTCTTCCTCAACTCTTATATGTTCTGTTTCGTGCAACTGTGTGATTTCTTCATTCTGGTCTGTGCGGACCATCGTATCTACGGGTGCTATTATGCTCCAGCTCGTCTTCGCATGCTCCACAGGGACTACAACCCCTGCTTCATACTTTAGCTTCGGAAGCACTTGCGCGGTCAGAGTTTTGCACATGGTCCTATAAGCCCATGCAACTGCTGGTACTCACAGGTCCCAGTTGGTGTGTCTCACATGGTGGACCTGGTTCAGCAATTCGCACACCTTATCAAAGGCTTCCCCGTGTATGATTTTTGGCGCACTAGGTTTTATCATGCTTCCTCGTTCGCGCACTTGTCTTTCCTGCTTCTGCTTGTTGTTCATGTTTACTATTGTGATCATGGTGTGCGTTCATGCGGGCTGCATACCATACGCCTGTACCCATCTGGAAAGGTGGGTGCGCAAGCTTTTTCACCCCTCATAACCGGCTCTCATCTGTAGCTAAGTTTTTCCAAATCGTATAAGCATCCCCCTTCTGCATTCACACCAGTTCTCAATACTTCTCTGATGCGTGCCCCACCATCTTGCGGGCGTTGCCCGCAATACCCATTTTAGAGCATCGAACCGCTGCTGTTCTGGCACTGCGCTTTCAAATTTGTTCAGGAATTCATCCACCGCTATCAACCCATCACACATAGGCAGATCCCTTACCTCTGTTGTCACGCAGTGTAGTGATCTTACCATCATATTGAAATTGAGCGTGGTTACCTTGTGTAAGCGGTTCTGCCATCGTTCTGTTTCCTCATCCGAATCTGATGTGGAGGAGCTTTCACACTCCCATGAAATTCGGCCATCCGCTGTAGGATTCACCCAATCCTGTTCCCAAGCGGTTATATTGTAGATATAGTCTAGCTCATCATCGCTCTCGTCGTCGTGCACTAGCTCTGTGTAGCACGCTCCTTCCGCAGGGTCTAAAGGCACCACTATGCGTAGTGACTTTTTCTCAAAAATCATTTTGTGCTTATTTAGATTTATTATTCCGTTCATATAAGTGGCCCAGTCTATTCCCAGTAGCGCAGGATAGGGATTGTTGTCATCGACAATCTCTATCACCTCGAAATCTGTAAGCGCGCTCGCACCTTCGATGTCTACTGTTATCCCCTGCAATTTTCCCATTGGTAGGATCTTCTGCTGGTTCGCCATCCGTAATTGAATAGGGGACCATTGCAACGCAGGCCTGCGCTCCAATGCGCTCCCATGTCTGCTTTGGAAACACATTCGCGTATGATCCTAGATCCAAAATTATTTGATCCATTTCATACTCCCCGATTTGCGCAGTCAATCGCATTTCCCTTCCTGTTCGCGATGTATGTTTCCCAAGCTTATGGACTATGCGAGGTTCTCCTGACCCAGCGCACCTAGTGATAAGTTCCTATAGTCCTTTCACAACCTTGCTGTCGCGCATCAGCTTCATGCATGTCTCTAGAAAGGTAGTGATCATTGAAGGATTCATCTTTGGCTCTAGTTGATCCTTACTACCTAAAGTGGAGGCCTCTGTGAAGCTCTTCTTAGCTTCCATCAATGACTCCTTCGCGAACTCCAAATCAAATTTAAGTTCCTTTGTAGGAGCCTTGCAAACCCACACACTTTCTTCAGGTTGCTTACCTTTGTCATCTCTTGTCGTGATACAACTTTTGAGCACTATGTTTACATTCGGGTCCCCTTCATGTGGCTCAGACCTCATCATTTTCAAATTCTAAGTCGGGGGAGGCTGGAGTATCCCTTTATTGCGCAACCTCGCTATCAGTGTAGGGAAGTCCTATGTCTCATGATCAAACTGAGTACAGTATAAACATGATGCTCTTGTCATATTCATACAATCGCAGGCATAGTGCCCTAGCCCTCCACAATTGTAACAAATTAGTTGCCCTCGACCCCTTCCTGGTCCCATTCCACCTCGACCTTGTCCGCACCCATGAAATCCAGTGCACGCCATTCCTGTATTTGGGTCGAGGGCTCACGTTTTTGTCTGCACTCTGTAGGCAGGAGATCGATCCATCATCAGCTCGTAACTTTTGCAGGTGCGCTCATCATGGCCTACCAACCTGCAGAAATTACAGAACAATTGTTGGGATGTCTGTGTATACTTTTGCAATAGATGAAAATTATCCGTAGCATGTTTTCCTCCTATTTGAAAAATCACGCACCATAATGTAGGTGCCATGCTCGGTCCTGCTTGTGCCTCTGGTCTTAATGGCATTGACCCTCCTCCCACAAAGTAATTCACGAAGACTGGACAATGGTCCTTATCATGCCCATGGCCTTTGCATTTTATGCACCATACCTTCTCGTGCGCCTCTGGCCAAGTTTTCCTATCCTATTTCAAACTCTACATTTCTAGACATAAATTTTGCAGTTGCACGTGGATTTGTTGGACTCCCAGGCCAGGATCTTGTATTGGGGTCTCGTGCAGTCTCATTGCAATCTCCAAAGCTTCGGCCTGGGTGGATAACTTCTTCTGTGACAACGCCGTCCTTAGATGCGGTGTTAGGGACGCTACAAACATTGCGTGGTGCTGCCCATTTGTCAAGGTCATGTGGGCTTCGTGAATCATACTCTTCTGTCTCTGATCCAGATCCCATGGGGTCTCTCCTGAAAGCATCACGATCTCCTTAAACCCGATAATCGATTGTGTCTCCGACTTTGGCCTACTAAATTACCTGTTTAGCACGTCCTGAATATCTGTGATCCCTGCGTTCAGATGGTCATTAGAATGCTTAATGTACTATGTCAGTGTGCGATCCTGTAACGTGCTCACCAACATTGCCTTCTTTATATTGTCATCCATGACTCCTTGTGCTTCCCATATGGCCCTTACCACGAACCAAAATTGGTCTGGATCTTCGTTCCCTACTCCCCTGAATACTGACAATTTTATCACACTTGCCATATTGAACTGTGGTGGTGAAGGAGGTCGTGTGGGCGGATATGGAGGTGAAGATGGTGAGACTGGTGGTGGTGTAGGTGGAGGTGGTAGGCGTGGAATTTGATGCCTTATCAGACTGACCACGCTTCTCGGAGAAACTTCCGTGAGCTCTTCTTTGATTTCTCGCCGAGGTGAAATCAAGGGGCTATTTTCTATCTCTGCACTACCTTCGTTTCTATAGATCCTCCCACTTCACGTAGCCCCAACATCAATTTATTCACATAACCCACTTTTCACACAATAACATCTTAATCCAACTGTTCAAAGATTTAATGTACTTAACTCGCGGTCCTTTGAGGAGGCATCGTTCTGCCTCGTTGTAGCTGAATGTCGTGTCTATCGTGAACTCGGTGATAAACCCCCCTATAATTTAATCGAGCCAATGGTCTATAGTGCGCGAGATCTTATCTTCTGATGCTTCTAGTTTGCGCTCTAATTATGGAGTCCACATAATTGGTTTTTTGAGCCTACACCTTCCATGACTATCTGCTAGCTTTGCGATCCACTCATAGAACTCAGAGGGAAAGGATGCAAAGAAAATTTCGTGGATTTCCATATATAAGTAGTGCTCCAATCACTGTTTCTTTGATACTCATAGATTCTTGTTTTCCTGCACCGTGAACTCGTGAGTATTTCTTTCTAACCAACCTTCAATTTCCTTCTTCGTTGGATTCCAGTGACACAACATCAGACATCCCTTATGCAGATCCCGGTCCCGGCAATGGAACAATTTGTTAGCTTGTTGGGGCCTAACCCAGGTGCAGAGATGATTTAGCCAAAAAAATCACGATACTACTGGCCCTTTTGGCAACAGTCCACGGAGCGTGGACTGAGGTCTCACCCGAAGTAGTATGGGAGGGTGCTAGAACTAGGTTTCCGCACCCTGGGGATGTCTGATAGGTTCCAAGTGGTCCGCAGTTTGACCTTGCGTGCACGTCGCTACAAGCACTTATCAGTACCTAACAGCCTGGGATGCTGCCTTCGCGCAACCCTACTCGGGGGCCAAACAATGTTATTACCAAAATCCTTACTAGTAACCTAATATTAGTTGATTAAATTAGCTTATTTGTATGCTTTCAGTTATACTTAACAATATTCACCATTCATACAAATGCGCGAAGTAAATAAACAGTATGATTGAAAATGATATCAAACAGGTAAAAACACAAGAACATATACACAAAATTCAGATAAAACTTCTCTTTATTATTCTTTTTCCTTGGTTACAGACTTGACTTCGCCCTTCTCACTCATCTGCAGGGGTCCACGCACTTAGCTGCGGACTCTACTAGGCCTCTACGCACTCAGCTGCAGAGCCTCTTCCTACTATTACGACCCAAGATACTTAGACTCATGCTCTATGCTCACTATCTTATTCTATCTATCTGATTCCATTGATTTATTCCTTAGTTACTTTACAACTTAGAGCCTCACTCTATTTATACAATCCCATGGTCCGTGTTCCATGGGTAGGCTGACACTACATTCAAAACTTAGGGTGGACAACCCTATGACTCTAACATATAATTTGCGCTCCGTGCCCGCAGTTTGCAGAGTGTTTACAACAATATTACTCAAAACTTGGGCTTTGAGCCCCAAACCATGCTATGGGGGGATTCCATTCCCAACAATCCCTTTCGTGCTATTGCGATATGCGATGTATATCGCAACTAAGTCCTGTTGGGGTCGATTTGTAACTCCTCCGAACTACAATTGCAACTAGGAATTCCAGGGGTTGATTCTTCCTTAAGCGCTCCTCCTTTTTGCCGCTATGCGATATGCGGGGTCCAGTGGCATCCTACCACATGGCATTCTCTTATTCGCTGAAACTATGCCATGTCATCTTCTCCTTGTTACATGGACAAGTCAAACTAAAACTTTGGCTTGCTCTAAGTTTGTCATCTGGACTCAGATTTGAGTGCCGTTCACACAGTTGGAATTAGGATGATGAGCACTTCAATCCGCTGCTAAACTTATCTAGATTCTGCCACTTTGAGTTTTGAGCCTTTTGTCATGCCACTAGTAATTTCTGAAGATCCACTTGGATCATTGGAGGAGAGGCAATAGATAGAGCGGAAATAAGCTAAAACTCAACTTGTTTTTCTACAACATTACTTTCATCATACCTGGAATTTCTTGTCCTTTTGGGAGGTCGAAAGTTTCCATTTCGAGCAGAGGGAGCATTCCTTTTTCCTTTGTTGTTGAACCTCTTGTTTCTTTTATTTCCATTGCCTTTGAAATTGTTGTTGTTGTTGTAGTCATCCCTTGGACGATTCTTCTTGTGAGGACACTCTCTAGAATAATCCGAACCTGTTACAATTGTATCATCTTCATTTTCTTCCTTCTTTGAATCCCTTCTTAGATCCTGACCTTGTCTCATCGGAACAACATTATTCTTCCTTTTTGCATGAGCCAAGAAGGCTGTAGGTTCATTTCCATTTGAGGAATTATCTCTCTCCATCATCCTAGTTTCTGCTTGAGTGCATCTAACCAATAACTCATCGAAACCATGTATCATGTTAGTTTGAGAATGGTGGTAGTAAATACATCCCATTGTCTTGAAAGACCTCCAAGTGCAATGAGAGTGAGTTCCCTGTCAGTAATAACTTGTCCAATTGATAGAAGATCATTCTTGATTTGAGTTATTCTCATGAAGTAGGAATTGATAGGCTCCCATTTATCCATCTTGATATCCTTTAACTTGTTTTTGAGAAAGATAATTTGACTTGTATTGTTCACTTTGAACATCCAAACCAACTTATCATATATTTCCTTAGAACTACCCATAATATAAATATAAGCAACCAAATGCTTTGAATGGAGTTAATAAAAAATTTCTTAGTTTTGACCTCACCTTTTCGTTACTTTGTCTTAGTAGCAACCGATGCATTTGAAGGGAGCTCCACCACTCTTCCCTGCACATAGTCCAATACTTCATGCTCCCCCAAGGTTAGGTCCAAAGTCATCTTCCATGCATGATAGTCAAATTTGTCATTGAGCTTGTACTCAGTCTTGAAGTAGGATGTAGAAGCCATTGAGACTTATCCAATAATATTTGATCAACATATATCTTAGTGATTGATTTTCTCTCTTGCTTGAGCTTTGTCTTCACCTGGGCTCTGATACCATGTTAATTTTAGTTAACAATGGTATTTTCTATGCTTGCAACAATTACTTCAATTTCCTTTAGGTAGCCCAATGAAAATTTTGCAATAACAATAACATTAACCATTAATGACATTAAGTATGGGGGTTTACGCAGTGCATTATATTAGATATCATTTTTGGGATTCAACTGCGTTAAGTAAGTCATTCACGTATGACCATTTCCATGAGAGGTAGTCGTAACTGACTAATTTCTCATGATTTTTGAATAGTTCACTTAGCACTCATTACATCGGGTGATGCTCACAGGGGTGAAGAAGTGGGATTGAAACTAGTGAAATGAATCACATAGCATCAATCATCACTTCCGGGGCTTGCACCTGATAACCAGGACTTCCCGGGAGGTCACCCATCCCAGAACTCCTCTGGCTCAAGCGCGCTTAACTGTGGAGTTTTCCCCACAATCAAGCCCACTTAGCTTGCTACCCCATTTGCAAAACCTTAGCAAGTATTGTGCCTCATGAACCATTCAATTAGAGATCCCTTGACTCTTTTTGAATTTAAGTATGGGGGTTTACGCAGTGCATTATATTAGATATCATTTTTGGGATTCAACTGCGTTAAGTAAGTCATTCACGTATGACCATTTCCATGAGAGGTAGTCGTAACTGACTAATTTCTCATGATTTTTGAATAGTTCACTTAGCACTCATTGCATCGGGTGATGCTCACAGGGGTGAAGAAGTGGGATTGAAACTAGTGAAATGAATCACATAGCATCAATCATCACTTCCGGGGCTTGCACCCGGTAACCAGGACTTCCTGGGAGGTCACCCATCCCAGAACTCCTCTGGCTCAAGCGCGCTTAACTGTGGAGTTTTCCCCACAATCAAGCCCACTTAGCTTGCTACCCCATTTGCAAAACCTTAGCAAGTATTGTGCCTCATGACATTGACAATAACTATAGATAGAACATAAAAAATAAATTCAAAAGACATGCCAAGACAAAAGAACACCAGTATTTGGCAAATTCCAATGAAAAAACCCAAGATGGGGAAAACCCTTTGATTAATTATTCTTATTATTATATCAAATGTTTAGCATATAGAGAGAGTACAAAAATAGAGTCAAACTCAAAATTGACTTTCCAAATCGTTTTCCAAAACAACCCTATCAAATTTTCCATTCTATCCTCAATCAACAACAATCAAATCAACCCTAACCAGAAATTCAACAAAATTCAAAGTCTAGTCAAACTTCCCAAAAACAACTCGGTCAAAGGAAAGAGGAACTCAACCTCTCTTGTTGGTCAAAGTCAGCGCAAAACAGTCAACAAATCTGCACACAAATTCGGTCAACCTGAAGTCAACCCTACAGTCAGTGGAGGTCAAGCAACCTAGAAAACCTAGGTTTTTGTGCCAATGAATGTGGCCTTCCCAAACAAAAAATTTCACGCAAAAATAATAATCCAAGGAGGTCAAAATCCCTTGGACAATGCTAGTCAAACCCTGCATTAGATATGAAATTCAAACTTCTAAAACTCATCCTCTTTCATTCACACGTGTGAGAAGAAGAGCTACCTAATGAGTTGTACGGACCAATCATATGAGGAGAGAGAAGAATGAGTTGAGTTGATGAGGTGCCAAATGAGGTTTTAGGTCATCCTTATTTATACAAGTCATTGAGGGTTAAGAGACATGTCGCTTGGGCTTCATGAGCCTAGATGATGATGTGCTTGACCTTGACAATTTACACATGTGTGGGCTTGACCTCAAACACATATTTATCCGTGTCTAAATTTAGTGATCTTTATGTCGATTTTGGTCCTTTTGAAAAGAGGAATTCAATGAAATAAATATCTCCATCAAATGAGTTGTGGAAACTGGAATTTGGACCTAGTTTCCAATTTTAACACCATACATACCACAACCTGTAATCATTGCAGTCCATGAGATCATATATCTTTGAGGCATTTCCAAAAACGGCTGGTTTTCAAGTTATATACTCCTGCATTTGACATACATGTCTAAAAGGGACTTTACTACACTAATCTCTAATATTAACCCACTTCTAACGATGAACCGTGAACCAATTTACCCTGTCGTAGAGTGACTAGCCTTCAACATAGAGGGAGAACACTTAATGTGGTTATTGAAGTTGGTCTTACACCAGCCAACTACATTTTATTTATAATTTGGAACATCTCATCTAGATATCCATTCTAGGCACACCCTAATATCATAGGATTCCAAGTTATCGAGTCTAGCTTTATCCTTGCTATTTGCATTTGATCAAAAAATTTCAAGGCCTCAGCGCAATTCCCATTCTGGATGTAGCCTATAATCATAGAACTCCATGAGCTTGAATTTCGTTTTGACATTTTGTCAAATAATTTCCATGCAAATCCAAGATTAGAACATTTATCATACATGTCTATCAAGGCATTCACAACAAGGATATCAAACCCAACCCCATCCTTTATCATGTAGCTATGGACTTCTTTGTTTAGACATATTGCCGATAAGCTAGTACATGCAAGAAGAAAACTTGTCATAGTAACAAATTTGGGTTTCATGCCATCCGCTTGAATATGTTGAAAGAGTTGCAACGCTTTACTGGCTTTCCCATTCTAATCATATCTAGTAATGATGGTAGTCCAAGATACTACATTTCTTTGTGACATTCTATCAAACACTTGGCATGCATTCTCTAATATTCCACATTTGGTATAAATTTCTACAAAAGCACTTGTCACATAAATATTATATTATAACCCACTTCTAATAATGCAATCATGGATGTCCTTTCCCTGCTGCAGAGATGTCAGGCTAGGTACATGCTTTGAGAACAAAGGGAAAGATGAAAGCATTTAGTTGTAGGCTTTCCTCCAATTATATTTGGTAATAGAGCCTAAGGGCATCATCATAACAACAATCCATGGCATATCCTTTAATAAAGGTATTCCATGGAAAAATATTTGATTTTGATTCTCATATTTTGTGAAACAATTGGCATGCATCTAAAACATGGCCACAAATTGCACATGTACTAGTATATTTAATCCTGAGAAAGATGTTTTTCTCATTTCCTAATATTTTTGAATGAAGTTTATGGGATTCTGCTAGGGTTTTCACATTGGCAACAAACTCCTTGAGCATATCAAAATATGAGTAGTCGTGGTTTAGAGTTGTCGAGACATTGGGTGGTGATGATGTTATGATAGTTTCTATAGCAACAACATTATGAATGAAACTAATGCTATGCCATGAGAAATTGATGGTAAAAATTCCATCACTCAAACTCCATTGCAAACCCATGAAATCAATAAAGGACTTACTTGGTTTAACATAACTGTGAGAGTTGTGGAAGATCAGATGATCATATTGCATGTGATTTCATGAAGAAGAGAATTGCAATCACTAATGGTAAAATTGCCCATGGATCAAAGCGACCAAGGTGGATATCATTGTATCTTTTGAGAATGTTGAACAAATAAATGCATTAATTGTAGCAGTGTAACAAGTAGGTGGCACAATTTTTTCAAGCGATTTGTTTGAACTCAGAGATATGGAGTTGAAAACTTGAAACAACATTTTCACTGTTCCAATTTCCAGATGACGTAGGATAGAAACAAACATGTATGAGTACCGTGGAAGTACCCCTTAGCCACTTAAGATAGGTATTAATGACATTTTGAGAAAAAAATAAACCTTCAATAATATGTTTTATACATTTCCAAACACATCATGACAAATGGTCATGTAAAAATTTTAAACTTATTTGATGGGGAAAATGTCCCATGACAAGAAAAATGCCAGTAAAATTCCAACCCTGCACATGGCTTTGTGGCACATGCGACATAAAGGCATGGCACGACCAAGGTATGTGCCCGCTAGATGAGTGGAGCGAGTTGGCGTTGGCCAAAGCATTGTGTGGCGGGCCAACAGGTGTGATGGTTGTGGCATGACCAAGGTATGTGCCCCCTAGACGAGTATAATGAGTCACCTTGAGGTGTTGTTTAATTGATCACACAAGTTGTTCGGAAGCATTATGGGACTGATGGGCGGTTGAGTGGGTATGATGGCTGAGCAAGTGAGTGAGGAGTAGGGATGAGCTGAATGATGAGAGGTCGACCTAACCCAAAGAAAGTATGGAGAACAAGCCGAACCCAACCGAGATAGAAGGGTCGTAAGGGGCAAGTCAAACAATGAGATGAGTCACATATATATGATTTATGTGCATGGTAGAAAGACAAACAACTTGAAACGAACAAGACAAATAAATTACGGTTCACAAGAGAAGTGCGAGGTTGCAACAAAGACAAGCAACTGGGGACACGGTGAGGACGAGTTGAGGCATATAAGATTGAAGGTGAAGTAAGCTCAGGTGAGTCTACACTTGGAAGACATTGAACCGAGAAAGTCAAGAGTTAACCAAAGACAACCACAGGTAGAGTGGAGACGAACTATCGAGTCGGTTGGGCCGGTTGACATGAATTTCTCTTACAAGTAAATATTATATTTGGCTTGTTTGTTGTATTTTGGGGTAGGATATCTTATTGGACCATTTCGTAAATATTTTTTTATATTATTCAATAAAAGAAAAAGGCCAGAGGATCGTTCCATACAAACTGTGCATTTGTGTTAATAATGTTGATGATGTAAACTCTTTACATGTGTGGCTCATAGATGGATGTTAATTGAAGTAACATGGACATAATATTTACTTTCACTATATTGAAGGGTTATGATATTTTTCTAAGTAACTGATAATATAGAGATTATATAAGTAAGCTTATCATGAGGTGTAGTTTAGGTGAAGTAACACAACACCACACTTGGAAGTTGCGAAACACAGCGATGTTGCATGCTCGAGGGGTCATGGTGCACCCATCAATGCGCCTTGTAATCGTGTGGAGCCCTTGGGGTCGTGATAGGTGGTATCATAACTACCACACACATAATGAGATATTATATCTCTCCACCTTACAGAGGTGGTATCAGAGTTGATACCCACATCACATACAGGTGGAAGTTGAAGAAGCAACAATAATGTAGTTTTTCACCACATGAAGGTGGGATACTAGAGCTACCATACACAAGGAAGAGATAATACTACTATTCACCACATGGAGGTGGTATCAAAAAAGAAAAACAAGAGGTACATGCAGGGATCTAAGTAGGTGTGAAAGAGGTTTAAAATTACCTAAAAGCAACTGAAGTTGGAAGAAGATTGTAGGTACACTTTCCTTTTTGTCTTACAGGTTGTTGAAGGAAGGGGACTTCTATAACTGATTTCCAAGTGGGAAAAGTAGATTTTGGATATTGGTTCTTGGTACATGTTACATTGGGAGAGATTGAAGTGAGCCTTAGCAAGGTCACATCCGAATTCTGAAAGAAGTAGGTCATGATGGTGAACACTAGGTCTAATCCAGTGGACCAAGATGAGGTGGCACTGACATACATAGACCAAGATGTTGAAAAAATATTGGCAAGGATGGTAGACACTATGGAAGGTCATGGAAATGATTTTGATGAGATATGACTAGAGGTTTGTGGTGGGCTCCAGTATTGCAGCAATAATGCTGCAACTCCTGGGACTCCCTTCTTTACTTTTATCAACCCGGTAGTTCGTAACAAACTTGGAAGCGACGATGCTGTATGCAAAAGTACTAGCTCTTGCCACAGCTGTCACTTGGTTAGCTGGCACAAGTCCACTAGGGGCTTAAGCCAAATTCTATGAGCTCTTTAGAAGAAGCTTTTTAATTGATGGATGAAAGCTAACTCAAAGGAAGCTAATCTATTTGCGAAAAGAGATTGAAAAACTGAAGGAAAACGCAAACCCTAGCAAACCCTAATTCTACCAGCTAGTCCTACTGATGCAAAGGAGAGAATGCAAACTACTGAAAGAGATGCCATTACTTCTATGAAGGTAAAATACATGTGTCTAGACTACCTCTATCTGAAGAAAACATCTTTTTGTATTTTTGCTTAAGTCGTCAGTTTCATCATGCATATGCTTTCACTGTTCTTTGACTGTGCAGGGGTGGATCAAGGAGGAGAAATGCTTGGAAGAGGTCGGGAAGGTTCAGAGAGGGTCTAAGGAGTTCCTAACACCCTTCCAGAGAGTTTCAAAAAGTTTGGCTATCAAGAAACCTCATTTGTAAGCTTCTACAAGAAGTCTGCAAGGGTTCTACAGGATGTTCAGGAATTTCTACAGGATGTTCAGAAATTTCTACAGGATGTTTAAAAATTGGATCTTGGAGGATGGGTGAGTGAGGGAAGATGCATGAATGGATATGGAGGTAGGATAGGGGTTGAAGTGGCCCAGGGACTGGTGGATGGAGTGGTTAGAAGGTGTAGATGGCTAAATTGGCTCAAAGAAGGCTGAAACAATGATTGCACAAAAAGGTAGGGTTACGTGGGCAAGAGGACAAATGTGAGATGAGGAACCTAGCTAGGAGATGGAGCAGCTAGCTCTGATGAAGCTTAGGCTGATGAGAGAGTGGTAGAGATGCCCTGCACAATGTACCTTTAACCGAATCAACAATGTCTTACAAATAATCGAAGTCCTAGCTAATCTAATCTAACTGTCAATAAAACGAATGAACAACAGCTTTATTTGGAAAGAAAACCATGTACATCAATCATGCAAAGAAACATTTCAGAGATCTGAACCCATAACTAACTTCTGCAAATGAAAACATTACACTAAGGATTGCATGGTCAAGGAAACTAGTGTTTTTGTTGGGGTAGCACTGTTTCTTCAGTGCCAGCCCCTGATCCAATAAGGATGAGGTGAAACAGAGAGTGTTGTTGACCCTTTTTTGGAGCTTCTTCCTGTTATTATCCTACCAATCCATGTTAAACATCTGAAGCAATTCTATTCATAAATAGTGACCTATTTAACCAACACAACTAAATCTGCCCAACATAAATACGTTTCAAATGCATAAAAGGAGAACAACGATGCATAAAGCAAAGGTAACAGTACAAAAAGGAAGCCCTAGGCTCTCAGGTTGGGCCCAACCCTGAGAGCTATGGGTCCTATAGAAAACTCAGAGTTGATATAAAATCAGACTGCTTCTCATTATAAAAAAATAGTCATAAGTCGAGAGTTATGCCCAAAATGGCTACAAGAGAACAAAGTAGAGCTAACAGCACTGTAGTGCAAAATATGCAATGGTTTCCAAAAGTCCCTCATGAAGGCTGAGGCCTTAACATTTATACACCACGAGGGCCCTAGCTGGCCTCCTAAATCTATGGGACTTGGCTGACCAAACTGTGAGTAGACAGCTCCTTCCAAAATCTGCTTGGCTGCCTTCTAGATCCGGTTTTGGTGGCCTTTGGAGCTCGGAGTTGGGGGTGAAGATCCCAAGGAAGGCTATTTAATGCCATAGACAACCCCCCTACGAATCGTCACCCCAATCTTGGCTGTCTTCTAGCCCATGATTGCTTGGTTTTGCTCCAACATGTGTCAAAAAACCTGAAATGAGCACGTGTTAGCCACCTAAGAAGAGTGACTACCCTTATTCGTACAAATGACATAAACATACTGAAAAATAATGCATAAGCTATGAAAAATGAAGGATTGAACAAGGATAATTAGGCCAAATGAGCCCAACAAGTTACCAAATTTGGGGCTCATCATCACCCCCCTGCTAAAAGGGTTGCTCATCCTCTGAGCAACTAGTCCAGCTCGTCATCTTTCATTGCTTTAATCGCCATCCTCACATCCCAGGCTTCTGAAGTAGTATCGTCCTCACTGTCATGGAATCCGACCTTCCTTTCCACCTCTTCCCACTGCTTATGCTCTTCTTCTTCTGTGCTTCCTTCTAACAATCCCAAAAGCAAAGGTGGACTTAGCTTGAGGCCGATCCAGCTGGCCTGGAGGTTCTGCATAAACTTCTTGTAGAGAGGCACTCGTGCCAAGGCCTCCCTCATTCTAGTTGGAGTGTGATATTCCCTGATTTTGAGGCCGTGGGACAATGTGTTCCACCTACGGGTGCAAGCATGAACACAATTGTCCCCTAATAATCGCTCCATATCCTCGAAGTGTGCTATGACCTGAGCCTGCCGATCCATGTATTCTACTAAAGCCTGAGAGTTGGTTGCTAGGTGCTGGTGGGCTGATATCAATGCTGTGGGGTCCCCTGGCTCTGCTCTAATCAGCAGTGGTTCATGTAGTTCTCGGTTCATGACATTTCTGACCTCTGCTGCTCTCTTTTCTTCGTGGTTTAACCATGAGGTCATTGCCATCAGTTGCATATCCCCTACTGCTGTGTTGGGGTCCCATGAGGATACATTTGGAAGGGCCAAATTATGAAGGTAGAACTCTGATAGCTTGGCCTTGTCTTCTAGTGAACTGCTGTTACATAAATCCATGAACTGCTGGGGGTTTTGGATTTGGGAGATACCCCTCTGTGCCAATGTGTTAATTTGGAATTGCAGCCACTGATCCCTGAGGTATAGGCCATAGGATTTGGCTGGCTGCCTACATTGCAGAGCGTCCATTGCCCAACTGGCCATGCAGGCTAGTTGTGCCTCCTTTTCTTTCATTTGCTGTTTTAGAGATTGTATCTCTATGCCTGCCTGCAATTCCCTTTCCTGTAGTTGCCGGTTTAGTTCCTCAAGATCAACTTGCATTCCTTCTTTTTCTTTAGGTTCTGCTGTGGTGTCCTTGGCTGTTGTGTCCTCTTCTCTCCTCTGTCCCTGTAGCTGTAGCTGCTGTCTAAGCAACTCATTCTCTTCTCTTAACTTGGCCTGTTGGGAGCTTTCCACATGTCGTACTCTTGCCAAATCCCTTTGTGTTTCCTTGAGCCTTTCCTCTAGAGGCCCTATATCTGCTACCCCCTTGGATTTCGCAATCCAAGTGTGGGTTCGTACTCTTTCTTCCTCTAGTGCTAGAAACAGTGGGACTGTGAATTTTTGAGGAATAATTTTTCTGACCTCCAAGAAGTTATAATAAGAGCCCAGGCTAGGCTGGGGGCTTGGTTCCACGATGACCTCGGTCTTCTCCTCCTCCTGTGGTGACTTAGCTGCTCTTTCCTCCATCTGCTCAGTTTCCTTCAACCTAGCCAAAGTTTCCTGTAGAACCGCCTCGGCATCCTGTAGAGAGGCTTCCGGGTTCAATTTCTCCATCCTTTCCCTCCATGAGGATGTTTTCGGGCTCCCCCGCTCATAAGTAATGGATGTCCTAGAGGGGGACCTATCCCTTGGTGTGGTAGGGGTATCCACAATTGTGATTGGCTCTTTTAATGGAGGCTGGGGTCTGCCAGTCTTAATTCTCACACTCCTTCTTGCTTTAAAATACAGAGGAATCTCCCTCTTCAGTTTTTCCTTTGGCTTGGGAGAGGTACCTAGGGTGGCCAGCACAGCTACTGCCTCCCTAGCTAAAATTTTGGCCGATTTCTCCTTCTGCTGTTTTTTTTCTGGACTTCTTGTAGAAAGTCCTGTAGTGGCTGGTTTCTGGCTTCCTGTAGAAGCCATTTTAAAACTTCCTGTAGAAATAGCCTTCTGGTTTCCTATAGAAGCGGATGGCACCGTTTTAGCCTGCTTGGCTGAGGGTGCTTTTTCCTTTAGCTTGGCTGAGGCTACCTTAGGGATGCCCTCACTGGCTTGGACTTTCTCAGCCCTTTCTACCCTGCTCTGTAGTCTCTTCTCCCTGGGTGTTGGTGTAATTTTACCACCCCCTGTCTTGGTAGTTTGGCCTTTTTCTTGCGTTCCTCTCCGTTCTTTCTTTGGTGTTTTGCCCGGGGTTTCTTGTCTTTTAGTTTTCTTCTCTGCCTGAGTGTGCTCCTTCTCCTCGCTGCTGGAGGAAGTGAGCTCCTCGGCCAAAATTCAGATGTCATCATCTTTAGACATATTCCGAAAAATTTCCCAGGAGAGAGGGACAGTGTAAGTGTGGAGTGCATCTTCCACAAGGAGCTTGATAAGCCCATGATGGGCTAGCTGGTCTGGTGTCCCCTCTCTCAGTTTGGTGGCACACTCAATCATGGATTGCAGGAGGAAGTAAGGAATGCTCAATTTTTTTTTGGAGGGTAGGTCCATTTGGTGCCTGAGTTTTGTGAGCAACCGGAAATGATAGCCATACATGATGCTAAATCCCCCCTCACACGTAATATACTTCATAATTTGGAGGCTGACTTCACTCCAGAATGGTTGTAGGCTAGTTCTTCGAACTCCATTCTTTTCCTCTGAAAATTGTTCCTCTGGCAAGAAGAACTCTTTTTTAGCTTTCTGACCCAATTTTCTCTCCTCCTTATCCCAGGGTACCCCCATCGGTAGATCAGTTACTCTGCTAATGAGCTATGGGGTGAGTCTGAGGGTCAATCCTCTGAAGTTGACAACGGCCAATGTCTTTGACTTCAGCTCCAAAGACCTTAAGAATTCTTCTGTAATTTCGTCATTGTGACCTTGAAGCTTGTCACAGAATGACATCCAGTGTGCACGGGAAAACAAGTCCACCACCTCAGGGGTTTCCCATAATTTCTTGGAGTCCGAAGGCTCTTTTCTAATGAACCCTCGGGCATGGTAAAAAACCTGTTTTTGTTGTTCTGAACTTGCCTGCTCGTGTACAGAAGGAGAGATTCAGGATTTTTCTACACAGAGCACAGAGCTACGTCTCTGTTATGCACACAGTCATATGAAATTCACAATTTTCCACCAATGAGCCTTGACAGTGGCTTAATTTTAATTCAAAACCCTGGAGAAAATATCGCATGCAGACTACGAAGACAATTTCATGCAGTGATAAGAAAACGGCTTTTGAATTCATAGAAAGACTTTATTCACATTTTCCCTACCCTCTCAACACGTCGAATTCACCACCTTTTGAATCATTTGCATGGGAAAGTTATGTTCAGGCCTACCTCACTAAGAATTTCCACCCTCGACGTGAACAGTCCAAGCTTCTCCGTAATGCCGGGCTCCCTGTAGCGCAGCTTCCTGTAGAAATCATGCACGGCTTCTGGAGAACGTTACAGTGGTTCTAGAATTTCTGAGCAGTAATAGGACGTTGGAACAGGCCGAGAACTCGGGCTAACAACTTGCAGAGGATTGAGGACGCGTACTCGGCTGCAAAATGGTTGTGAGTAAATGACTGCAGTGTATCATAAGTGATTCAGCCGACTGATTTTGAATTGCCACGGAATTCATGGCGCGGGGGTGAGCTGTCCCAGTCGATCCATTGGCCGACGTCACAGCCATCATTCCGCGACATGTCCCTGACCACCGAATTCTTCCCTCTGCATTCACCACTGCCGTTCCTGTTACACTGCCACTTCTCTCCGATTGGACGCTTCCCACGTGTCAATTGCCCATCTTTTCGACATAACCAAGGCCATTCGGATCCGACGAGGTTGTCGGACTAGTTGTGGTGGCCAGTTGAATGGCTACCCGACTTGTTCAATCCGTTCATTCTCACAGTCATGCACATTTAGAGTATAGCTTATGTAATTTGACGAAATAAGGATAGGCACTTACCTGTGCGGCCGTGGACGTGGGTTTTTTCAGGCTTCAGGATGAGGAATGCTGGATCTGCTTGCTGCTGCTTCGTGTACGGGTGCTAGAGCTCCTCTTCATTGGCTGCTGCTGGCTACGAGACCTTGAGACCCAATTTCCTGGTGGTGTTTGCTGCATGCACTGGCTTCATGAGTTGCTGGTGTCTCCATGGTATGTGCTCCAGCCGGATCTGCTGCTATAGGATTCCTGTAGGACATCCTGTAGCCGTTTCTCCTCCTGGGGTGCATGCCAAGATCATTGAGTCGCGTTCACAGGTGCAGGGTCCTGAGATTTCCTTGACAGGTAAAGCGTGCGAGCCTCTGCATGCTTTATTTCCTCCTTAAAAACAAATATTTTTATCTGAGAAAACAAAGTTCTGGTATGACTGTGCAGGTATATTCGACCATATGGCAGCAAAGGTGGTGAAAGGAGGTGAAACAAGTGGAGGATGGAAGAAAAGAGTGGTTGCATGCCTCCTCAACGGGCTTCAAGCTTCAAATTCTTCTTCATAATCGGTCCTAGCCCGCCCAAAGGCTCTACAAGATGTTTCCTGTAGAAATACAAAACTTCTTGTAGAAAGTCCTGTAGCTTCATGTAGAAGGCTCAACCATGACCAGATTGCGTCCAAACCTTGGAAAAAATGAGTGTCCATGGAGGGGGTGTATGTGAGGTTGCCTGGTAGCTTGGTAGGGACCCTTGTCCTTGAGTTGAGAGGCCTCCTTTTTGCATTGTGTTCCTGCAACCTGCAACAATTTCCAGAGATTGAACTTGTTTTTTCTTTTTTCTGTTTCTTCTTTCTTCTTTTTCTTTTCCTTTTTTTTTTTAAGAGACAGCAGGGGCGCCTCAATGAGGTTTTCACCCCTACGATCTGCCTTGGTCGCCTCAGAGAGGTTTTCACCCAAGGATCTTTTTATTCCAATTCTTTTTTCAGAGAGACAGCAGGGGTGCCTCAGAAAGGTTTTCACCCAAGGATCTTTTTAATTGCATTTTTATTTTCCTTTTTTTTTATATGTATAATGATGCTTAGGGTGTGCCCAAAATAGAGGTAGAACCCTTCTCTATGACCAGCACTGATTTTTCCACAGTTTTGATGAACTCTTGCCTCGAAAGAGGTTTCCTGTAGATCTTTAGTCGATGCCCATTGACGAGCATGGGGACGGCTTCTTCATCAATGGTCCGGATGAGGACAGAACCATTGTCATTACACTTCTCCACTACATACGGTCCTAACCATCTTGTCCTCAGCTTCCCCTTGAAATCCTTATGTCTAGAATCATACAGCAGCACCCAATCTCCCGGCTGGAATTGTTTGTCATTGAGGTGCCGGTCATGCCATATCTTCCTCTAAAGCTGAACCACTTCTGAGTGGAGGAGGGCCTGCATTCGGTGTTCATCTAACCCATTCAGTTGCAATAACCTTTCTTGTTGAGCATGGCTGAGATCTAGGTCCAGCTGAGCTGCCATCCTCAATGTGTTGTACTCAAACTCGATTGACAGCAAAGCTCTCTTCCCATAGACCAGCTCATAAGGTGTGAAACTGGTTGTGGTCTTCCAAGTGGTGTTGTAGGCCCAAGTGGCCTCAACCAGGTGATCTGCCCAATCCTTTCTGCTACTTCTCACCACCTTAGTCAAAATCTCTTCTAATGCTCTATTGGTGACTTCCACCTGCCCATTTGCTTGAGGATGATATGGGGTGGAAGTCCGATGCTTGATCTTGTGATGAGTGAGCAAGTCTTCAATTAAGTTGGAGGTGAACTGGCTTCCTTGATCGGTGACTAACTCTCTTGGGTAGCCAAATTTGTAGAAGATGTTTTCTCTTAAAAATTCCGCCACCTTTTCTTCTGTTGCTGCTTTGATTGCCTTTGTTTCCGCCCACTTTGTCAGATAGTCTGTGCACACAATGATGTAAGACCTTTGCCTTGAAGGAGGGTTGATAGGACCCACAAAATCCATACCCCACTTCTCAAATGGCTCAAGAGTCACTTGAGGTTAGAGAGGCATTTCGTCCCTTGGAGTCGGTTTCCCCATCCTTTGGCATCGGTCACATTGGCTGATATATCTTCTGACATCTTGATGAAGAGTGGGCTAATAGTAGTCTGCCTGTAGAATTTTGAAGGCAGTCCTCTTGGTTGCGAAATTTCCTCCACACGGCCCATTGTGACAGGTTAGGAGGATGTCAAAGACTTCCTCCTCCCTTACACAATGCCTTAAGATCTGATAGGGGCCAAGTTTGAACAATTTGCCCCTGATCCAAGTGAATGAGGCACTCTTCCTCACGATTCTGCTCTTCTCCTTTGAGGATAGATGCGGAGGGAACTGTGCTGAGACTAGGTAGTTTGCTATATCAGCAAACCAGGGAGAGAGTACTGAGATAGCAAATAGATGTTCATCTGGCATCTGGTCATCCACTGTTCCTTCTTCACCTGTAGGTAAATCCAATCTAGACAAGAAGTCAACAACAACATTTTCTTTACCTGGTTTGTCAACGATGGTCAAATCAAACTGTTGCAACAAAAGTAACCATCTAATAATACGAGCATTCACATCAGGTTTATTCATTAAATATCTAATTGCAGCATGATCAGTATGTACAAATGTTTGATAGCCAGTGATGTAGTGTCGGAACTTGTTCAGGGAATAGACCACGACCAGGAACTCCTTCTCAGTTACAGTATAATTCAATTCTGCCTTGGATAAGTTTTTGCTGACAAAGTACATGGCATATGGAAGTTTTTCCTCAACTTGTCCTAAGGCTGCCCCTATGGCTTTGTTCGAGGCATCAGTGTGGATGTGGAAAGGTAGGGCCCAATTTGGACCTCTTAAGATCGGGGCAGACACCAACTTATCCTTTAATTCATTCAGAGCCCTCTGACAGTCGTCAGTCCATTTAAACTCAACAGCTTTTGCTAAGAGGCCAAACAATGGCGAGGCTAGCTTACTGAAGTCTTTAATGAATCTTCTATAATATCCTGCTAAGCCTAAGAAACTCCGAACATCTCTTACCTTCTGAGGAGGTGGAACCTTTTTGATGAGAGCAATTTTGTTAGGATTCACCTGTAATCCTTGGCGAGAAATGGTATGACCTAACACAGTCCCTTCAGTCATCAGGAATTCACATTTTTCAGGGCTGAGGGACAGGTTCATCTCGATGCATTTGCTTAAAACTTTTCCCAGATTAGTCAATGCTTCTTGGAAGTTGGACCCATAAGGAGTAAAGTCGTCCATATAGATTTCCACCGAATCATGAACCAACTCGGCAAAGATGCTCAATACAGCTCTCTGGAAAGTGGCAGGGGCATTGCATAGCCCAAAGGGAAGGACTCGGTAGGCAAAGGTACCCCATGGACAAGTGAAGGTGGTCTTATCCTGGTCCTCCGGGCTGATTTGGATCTGATTATACCTGTTGAACCCATCTAGGAAAGAGAAAAACTTCTTTCCTGCCAGTCCATCCAACACTTGATCTATGAAAGGCAAAGAGAAATAGTCTTTCTTGGTGGCTTTGTTAAGTTCTCGGTAATCTACACAAATTCTCCACTTCCCGTTCTTCTTGGGCACAAGCACTAGAGGTGAAACCCACTCGCTATCGGAGATAGGGTAGATGAATCCTGCATCCAATAATTTTTGCAACTCTTCTTTGACAATGTCTTTAAGGGCTAGATTCATTCTCCTTTGGGGCTGCCTGAATGGTTTACAATCATCTTTGAAGTAGATGTGATGGGTACAGACCGAAGGATGGACTCCTTTCATCTCCTTATAGCTCCAAGCGAAAGCATCTAAGTGATTGTTTAGTAAGCTACACAACTCCTTCTCCTGGGAAGGAGATAGGGAGGAGCTGATCTTTAGAGTTCTTTCGGGAACAAACTCCATATTATTAACTCTGGGAGAGGTTGGATCAGTCACACAGAGGTCCACTAAGGTGCTGGCTTGGGTATCTTCCACCAATTCTTCTAAGGAGAGAGCACTGGGAGGTGGATTTTGAATCAACGTCTCAATCAAATCATCCTTGGTTTGAGGACCTCCCCTAGTGGTTTCTATCGTTCACAAGGGTGCAGATTAGACCTCATCCTTGTCTCCTTCTTCCAACCAAAGTGGTAAGTCATGCTCTAACAGAGGTTGGGCAGGAGGGTATAGGACTAGCTACTTGGACATAGGACCATTTTTGATGGTCATGTTTCCTGCTCGGCAGCTTATGTAAGCATCCGCAGTGGCTAACCAAGGCCTTCCCAAAATGAGGGGGTATCCAGTAAGCTTTTCCTTGGGCTTAAGGACCAAGAAGTCCGCAAGATACTCCCAAGAGTCAACAGAGACCAAGACATCCTCCACAATCCCTTCGGGAGTCATGGTGGAGCGATCTGCCAACTGCAGGACTGTCGAGGTCTTCCTTAAGGAACTCTGAAGGTTGAGTTTAAGCATGGTATCCCTGGTCATCACATTAATGGCAGCCCCTAGATCAATCAAGGTATGGGGGATAACGGTGCCATTGGTGTGGACATCAACTACAGGACTCCCAAGATCCAAATACTTTGGACAGATTACTTGCCCCAACATAAAATCGGAGTTGTCCTATGACATTGATGGTTGAGGCATCTCTCTTTCGCCTGCTTGGGTGCCTGAAACACTTTTCCTTAACCAATTTGTTGTATATCGGTACATCTTTAATGGCTTGGAGAAGTGGTATTTTCACACACAACTGTTTCAGCTCCCCTAGAATTTCAGTCTCCTCCGGGTTTGGTTGTGTGGTTACTGTTAGTCTCTCAGGAAAGGGTGGAATGGCTTTGGGTTCACTTTCATGTTTGTCTTCCTCGTCCTCTGGGGGAGGAGGTTGGCGATCTGGAAGAGTCTTCCCGGATCGCAGGTTGATCTCCTGGATCTCCACAACATAGGTAGGACATGTTGTCTCCCCAGTATATACCTGCTGGGCCTGTCGGTTGTTGGGGTTTCGGTTCGGTTGAGTAGCCATTTGGGGTTGTCTTGGAGGAGCAGGAGGTAATGGTTGCGGTTGAGCCGGTGGTGGAGGCAAAACGGTGGGAGGAGTGTTGTACTGGGGCCTGCACCTCAGTTGAGGTGCATTCCACTGAGGCTATGGCTGGACATGTGAGTGAAACGAATGAGCAGTGGGTTGAGCATGGTATTGAGGGGGATAGACCATGGAGGAGGTGCAGACCAGGCAGGATGAGCATGGGGACCCCATGAAGGCATGTGAGCAGACTTGTTGGGGTTATAATAAGCTTGGGATGTCCCTTGCATCCCCTGCTGGTAAGGTCTAGGTCCATGCGGCCTCCTTTGGTTGAGGAATTAGAGAGGTTCAGTGGGTGCCTCAGTCCCTTGGTATATGGCTTTAAATCCTGGTAAGGTTGGGCATTGGTTTGTGGGGTGGTCCTCCTCAGAAACGAAACATACCTCTACTGAGTGCAACGGACACTCGTTCTTCGGGTGCTTCCTCGTACACCTGGGACAGAAGATGGCCAAAGCCCTCTCAGCTTCCTCTTTCTTTTGCTGAATTCAGAAGGTATCAAGTTGCATGGCAATAGTCTGTCTCATCTCACTCTTGAGGTCTTCCATCTGGTTAGCAAACTCATGCTTGGAGAAGGTGGTACTAGCTGAAAGTGGGTTCCCCTACCTCTTTTCCGGGCTGCCTAGAGTGGTTTCTAAACACAATCTTTATGTCCTCATAAGGCAGTTGGTAGATGTCTCCCCCAACTAGCATGTGAAGGGTATCTAGAAGGTCTTCAAGGACTCCTCGGAGCAGAACCAGCTTTAGGGATTCAGGGTCAAGTGTGCACCTGGCCCGTTTATAGCTAAGTTGGAACCTTTCCTCGTAATCTTCTAAAGACTCATCGCTTCCCATGGTCATCCGAAAGATTTCTCCCTTGGTTTCCTTGGACCTACAGTAGTCCCAGTATTTGGTATTGAAATCTTGCTGCATCTGAGCCCAAGTGGTGATACTGTTTCCAGGTAACCCCATGAACCAGCGTAATGCTGCATCCTTGAGGGTAGAGGGAAAGAGTTTCAATTTTTGCTCATCTTCTGTATAATCATAGGTTCGACAAAGGACATCAAACTCAAACAGGAAGGTATCAGGGTCTTCAGTGGTCAATCCATGGAAATGGGGTAACGCCGAGGGACTTATGTTCTTCATTTTCATGTCCCCGTTAGTCTCTTGGATGGGGAAGGTACCTTCTATTCTCTCGTCATCGTTTCCACCATTTCTGTTGTCAGCCATGGTTTCAATAGGAATGTTTTCTTGCTCTTCTTCTGTTATAGGATCTTCGTATATCTCAGGAGGTTCACCTATAGGTTCTTCTGGATCACTGCCACCAAAGAAGAGAGAAGGGTGACTCAGTGAAGTGGTGGGGGTGTTGGGTAGGAATTTTCCGGTATTATCTCTTCCTACGAGGCATGAAAGGATTTTTGGTTGTTTTTTCTTTTTCTCTGCTTGTACCTGCAAAACTGAAACAGATGGGATTGCAACTAACTAGAATCTATCTTGCGAGAATGAAAATGCGGAATTGAAATGAAAGCAGGAAAGGACTAATCTACTCTGTTGAAATCAAATTGCGAGAAAGAGATACTAGACTACGCTTGCAAAATTGAAATTCTATTTTACGATTGTAGAATTGAAATTCTATGTTACGCTTGCAGAATTGAAAGTCTAATCTATGAAAGCAAGAAGTGTCTACTTTACTTTTGCAGAAATGAAATTGCAGAATGGAAATGAAATAAACTATTTAGCAGAAGGTGAGAGCAGGAAAATAGAAGAAAAGCAGCAATCACAAATACTCTGATGCTTCCCCAGCAACGGCGCCACAAAAAGATGGTGGGCTCCAGTATTGCAGTAATAATGCTGCAACTCCTGGGACTCCCTTCTTTACTTTTATCAACCCGGTAGTTCGTAACAAACTTGGAAGCGACGGTGCTGTATGCACAAGTACTAGCTCTTGCTGCAGCTGTCACTTGGTCAGCTGGCACAAGTCCGCTAGGGGCTTAGGCCAACTTCTATGAGCTCTTTAGAAGAAGCTTTTTAATTGATGGATGAAAGCTAACTCGAAGGAAGCTAATCTATTTGCGAAAAGAGATTGAAAAACTGAAGGAAAACGCAAACCCTAATTCTACCAGCTAGTCCTACTGATGCAAAGGAGAGAATGCAAACTACTGAAAGAGATGCCATTACTTCTATGAAGGTAAAATACACGTGTCTAGACTACCTCTATCTGAAGAAAACATCTTTTTGTATTTTTTCTTAAGTCGTCAATTTCATCATGCATATGCTTTCACTGTTCTTTGACTGTGCAAGGGGTGGATCAAGGAGGAGAGATGCTTGGAAGAGGGTGGGAAGGTTCAGAGAGGGTCTAAGGAGTCCCTAACACCCTTCCAGAGAGTTTCACAAAGTTTGTCTATCAAGAAACCTCATTTGTAAGCTTCTACAGGAAGTCTGCAGGGGTTCTACAGGATGTTCAGAAATTTCTACAAGATGTTCAGAAATTTCTACAGGATGTTTAAAAATTGGATCTTGGAGGATGGGTGAGTGAGGGAAGATGCATGAATGGATATTGAGGTAGGATAGGGGTCTGAAGTGGCCCAGGGACTGGTGGATGGAGTGGTTAGAAGGTGTAGATGGCTAAATTGGCTCAAAGAAGGCTGAAACAATGATTGCACAAAAAGGTAGGGTTACGTGGGCAAGAGGACAGATGTGAGATGAGGAACCTAGCTAGGAGATGGAGTAGCTAGCTCTGATGAAGCTTAGGCGGATGAGAGAGTGGTAGAGATGCCCTGCACAATGTACCTTTAACTGAATCAACAACGTCTTACAAATAATCAAAGTCCTAGCTAATCTAATCTAACTGTCAATAAAACGAATGAACAACAGCTTTATTTGGAAAGAAAACCATGTACGTCAATCATGCAAAGAAACATTTCAAAGATCTGAACCCATAACTAACTTCTACAAATGAAAACATTACACTATGGATTGCATGGTCAAGGAAACTAGTGTTTTTGTTGGGGCAGCACTGTTTCTTCAGTTCCAGCCCCTGATCGAATAAGGATGAGGCGAAACAGAGAGTGTTGTTGACCCTTTTTTGGAGCTTCTTCCTGTTATTATCCTACCAATCCATGTTAAACATCTGAAGCAATTCTATTCATAAACAGTGACCTATTTAACCAACAAAACTAAATCCGCCCAACAGAAATATGTTTCAAATGCATAAAAGGAGAACAACGATGCATAAAGGAAAGGTAACAGTAAAAAAAGGAAGCCCTAGGCTCTCAGGTTCGGCCCAACCCTGAGAGCTATGGCTCCTATAGAAAACTCAGAGTTGATATAAAATCAGACTGCTTCTCATTATCAAAAAATAGTCATAAGTCAAGAGTTATGCCCAAAATGGCTACAAGAGAACAAAGTAGAGCTAATAGCACTGTAGTGAAAAATATGCAATGGTTTCCAAAAGTCCCTCACGAAGGCTGAGGCCTTAACATTTATACACCACGAGGGCCCTAGCTGGCCTCCTAAATCTATGGGACTTGGCTGCCCAAACTGTGAGTAGACAGCTCCTTCCAAAATCTACTTGGGTGCCTTCTAGATCCAGTTTTGGTGGCATTTGGAGCTCGAAGTTGGGGGTGAAGATCTCAAGGAAGGCTATTTAATGCCATAGACAACCCCCCTACGAACCCTCACCCCAAGCTTGGCTGTCTTCTAGCCCATGGTTGCTCGGTTTTGGTCCAACATGTGTCAAAAAACCTGAAATGAGCACGTGTTAGCCACCTAGGAAGAGTGACTACCCTTATTCGTACAAATGACATAAACATACTGAAAAATAATGCATAAGCTATGAAAAATGAAGGATTGAACAAGGATAATTAGGCCAAATGAGCCCAACAAGTTACCAAATTTGGGGCTCATCAGTTTGACAGATTAAGGGTTCCAATGAGGTAGGTTCCTATTCTATCGATTATGCAGTGAGGCAAACCTAGGATCACGAGGATCAAACAAAGTAATCGGAGGATCAAGTGAGGTTACTTGTGGTGATAACAAGAGATGAGGTTGACACCATAGTAATATTGAAGAAATACATAGGGAAAATTTTGGCCAATTCATTTATGAGGGTGAAAGTGAAAGAACTAGAGATGTATGATGAAACTAGAAGTGCTAAAGTACTTGGGAATTTTTGGTGGGATGTGGAGCAAATGCTGGAAGAGATGAAAGGGTGTTTCAAGGAGATGAAGGTCAATGTAGCTGCCATTCACACATACAACAAAGCTATGGCAGAGGACCTGATTTGAAGACTTAGCAGTTGGTCGCATCACGGATAAGATTTTGACTTGGACAACCCGAAGGTAGGTTTGTATACTTAGTTTGCACCAGGGAATCAAGAGTGGGTCGAAAGGGGTTGTATGAAGGTTTTGAAGAAAACTGGGGATATCCAAACCTAGATTAAGTAATTATCAAGCCTTATGTTGGAAATTAGAGAGATGCATGATAAGGACATGATGTATAACTTCACCAACAATCTCCAACCATGGGAAAAGAATGAAGTCATGAAGAAAGGTGTCCACTCTTTCAAAAGCCATCACCATAGTAGAAAATCTCTTATATTACCAGACAAATGGAAAAGGAAAAAGAAGAAGTGTAGAGTGATAAGGGAAAGAAAAATGTCTGATAAAAGGGGAAGGCTTCCAAAGAAGGAAAAGTAGTAGGCACAACCAAACAAAATAGGTCCATATAATGTTAGATTTGTGGAGAAGAATAGTTGGCAAGGAATCACCCCATTAGGTAGAAGGTGGCTCCTTAGGAGTATAAAGATGAAACAAAAGTAGGGATATTTAAGGTATTAGGAGCAATATCTTCCCATAAGAAGGACACTCAAAATAAGGGTAAAGAAAGAACGTGATTGGATTTTCCTGGGTTATAGCTGAGAAGCACCTGTGTGACAACGATGGCCAACAATGGGGCTACCCATAACTTTGTGAAGGAAGAAGTGGTGATGAAGCTTGTACCTAAGGTTAAGCATGAGAAGGCCTCCTTTAATGCTATCAAATCCAGAGATATGTGAATGATTAGTTCAGTTGAGGATGTACCTATCCACATGGGAGGATGGCAGGGAAAGGTGGACCTTATAGTGGTACAACTCGATTGTTATGACTTGATGTTGGGGACAGAATTCTTGATCAATGAGAGAGTTTTCCCTCTTCCTTATACGGGGCATGTGTTAATCCTATCAAGATTTGAGTCAATTGTAGTGAAGAATAATAGAGGAGACCCAAGTGCAATAGTGAAGGTGGACATCATCTTAGAAGATGAACAAAAGTTTTGTTCTCTCATAGTATGTGTTATAGCAGCATTTACCACCCTTGGTATTTGTGATGCTTGGTTTATGACCTAAGGCAACCCCTCCTTCCAGACTTGCTCCAAATATATTAAAAACAATGTTTTATTCCCTGTACGCTACTTTTCCCTGAGATAAAAGCATGTACGCGTGGGTTAGTCAATACCCAACCCATGTATATGTGTTAAAACACTTAAAAAAATTAAATTTCCTTAATTATGGGCGGAGTTCATGGATTTTACCTGTTGATTACGTCCTATTGCCTGTGGCCCAACTGTTTCCCAACTAAAAAACTATTTGGGAGGAGTATAAATAGACTTCTATGGGAAGGCCTTAAGGAGGAGAAGAGATAGAGTTATTATACTTAGATGATCCCTTACTGAGTTTGAAGTATCCCTGTGCTTCAAGCACTTCCCCAAGTTTCAGGAAACCCTTGTTTCCATGATTGTTGATATTCTCCCTCTTGCTTGAGATATCATGGTATTGGTTATGGAAGGAGGCTGTTGAAGACTGGGACTGGACAGATCTGGAGGACGATTTTGCTTGGAGCCGGAAGGAGAAGACTCATGTGAATTCTCTCCATGTTAGTTATAGCTTTCTACAATAAAAAGAAGCACTGTCTTGTTTCCGAGATTAAATATGTTTATGCATCATACACTATTGTAACTCATTTATGAATGTTATTTTGATGTATAACTAATCATTTTCTTATATGATATAAAGTTAGTTTCATTAAAATTCTTTATCTATATACTGCTATGTATGTTTGAATTGAATAATTTTTAGGTTTGGACAACATCAAGGGTTGTAGAGGGTCTGAACCCTGCGGGATCTACCCGAACGAAGGACATCCGGGTATGGTCATTCTCACATAGTTTGTTGATTTAAGCATTTTGCTTGATTTGTATGAGTGTTTCTTATTGTAGTTTGCTCTTTCTCTATTAGGGTTCCAACCCAAAGCCCTAAGGTACTTATTCCCGTAACAATATGTGGTTATTATGACCACTCTAACAAATACTATAGAGAAGTTGGAGAGGAGAATGAGCAGTTTGGAGTAGATAGGGGAGACTGCGATGGAATCTATGGTTTAGAGGTGGACCAAGGGAGTATGCCTTGGTATGTTGAGGCCAAGGA
Source organism: Pinus tabuliformis (assembly GCA_031772625.1). Taxonomy (NCBI): domain Eukaryota; kingdom Viridiplantae; phylum Streptophyta; class Pinopsida; order Pinales; family Pinaceae; genus Pinus; species Pinus tabuliformis. The sequence goes on along the minus strand of CM062817.1, from coordinate 587,951,115 downwards.
GAGGGCTAGTACATCGAAATTGAGCCCAGGAGGATGGCCACAATACTAGATAGACTTGTTGAGGAGGCAAAGGGCAGGATTGGGTCATATATGCCTTTATTGACTTATGCGATGAGGAAGTATGAAGAAATGCTTCTAGGCAAACAAAATGTGGGATGAAAGTGGGGGTAACTAGGACCAGCACTCCTTTTCATCACATTTACCAATGAGTAGATGGCTCACTGTTATGGTTGGATGGTGAGCCGATATGATGGGGGCGCCTAGGGTGGTTCTTTCACAATAAGGAGACATTTATCTTGGATGATATAAGGTCAAGGATATTGCATTGTGAGACATGAGTTCTTAGGGAGCTTAGTGTGACAATTAGATTACATACCTGATTAGATAAGTGACATAAGGGGATCCAACACATGGCGATATGCAGAGGTGATTTCTAGAGATATAGTCAAAGACAACATCTAGAGAAGATGTACATCATGATGCTGATATTGTTGGGATGGGGTCCCATGGGTTAGTTTGGGGTTAATATAACCCAAATTTTGGTACAATTTTGTAAATGATGTAAAGTCTCCGTGATTTGTGGATGCGGAGTGCGTAGTTGAATAAAAGTCAAAGGGGCTTAGCCCCTTGTTTTGGATAAGTTTTGAGTTGGTTTTTGAGATTCACCCATGGTCCACGGACCATGGCATTGTATGAAAAAAGTATATAAATAGTGAGTCTTAGCGAAAGGAAGAGGTAACTAGATGGAACTAAGATAGAGAATTGGGTTGACTGAAGAGTCTTGGGTAGGAGCTAAGGTAGGAAGGATTTGCTTCCTGTGCTTAGATAGGGAAAGAAAGGCTTCGCAGCTAAGTGTGCGGAGGCCTAGGAAGTGTCCACAGCTAAGTGCGCAGACCCCTGTAGCTGTGTGCGCCGGGTAGTTTGAGTTTGTAATATATGAATTGAAGATCAATAAAAGACAATTTTCCGAATAATTACTGAGTATTTATGTTATATCTGTTAATGTTATATGTTATTGATCAGGGAAAATTTTAAGAACCCCCCCTAAATTTATAAATATAATAAATGGGCGAATCTCCATGGTATATAGGAAAAATGGAAGGCGATTTTATCAATAATATAATATGTATATATAATTTTTTGGCGAATCTCTCACCAGGGCATGGCGAATATTTTACTCAATTATAAAATCTTGTAAGATCTTGGCGAGCCTTTCACTAAATAATAAAACTTTGTAAAGTCCTAGTGAATCTTAACATAGGCTACATGCTGGTTTAATTCCCCCATTTAAATAGGCTACATTCCAGGTGAATACCATGGGTCAATACCATGTGCCATTTTTTTTTTTATTAGAATATTTTACTCAATTATAAAATCTTGTAAGATGTTGGCGAGTCTTTCACTAAATAATAAAACTTTGTAAAGTCCTATTGAATCTTAGCATAGGCTACATGCTGGTTTAATTCCCCCATTTAAATAGGCTACATTCCAGGTGAATACGATGGGTCAATACCATGTGCCATTTTGGTGAATACCATGGGTCAATACCATGTGCCATTTTTATTTTTATTAATTCTAATATTAGGGTTAATAATGGTTTTTTGCATGGAATTAATAACAATCTAGTCCATGGTATTTGTCCCATAGTATTTTGGCCATAGGTTTCACCTAAATATAACCCATTTTTTGAGTGTTCGTAAATATAAGGTGACTTATGGAGTAAATATAAAAAAATGTTTTATTTGTTTACCATACCTCTCGTTTATTTATATTTTTATTAATTTACCATACCTCTTTTACAAATATGGTATTTGGCCAATAGGATTCACTTAAATAAAACCTCTTTCTTGAGCCTTCATAAATAGAACGAGGGTTATGGACTAAATATAAAAAGAGGTTTTATTTATTTATGATAAGTCTAGTTTATTTATATTTTTATTTATTTACCATACCTTTTGAGTAAGTATAAAAAAATGTTTTATTTATTTACCATACCTCCACTTTACTTATATTTTTATTTGTTTACACCCTTACATGTATATAAGGTGACTTATGGAGTAAATATAAAAAATGTTTTATTTATTTACCATACCTCTCATTTATTTATATTTTTATTAATGTACCATACCTCTTTTATAAATATGGTATTTGGCCCATAGGATTCACTTAAATAAAACCTATTCTTGAAAATGGGCGAATGGATTCACTTAAATAAAACCTATTCTTGAAAATGGGCTAATGGAAGGTTGTAAGTCCTAATTTCAAGGGCTAAATTTACCTTTTTTACCCTCTCCCTTAAAATAAGGTGGGCTATTTGAGGTGATTTGTAAAAATGTACTATGATACAAAATATTCGCCCACTAAAAATTTAAAACCCCTTAATTTCGCCAAAGGGCGAACATTCGCCCCTAAAATTATCCTTGTTATTGATGAATGATTTGTTTTATGAAATACTGGTTGAATGTTACGCAATTATCTTGAATCTATCTTAATAATGTATGCAATGCATGTTTAAAAACTTTTGTGAAGTTTCTGGTAATTTCTCTCAAGTTTTCTGATGGATTAAGTAGATCTGCGTGAATGCTAATTTAGGATTTCTTTCTAATGCGTGTAAGTAGGTAAATCGACTGTTAAAGGTCTGCAAGGACTAATCGTGGACCTTCACGAAGGTCTGAAGGCAATTTTAACAGAGTTGCAGTAACGTGCCCTAAGAGTTTATCGATCTACATGAAGGAATATCCAAGGCACTGGAAGACATCACACTATTCTCTGGATGCAGAAACTTGGTTCTTGCACCCCCCATACTACTTCGGGTGAGACTGCAGCCTGGGCTACGTGGGCTGTTGCCGAAAGGGCCAGTAGTGTAGGGTTTTGTTGGTTGTTGCAATTAACTCTGAACCTCGGTCAGGACCCCCTAAACCAACAAATGGTTTCGTTGTTGGGACCAGGATCTGCTTGAAAGAGATGTGTGATGTCGCATCATTGAAACCAAACCAAGAAATAAATTGAAAAGTGGTTGGACCGGAAGATTCACAAGTTCGCGACGCAAGAAAATAAGAATCCGTGCCTATCAAAGGAATATTGGTTGGACATATATTTGTATACATAGATACACGAAATCTTCTTCTGCACCTTCCCAATTGAATTGTACGAGTGGTTAGCCAAGTTGACAGACAATCAAGGAAGGTGGAAGCTTGATAGTCCTATAGTGTGGACTCCAGAATTAGTGCGACGACTAGAAGTCTCTGAAAACAAGATCATGTGCGTTGTCGATCATTGGCTCGATCAAATTCTAGGAGGATTTGTTATAGAATTTGTAGTTGATACCTCAGTCAGTTGTAGTGAAGATTCTTCAAGGGACCGTGAGTTAAGTATTTAAGATCATTGAATACTTGGATTAAAATGTTGTTATGTAAAAAACGGGTGATTCCATTACCTTGATGTTCGGGTCTACGCGAAGTGGAAGATTCTTTAGAAATCGCGAAGGATTAGGACCAGAGTATAGCCCCTTGATTGGACCTCCTTCAAGTGACGACGAAGGGGCGGGGAAGACTACGCTGCAAAGCGCTGTTTAGCTAATCACTTAGGGGATTCCTAGAAAAAACCATCCATCCACTCCACCTCTGCTCCCACCTCCACTGCATACACCTTCGACCACACCTCCACTTCCATCGCCACCATTCAACATGGTGAACACAATGAAAATTCCGATCTTCAAGGGCATAAGAAGTGAAGATGTAGAGCAATTATGGTTTGTTGCGAATGTTGTATGGACATCGCAATATATTACTGATGAAAATATAAAGAAGGCACAATTGGTTACCACTTTGCAGGATCGTGTGCTAACTTGGTACATTAAGTATTGTTCTGATAATCCTCTTGCGACCCTGGCAGAGACTAAGACAGATTTCAACAAAGAGTTTAGTAAACCAAAATCTAACTCACAGTCAATAATTAGATTTAAAGAGATCAGGATGAGGGTTGAATAAAAGCCTTGGGAATTTGATCAGAGGTTGAAATAAGATCAGAGAGGATAACATGCAGATCACAGATAGTCAGCATCGCGAATGGTTTATAGCATCACTTTTGCCCGACTTAATAATTGCTTTGTCACAATAGAAGATAGAAACATAGGCAAAAGCCTTTGAGATTGCAATGAGGCTGCATGCATCACCTATTTAGAATACGAACTTGGGGGTACAATAGATCCACTCACAGTTAGAAATCTTACACTTAGAAATACAGAGTTTGAATAAATACAAGGAAATTAAGCTTGAATTATGCGCGGATGTGGTGTTTGAAGTGCAAGGGCCATGGGCACGATAAGGATCATTGTTCCGTGTATGTGAATTATATTACAAGGGGTGGGGGGCGATTCCCCTGAAACCAGAAGCCCAAGTAGGGCCAAGCATGGAGGATGCGTTGTGGTGCACCATTTGTCAAGTTAATGGGAAAAATGCGGCGGATAATTTCCATTTACTTCAGAAGTTCGTTTAGACACCCCAGCAGTGGTTCTGTAATTTCTGCAAATCTGTGGGCCATGATGAGTGCCACCATCGAAGCTATGAGCTGATGATGGAAAGAACCCCTAGGTACCATATGCAAGGACAAAATTGACCTCCAGATCAAGGTGCCAAAGGAGCACGTGGAGGTCAACAGGGTTGAGGACGGATCCGAGGAGGAGGAGGACCTGGTAGAGGTCGTGGTTAAATTATCTGCTACAACTGCAGACAACTAGAGCGCTATGCGCGAGACTAGAAGAATCCTACACACTCATCATGTCAATACTGCAGACAATTCGACCATATTATAGAAGAATTCCTAGTGCTAATAGCTAAAATTCAAGAGAAGAAAACACAACCTCAGTAGCCTACAGAAAATTTGTATATGATGAGGACTGAGCCTCGCAAAGAAGATCAAAGTGTTAATATTGTGCTAAGAAGTGGAATGACGAATGGTGTTGATAAAGGTAAACAACCTAAAGAAGAAGGATGGGTCCAAAAAGCACCAGAGAAAGAAGTCGAATTTGACCTAGACCGCACTAAGGAAACTTTTTTTGAAGCTAAGAAGAGTTTCGTGGAGGCCTCCACCTTAGAAATCTAGGGAAAGATACAAGATCTCAGCGCACCTGCAAAGGTTGATCCTTCTATACTCACTACATTTTTTGAGATCTGCATGAAACTGCTGTGCGATAGCAAGGCTGTGGAAGTCCTACAGAAACTAATAAATAAATGTGCCAGCAAGGAAAAGGCCCCTGCTGAACACCATGTGGTCAGAAAGATTGGCAAGCATAAGGCACAGACAGGGTGGGAGATGAGGCTCACAAAACAGATAGGTGATTATGAGATGGACTAGGTCATTTTGGATCTGGGGTATGATGCAAACGTATTACCAAAACAGAAATGGGAAACGATGGGGAGACCTACACTGTAGTGGTCTCCGATTCAACTCAGGATGGCGAACCAACAGAAAATCATCCCCATGGGATGAGTATATGGGGTAACGGTGGATATCGAAGGTGCGAGCATGGTGGCCGACTTTGAAGTTATAGAAATCGTCGATGATAATAATCCTTACCTTGCATTCTTGGGAATCGATTGGGCTATTAATATGAATGGGGTCATCAATTTGAAGAAAAGAATGATGTCATTTGAAAGAAAGTCACTTAGGGTTATAGTGCCTCTGGACTCTGTAGAAGGGATGCGCTATACTGAAGCAGTCCACAATTATGAAGAAAGTGATGATGCACTGGATCAAATTTGCAAGATAATAGCACGAGATTAGGACTGAATCAATCCGACGATAGATGGATGGATTGCATGGGACTGAGAGAGTTCCTGCACCTCTGATTCAAACAAGGAGTTAGAGCATTGGCATAATCGCTTACATGAAGTTTCTACATTACGATGCAATATGATGACGAAGTCACTGTGCTATGTTTTGTTGGAGGTAAGAAAATTACCTTATTATGATGGTTTAACTGATGTAGATCTGTTTTTGGGGGAATTTGAGCGTGAGGTCCCTGAGGACCACCGCTTCCAAGCATTAGAGTTGGCACTACACGCTACGCTTTCACGATGGTGGGGTACACATAAGGATAGTTTTGCTGGATGGCGAGATTACATAAGAATGATGAAGCTACAGTTCCGACATGCTAACACCAGAATGACTGAGAAGTATAATGGAAGGGATGATCCACGCGATCACCTAGCGAAGTGGACTAAAGTGTGGGGAACAAAACCACATCCAGAATGGGTACACATATTCTATCATACCTTGGACACAATTCCCATGAACTGGGATTTGGAAACGAAGCTCTGCCAAAGCACTGCAGAGTGGGATGTATTGAAGGAAGGGTTCTTATTGAATTTCATCTTTGAAGATGGCTTTGCAAGAATCGATGAAGTGTTGCAAGATATTAAGGCAGTTATCTTTAGAATGCTGAAGGAACCTATGGAATGGACCCAACCAGACTGGAGCACCCAGCTATGCTACACCTTTGAATGCTATAATGTGACCATTGAAGAGGAAGAAGAAGACCCAAGGAACATCAATATTCCAGAGTAGAAGGGTGGAACACAAAAAAGGTAGAAATATGATAAAACACAGGTTGATCCCATGGTATTGACAGAAAGCGATCTTGATGAGATCAACGACAAAGTCAGGGATACAACGATAGAGTTCCTCTAGCAGTTTGAGCATCAATACATGCAGATGTTGGGGAGTGTCCAGAAGGATCTGCGCGAGCTACAAATCCAAACAGGTAGAATACAGGTGGGTATTTTACAAGCGAGTGTGGAGCAAGCGGTCCTGACACCCGGGACAAGCCAAGCAGCAGAGGTAGTAAGGACCCTGGATCTCAAAAATATACCACTGCCAGACAGGTCCATTCACACAGAATCAACTGATGATCGTATTATAATTAGTACAATTAAGGATATAGGACTGAATATAGCAGCGCTCTCCAATGAAACCCTCCACATGCTACATAAGGGGGTGATAGATGAGTTGAGAACTAGGGAGAAGCGCGCCCTCAACATCATAAGTGAGTACAAAGTCAACAATGAACAAATTTTCATTGAGAAGATACAGGTTCTGAAGGAAAGGAGGCACTACAGGGGCGTAGTTCAAGTCTGGAGTCAGCTGTAGTGGAGGCCTGTAAGACAGTGCCTAAAATTCACATCTTGGAGGATGCACAACTTGAAGCCAAAATTAGAAAATTATCTGTTGGTGTGCGTGAGGCTAGAGCATAAGTTGGACGAGTAACTTTCGGGTTCAATATGAAGATTGTAGAGCTGCAGTTGAAGTTGCAGCCCGCAACTCCGCCTAAGGTTCGGGAGTAGAAAAGAATCACAATTAAGGAGGGCATGGCTACCTTGGATACCACAGTCACTGACTGTGCAACACTATTTGAGAAGGCTATGGAGCTATTGACCAATCTGCAGGAGGATCCGAACCTGCAAACATTGAACACAGAGGTAAGGGAGATGTAGTGCCAATATGATGAGGTCAGGGTGACTACGCACACCTTAGCACCAGCGCAACACCTTGCCAAGTTACAGGAAGGAAAGAAGCTACTGGCACAGGTAGAGGAAGCGCAAAAGAAAGAGGCCTTGCTAAAGACTAGGTTGCAGCCTTGGTTGGATGAGGCTTATTAGATCACGATCTCCATTCAAGATAAGCTTAAGGGACTACAACAGATGCGACAGATGATGAGGATGGAAGTAGAAGGACCAACCACTGAAAAATTAGTCGAGGAGGTTAGACAGGCAGTGGCACAGAGCGCTGCTGAAGTTGCAGTGATCTAGGTGGAGCTAGGGGATCTTTGCAGTAAGATCACGACGCCAGCAGAGTGACTTGAGGCAAGTCATGATCTTTGTGTTGGGGGCCTATTGGGATGGGATCCCCTGGGTTAATTTGGGGTTAAGATAACCCAAAATTCGGTACAATTTTGTAAATGATGTAAAGTCTCCATGATTTGTGGATGCGGAACGCATAGTTGAATAAAAGTCAAAGGGGCTTATCCCCTTGTTTTGGATAAGTTTTGAGTCAGTTTTTGAGATTCACCCATGGTCTGTGGACCATGGAATTGTATGAAAAAGTCTATAAATAGTGAGTCTTAGTGAAAGGAAGAGGTAACTAGATGGAACTAAGATAGAGGATTGGGTTGATTGAAGAGTCTTGGGCATGGGATAAGGCAGGAAGGCTCTGCTTCCTACGCTTAGATAGGGAATGAAAGGCTTCACAACTAAGTGTGTGGAGCCCTAGAAAGAGTCTGCAGCTGAGTGCGTGGATCCCTGCAGTTGTGTGCGCAGGGTAGTTTGAGTCTGTAATCTATGAAGTGAAGATCAATAAAAATAGTTTTCCGAAGAATTACTGAGTATTTCTATTATATCTGTTAATTTTATATGTTGTTGATGAATGACTTGTTTTATGAAATAATAGTTGGATGCTACGCAATTATCTTGAATCTATCTTAATAATGTACACAATGCATGATTAAACACTTTCGTGAAGTTTCTGGTAATTTCTCTTATGTTTTCTAACAGATTAAGTAGATCTGCGCAAACGCTAATTTAGGATTGATTTCTGATGCGCATAAGTAGGTAAATTGACTGTTAAAGGTCCATAAGGACTGATCATGGACCTTCACGAAGGTCTGAAGGCAGTTTTAACAGAGTTGCATTAATGTGCCCTAAGATTTTATCGATCTGCGTGAAGGCAGATCCAAGGTGCTGGAAGACATCACACTAGTCCCTGGACGCAGAAACTTGGTTCTTGCACCCCCCATACTGCTTCGGGTGAGACTGCAGCCTGCACTACGCAGGATGTTGCCGAAAGGGCCAGTAGTGTAGGCTTTTGTTGGTTTGTGCAACTAACTCTGAACCTGGGTCACGACCCCCTGAGCCAATAGATATCTAGTGAGATATGACTGTAGGGTTGTGGCTAGACTATTGATGATATGGAAATAATTTTGAGTGGGGGAGGATGTTAGGCCTTAGAGTTGGGTGCACTTTTAATGAAGGCATGCACTATGGGAAACACTGTCGCACCATTTACGACATATATATTTAAAATAATGTGACATTATGGAGGATTTGGTTGATGAGTGATTAGTGGGCCAAGGCTTCTATGAAACCATGAAGGTGGTGAATAAATAAGTGGCATGGGAATGAGCGTGTCCAACCAATTGGTAAAAAATTGAGAATTGGAGTTTCCACGCATGTGGATTGGCATGGGGACAACTTGGTGGCATGACCGAGCACCTCAACTCACCTAAGTGATGGACAAACTGAGATGGGTGAGAGAGAATGTGGCTTGGTGGCACGGGTGTTACAAAGGTGAAAAGTACGGGTGCCACAAAGGTGCAATAAAACCAAGGTATGCACCCTCCAGACGAGTGGAATGAGTCAGCCCAAAGTTTTATTTAATCTAGCACACAAGTTGGCCTAAAGCATTATGGGACTGAGCAGCAGGCAAGTAGGTATGATGGCCAAGCGGGTGAGCAATGAGCAAGACGTGTCGAATGATGAGAGGTTGGCCTAACCCAAAGTCAATGTGGAGAATGATGATTTGACCCAAATCAAGACGAAAGGGCCATAAGGGGAATGTTTAACAATGAGATGATTGGAATATATATAAGAGTTATGCACATGGTGTAAAGAATAAATGACCAGACACAATTTAGAATGAATAAGATGAAAAGAGTTCGGTTGGCAAGGAGAAGCGTGAGGTCACAAAAAAAATGAGTAACAAGGAGAGGATGGGCCTAGGAAGATAGGAACGAAGGAAAAGTAGGCTTGGGTAAGTATGCAATTGGTAGATGAATCGAGTAGGCCAAGATTCATCCGAAGTAAGTGACAAGTAGGGTGGAGACGACCTGTTAGGTTGGTCAAGCCGGGTGGCACGGGTTGTATGGAAAGTAAGGGTTTCTATTTGCCTTGTTTGTTGTATTTTGGGTTGGGCCATTGTATTAGATCCTTATGTAAAGCCATTTTTACATTATTCAATAAAAGAAGAAGGCCATAGGGCCATTCCATACAAACTATGAATTTGTGTTAATAATGTTGATGATGTATACTCTTTACATATGCTGCTCTTGAATGGATGTTAATTGAAGTAGTTTTACAATAATATTTACTAGTACTATATTGAAGGCTTATGATATTTTGTTAAGTAACCAATAATATAAAAATTATATAAGTAAGCTTATTGTGAGGTGTAGTCTAGGTGAAGTAACAATGCTCTACACTAGGCAATTGCAAAACACATTCGTGCCACACACTCAAGGGGTCATCGTGTGCCCATCAAAGCAACTTGTAACCATGCAGAGCTCTTTTGGTTGTGATAGGTACTTTGTTAATCAAGTACATTTGAAGGCCATCATAATTTATGAAGTGTTGGCTTAGTGGGTCCTGACCCAAGTTCGGAGTTAATTGTGCCAAAAAAAAAACCCTACACTACTGGCCCTTTTGGCATCAACTCGCATAGTGCAGGTTGAAGTCTCACGCGAAGCAGTATGGGGGGATGCTGGAACCAAGTTTCTGCATCCAGAGATCAATGCATTGTCTTTTATTTCCCTAGATCTGCCTTCACGCAGATCTATAGGCCCCTTGGGCTTGGTACTGCAACTTCCTTTAAACAACCTCTAGACCTTCGAAAAGGTCTACGATCAGCTTTTGCGGACCTCCAACAGTTGAATTATCCACTTATGCGCACCAAAAAATAACCCTAGATCTAAGCTCGCGCAGATCTACTTAAGTATTCAGTAAACATAACAAAATGTATTATAATATTTAAGAAAGTACTTAACATGCATTGCATATAGTTATTAAGACTTATCCCATAGAGTCACACATCAATAGATCAATATTTCATAAAGACATTATTCAATCACAACATATATCACAAACATAAATAACAGAAGTAAACAAATAAACAAATGGATTCTTCAACAGTTTTTATTGATTTTCAATATTGATCTGAATTTAAACAGGAATGCAACACATTACATATATAACCATAAATACAGAGATGCAGCAGAAATAAGACTTCATTTCATTAATGTAAAATACTAAAATATGGTTACAAATAGAATGGAAATCAGATAGCTCGGGCGATGGTAGCTTATCTCTGAGAAGATATGTGGCGGCTACATGCCTCTGAACTACTTTACAATGAGGCTCAAGGGCCTTTTTATTATTGAAAAATAAGAGAAAACCCTAAACAACCAAAAACCTAACCCGAGGAGATGTAATACCAAGAGTTTATGGGCCCCATTGGGGTTAGTTGGGCAACCAACTTCCCGAGGTTGTGACTTGGTCATATTATCTCCGTTTGACGCGCATGATACCTTGTTGGAAAGATCTCTCCAAGGACTATGATAGAAAACACAGGAAAAAGTCACTAGCTGTAGATTGACAAAAAAACGTCGTTTAGGGCCTCAAAACAGCTCTGGAAGTTTAGGACCCAAAAAACTACTAAAAGGAGTAAACTGTGCTACAATTAAGGAAACTGGAAAATGGAAAGAGACAGTTGTGGGGGTCCAAGTGGGATAGGCGGGTGGCCACCAACATCCACCTAGATCATTCCCCCTCTTAGGAAGCAATGGTCCCCATTGCGTTGAGTGCTTCCATGGGATGGGGAAACTTCTGCTGAACTTGGTCCTTAGTGAGCTGTTCTAGAATCTTTGATGTGTCCAGTAATGGTGGGAAGCATGGTCGAGTGTGGTCCACATTGAACACTTGGTGCAAGCCAAGGAATGGGGGAATGATGTGCTCCAAAGAACTGTTTCCCACAACCTTGGTAATGGTGTAAGGACCATATCGGAGTGGTTTGAGCTTCCGATGGGCTCTTGTAAGGTGTTCTTTCTACAGATGCAACTAGATTTTTCCGCCTACTTGAAACTTATGTGGTAGCCTATGTTGATCATGTCACTGCTTGTACTTGGAATTTTCCAGAATGGAGCGGTGATATATCGTCCCATTAGGTAGTGGTGTTCCGAGAGTCAGATCAAACAAATGCTTGACCTGATAGTGCAACGGTACCCCTATGGGTGAGCAGAAGATGTTCCTGTATTCTTTCATGATCGTATCCCCCTGCTTCTGGTGCGTGAAGGAACCCTTCCCAGGGGCCATGAATGTCGCTACGATCTTGCCCTTACTTTGGGAGCGAACCAGAAAGAAAATGAATTTCTTAGTTTGGGAGATGATCTTACTGCATTTCTTAGCAGAGATCAAAGAGGTGGCGGTAGGTGGGGCTACCTACAGTATCATGTATAATGAATTACCCAAAGCAATAATAACAATGCGAGGCCTTAACTCATTCACACTATGTCGCTTCCACAAGTATGGTTTGCCTAATAATACATCACAAACATAAAGAGGTACAACATCACACAATACCTCATCTGTGAAGGGATTGATGCTATAGGGAAGGTGACACTGCTGGCAGACTCGAAGATCTCGTCCTTGGTGAAGCCACTCGATGCTATACAACTGAGGGTGTGGTGTGGTCGATAGGCTCAGCCGCTTCATGAGTCATGACCTCTGCTAAAATGAGGTTCTTTTGGCTACCATTGTCGAGAATGAATTGCAGTGGTGAACTCTTTACCCACTTTTGTGAGTGGAAAAGACGCCCCCCCTCCTATAGATCTTCGGGATCATTCTTCTAGACCTTGCCGATGGCAATAGTGGCACTCGGCTCCACATAAATGATCTGCTTCCATTTATCAATCCTCTTGTTGGGTTCTGACTCAGGGTCAAAACATGCATCTGATTCTGAAGCCTTCAACTCGGCCACTAATGAATGCTTGGTCTGACACTCACTTGTGTTATGAGTGGGGCTCTTATGGAACTCACACCACTTTCCTATGTCCTTCTTTGACTTCGTGGTGTTGTTATTTTTTTGCAGCTTCAACAGGTTGTCTTAGGTCACACTGTCTTGGCTTTGTCCTTGGTTCTGTGGTTTAGGGAAGCCTTTCCCTTGCTTCGGATTCACGGATCCAAAGTCTCGATTCTTATGTTTAAACTTTTTCTCGATTTTGACAACGTATCAGTACGCCGTGCTGAGCGAGGATATGTCCAGGAACTCCATCTCATACTGAATGTACCTGTGTATACAACTATGGTATTTGAGCACCAAATTCCGCTTAGAATCCTTGATACCCAACTTTATGTGAAGGGTATGAAAAATGTTGGTAAACTCCAACACATCTTGGTCCCTTCCCTACCACAACATGGTCCACTTTATGTATTTATCCTCATATCTTTCGATAGGGTAGTACTACTCCTTGATGGCATCCCAGAATGAATTCCAAGTGGGTCTGCCTGAAAATAGTGAGGTTGTACTTTCATTCTTCTTCTCGCAGTAGGTTTCCCACTAGTCCTTGACGTGGGGGTCAACTTTGAGAAGAGCGAAAGTAATCTTTTCCCACTTGGAAAAATCATGAACAAAAAAAGACCCTTCTAGTAGATTTAACCATTTATCTACAATGTCTGCATCTATATGACCCTCGAATATGGGAATATCAAAGTTAAATTGTACCTTAAAGGGTGTGGCGCTTCCAGAGTAGCTGCTGGAAGTAGATGCATCGCCCCTGGGTAGCCGTTGAAGGATTTGGGAAAGGTTGTCCATCATCACGTTCCTTTGTCACTCGAGGGCTTCTTTGAGCAAGATTTTGATAGGATTTTTTGTCCCCTCGTCCTTATTTTCATCTTTCATGGGAGGCCGTCAAGGTTTGTGAGGCTGATCTTGCAAAGGTTCAACCCGATCGAGCCCTAACTCCTTATATCCTGACCTCGTTGGGGACATGCAAAGAAAAACAGAGAAAGAGCAGACCGCTCTGATATCACTGGTTCGAATTTAAATAGGAATGAAACAAATTACATGTATAACCATAAATACAAAGATGCAATAGAAATAATACTTCATTTCATTAATATAAAATACTGAAATATTCCTACAAACAGAATGGAAATCGGATAGCTCGGGAGATGGTAGCTTATCTCTGAGAAGAGATGTGGCGGCTACATGCCTCTGAATTGCCTTACAATGAGGCTCAAGGGCCTTTTTATTATTGAACAATAAGAGAAAACCCTAAACAACTAAAACCCTAACCCAAGGAGATGTAACACCAAGAGTTTATGGACCCCGTTGGGGTTAGTTGGGCAGCCAACTTTCTGGGGTCGTGACTTGGTCATATTATCTCCGTTTGATGTGCATGATACCTCATTGAAAGATCTCTCCGAGGAATACGACGAAAAAAATGACTCCAGATGTTTAGGGCCTCAAAACAGCTTTGGAAGTTTAGGACACAAAAAATTGCTAAAAATAGTAAACTATGCTACAATTAAGGAAACTGAAAAATAGAAAGAGAAATTTGTGGGGGTCCAAGTGGGATAGGCAGGTGGCCACCAACATCCACTTGGATCAAACATGGTATTACAGACTCAAAAATGCCCTGCGCACTCAGCTCTAGGGGTCTGCGCACTCAGTTGCAAACTCCACTTTAGGCCTCCGTGCACTTAGCTGCGGAGCCTTTCTTCTTCTATCTACTTGCTCCTTACTTGCCCTCTTTCCTCTCTCAGATCTAGACATGCCTTAGACTCTCTAAGACACACCTATTTATAGCTTTTTACATATAATCCCATGGTCCGTGGACCAAGGGCGGATCTCAAGACCGACTCAACTTTCACATAATCAAGGGGCTAAAACCCCTTTGACTCCTAACCATGTACGCGCTCCACATCCACAAATCGCGGAGACTTGACATCATTTACCAAATTTTTTTAAAAACTTGGGTTTTTAACCCTAAAACTGACCCAGGGGACCCCATCCCAATAGGCCCCCAACAAAAAGGTCATGACTCACCCTCGAGTCACTCGGCTGGCGTTGCGATCTTGTTGCGAAGATCCCCCAGCTCCACCTGCATGACTACAACCTCGGCGGCGCTCTGCATAGTTGCTTGCTTGACCTCTTCTACTAGCTACTCTGTAGCTAGCCCTTCTACGACTAGCTTCATCATTTGTTGTGTCTGCTGGAAGCCCATAAACTTCTCCTGAATGTTGGTTGTGACTTGGTAAGATTCTTCTAACCAAGGTCCTAACTTGGCCTTAAGCACGACCTCCTTCTTCTGGGCTGCTTCTACCTATGCGAGGAGTTGCTTCCCCTCCTGCAGCTTGGCAAGGCATTGTGCTGGAGAAATTGAGCGCGTCATCGTCCTAACCTCATCATACTACTTCTATAGCTCGCGAACCTCCATATTCAATATCTGTAGGTTTGGGTCTTCCTGCAGAGTAGTTACCAACTCCATTGCTTGCTAAAATAAGGCCGAGACATCCAAAGTGGCCATCCCTTCTTCTAATGCGGCTCCGCGCTACTTCCTGACCTCGGGTGGAGTCGTAGGCTGTAATTTGAGCTATAGCTATGTTATTTTCATGTTGAGTTCAAATTGAACTCGTCCAACTTCTACCTTTTCCTTGCGCATTCCTGCAGCTAACTTCCGGATCTTAGTTTCCGACTGTGCATCCTCTAGAATGTGAAGTTCTGACATTGTTATACATGCCTCTACAACCGCGGACTCCATCCAGGAAATTTGTGCCTGGAACGTTTCCTTGTTCTTTAAGGCCTGTGTTTTCTTGACGACCATCTTCTTATTGTTCACCCTGAATTCACTAATCAAATTGAGAGTGCACTGCTCCTGAGCTCTCAATTCCTCCATTACCCCTATCTGTAGTGCATGAAGAAGCTCATTTGGGAGCGCTGCGATGTTCAACCCGATGTTTTTAAGGGTGCTCAAAATGATGCGATCATCGACCAATTCTGCACGTAGGGATCCTTCTGGTAAAGAAACAGTTCAAAGGTCTAGAGTCCTTACCAATTCCACAATCAGACTCGTCCCCATTGCCAGGCTCACTTGTGTTGTGCTTGCTTAACCTGCACCCACCTGTATACCGTTAGATTAGATATGTAGCTCACACAGATCCTTTTGGACACTACCCAATGTCTGCATATACTGCTGCTTGAACTGCTACAACACTTCAATGGTAGTGTCCCATATTTTTTTGTCGATCTCATGGAGATCGCCCTCCATTAATACCATGTGATCACCCTGCGACTTGTCTGATTTTTATTTTTGTGGGGACCTTCCCGCTACTCCTGTCTGCACTTCTTTAGTTGAAATGGGGCCTCTACCCCTCATCTTCTTCGCTGCCCTGTGCGGATTGTCCTTCCTCCTCAGTCTCGGGCGAAGGGGATTTTCCACTGCACTCTAACTCATGCTGTTCTTGCTCAACCTACTCATTAGCAGTGCACTCCTTCTCCATTCGAGACTTCTCTCAAACTTCCTTTTTTTGTTGCACGACCAAATTTTGTGCAGCCTGCTTGGCTGCATATTTCTTTTCCACCGAGCTTTCTGTGCCCTTACTGATTTCGACATCCAAGTCTGAGGGGGCACGCCACTCTGTTGGGCATCACTTCATTACCTCCTGTATGTCTGTATCTCTGACAAAATATGGCAAATCATACCATTTTTGCTGCGGATCTTTCTGTGCCTTGATGTAAAATTAGTGGCAGTCAGCCTTGAATGTGGCATAAGATGACAGTTGCTTGTACAAGGTTGGGGAAAACCTTGGGAGGCTTGATTCCATCAGAACCCATAATATTTTTGTTTCTGTGACCCACGCAGAGTCCTTTGTGGCCCATAGGGAGGCAAACTGCGCAACCTCCGACAATCCTTCTTTCGACGGAGGAAACTAGATGTCCTCCAGTAGCTCCCATGCAACCAACACAATGGAAAGCTACAACCAAGCATAATGGAATGGCTTGGTCTTATCCTAGACATCGCGGCAATTCACGAGGAATTCACTACATAGGTACCTTGACCATTTGAACTGCACACCCTTCATGCATTGTGTAGCTAGAGAAATCACGGCTGTCGGAACTTCGTCCACGCGACACTTCCTGATTACCTTTCCTGCTAATATTTGTGTGGAAATTTTCACCACGGGGTCGTTTATGGAAGTGATTGAGTATCCGCATGGCTTTTTCATGAGGGAAAATTCCTTCTTCATCTTTTCTGCCAAATCCTTTTCTCCCGTCTTTCCGCCAAACTCCTTGGCTAGATTCAAACCCTCATACGATAGGTGCGTGATCCTGTGGATGAGCATGTTAGTGATGGGTATAGGCCCTCCTAGCCATAAGCACCCATTATGCACCAGAGTAAGTAATTGATGCACACAGGTTGTGTTGATAGTGGTGTGGTGATAATGGGGCACCCACAACAGGTTCAACAATCTTGAATTATCCACTCTGCGGATCCATTCCACTGTCTCTAGCTCGGTGACACCTAAGTCCACGTAGTAGACACACTTCATATAGTTGGTTGTCGCTAGGTGAGGGAACCGGTCATAGTCTGCCGGGTCCCAATCTTCCATCTTCAACAGGGGGATCTGCACAAGGCGTGGACCTTCGAAAGGAACCTGCTCTGGAAGTAGGGGCGTAGAAATGATAAATTTGTCTGAGTCTAGGTTCTTGGTGACCTTCGCCTTCCCCTTGCGAGGAGGGATATAGTCAGGCAAATTTTTAATGGGCTCCATTCCCACAGTGTCTATGTCCTCGGTGCCCTGTCCTTCCTCGACCTCCAAATCGAAAACCTTCTTAGGCTGCTTCTATTTCTTCTGCTTTTGAGTTGCAGAGTGTTTTCTGGGTGATTTGCGTACTGACATCAACTTCTTCTATTTATATTTCTTCAGTTTCTGGGTTTCTCTAACAGGGGTAGGATTTCGCCTAGGTGAACTCGGCACCGTAGGCACAGGAGTAGGAGCTTCCATACTGACTACCTATGGAGCAGCTCCTTTAGACGCGACATATCCCCCAGTACTCACAGTCTCGACAGGGCTTGGCCCTAACATGGTTTCAAGGATGAATTTGTGATTCAACTCCGATAACTTGGCAAATGCAGGGCTCATGACCAAATCCTCAAAATACGAGTGGTTCATAGGCAACATATAGCACAACTCAATGAAAACTCTAAGGGTGCAAAGTATTATTTGTTGGATCGACACACGTAATTTACAGGGGTTTTTGAATTCAAATCCAACCGTTCCTGTTGCCTTAATGGGTCTTGACTTAGGTTCAGATTTAGTTGTGCCAAACAAAACCCTACACTACTGGTCCTTTCGGCATCAACTCGGGTAGCGCGCACTGAAGTATCAGCTGAAGCAGTATGGGGGGATGCTGGAACTAAGTTTCCACACCTAGAGATCAGTGTGATGTCCTTTGTATGTCCTGGATCTGCCTTCACGCAGATCTCTAAGCCCTTAGGGCTTGGCGTTTGTTGGAAATAATACTGAGAGGGGGGTGAATCAGTATTATTAAGCAATTTACCAAATCTTCCTTTTTTGATCTTTTGAATTATTCTTGCATATCAGTACCATAAAATAATGAGCTTGAATAAAGAAAATAGACAGTCACACCAAAGAACACAAGATGTAAGGTGGAAACCCAATGCGGGAGAAAACCACCTGCTGCAATATGTCTCTATCTTCTTTCAAGAAATTCTTTTACAATGATTTTGTACTGGTGCAGTCCTTTACCAGCACGCAGGCTGCAACCTGCAGAGAGCTACAACTCTCTCTCGTTTTCCAGTTTCTCCTGGAAGGGAGCTACAACCCCCTACTTCTTTTCATGAAGAATCAAATGATCAACAAGTATATAACAGATACAGTCCACTACAGATATCAAATCAGTAATTACAGAAATAACCCAGAACACTTTATGAACAGAAATATACAGTCAACAGATCATCTTAAGACAGGGACGCATATTTTCTTTCTGTGGCCTGCGACTGGACGCAGTCTACCCTCCGTTGTTCTGCGTGCAGACGCACTGTTCCTCTATGCTTTGCTGCGACCGGCGCACCCCGAAACACTATCGCGCCGCGTCTTTTGCTTCAGAGACGCACCCAATAACACAGTCGCACCGCGTCCTTTGCCTCAGAGACGCCCCTGAGCCTTTACTGTACTGCGTCCCGGCGCACTTGCCCTTCACTGAACCTGCGTCCCTTCAGATATAAAAGATATGAGGACTTCAGAACCAACCCAAACACTCAGATCCACAGATCTGATCATGCGCCATAGAGATCACAGTCCATTAGAAGATTCGCCCTCATAGATCTGGACTAGATCTCACCAAAAGATATTCAACCAAGATGATGCTTAATCCAAATGAACTCCTTTCCTTTATATAGGCAAGCTTCTCCCCAAAACATGGAACAATACCACGAGCCAACACCATAGAAACACAAAACCGTCGGCTAGATACCACGCAAGAAACCCCCACGTGCTTTTCTCTGCCTTGAAATGTGTGCACTGGGCGGACGCACCTCCTGAACGGTTGGTCGGCGTCCCTGGACGCGGGTTCTGTATGGTATACCTGCGGGGACGCACTTGCTGAACATATTTCCTGCGTCCTTCTTGATTTATCACCTGAATGGGTTTGCCATCAAGGACAACACCTGAATCATAATGCCAACAGCGTTGTAGTTTCCTTCAAATGGCCTCTAGACCTTCGCAAAAGTCTACGATCAACTTCTACAGACCTTTAACAGATAGGTTATCTAATTACGTGCATCATAGACTAGCCTCAGATCGAAATCCACACATATTTGCTTAAGTGCTTTATAAACTTAACAGAAAGTATTATAACCTTCGCGTAAATACTTAACATGTATTGCGTTCAATTAATAAAACTTATCCAGTGAATTCGCGCATCAATACATCATTATTTCATAAAGACATTATCTCATCACAACATATATTGCAAACATAAACAACAGAAGGAAACAAATAAAACATATGAATTTCTCCAACAGTCTTCTTTATTGATCTTTAGTATAAGGTTACAAACTCAAAAATTGCTTGCACACTCAGCTACAGGGGTCTGCGCACTCAGCTGCAGACACTACTTTGGGCCTCTACGCACTCATCTGCAGAGCCTTTTCCTCCTCTAAGACTTACTTCTCTACGCTAACTCTCTAAGACTCCATTCGTCGTACCCATAGACAAAAGCATAGATCTACCTTAGACTCTCTAAGACACACCTATTTATACAATCCCATGGTCCGTGGACCAAGGGTAGATCTCAAAACCGACTCAAACTTTACATAAACGAGGGTAAAAACCATTTTTGACTCCTATATACCAAAGTACTCCACATCCATAATTAGTGGAGACTTTACATCTTTTTGTCAAAATTTACATCAAAACTTGGGTTTTTAACCCAAAACTGACCTAGGGGACCCCATCCCAACAGGACCCCAACACAAAGGTCGTGACTCACCCTCGAGTCACTTGGCTCGTGCGGTGATCTTGTTGCGAAGATCCCCCAACTCCACCTGCACAACTTCTACCTCAACAACGCTCTATGTAGCTGCCTGCTTCACTTGTTCGATGAGCTGCTCCATAGTTGGTCCTTCGCCGGCCAACTTGATCTTCTGCTGTGTGAGCTGCAAGTTTGTCAGCTTCTCCTAAATGTTGGTTGAGACTTGGTAGGCTTCTTCCAACCAAGGACCCAACCTGGCCTTAAGCACTACCTCTTTTTTCTGAGTTGCTTCCACCTGTGCGAGGAGCTGCTTCCCCTCCTGCAACTTGGTGAGGCGCTGCGCTGTAGCAATTGAGCACGCCGTCTCACTAATCTCATCATTCTTATTTTTTAGCTGGCGGATCTCTGTACTCAATATCTATAGGTTGGGGTATTCCTACAGGGTCATCACCAACTCCATTGCCTGTTCAAACAAGGCTGTGCAGTCAATGACTGCAACATCTACAGTAGCCATTCCTTCCTTGATGGCAGCACCACACTGCTCCCCGACCTCGGGCGGATTTGAAGGCTGTGATTTGAGCTGCAGCTCCATGATTTTCACATTGAGTTCAAATTGAACTCTTGTTACTTATGCGTTTTCTTGACAGATGCTTGCAGCTAGTTTCCAGATCTTGGCCTCTAGTTGTGCGTCCTCAGGTATGTGCAACTTCAACACTGTTTTGCCCGCCTCTGCAACCATGACTGCCAAATGGGAGCTCCGTACCTGGATAATATCCCTTTCTTTAAGGGCCTGCATCTTCTCAGGAACATTTTTTCATTGTTCACCTGGTACTCGCTTATTAAACTGAGAGTGCGCTGCTCCTGAGCTCTCAATTTTGCTGTCACTCTTGCCTACAATGCATGAAGAAATTTGTTGGGGAGCGCTGAAATATTTAGGATGATGTTCTTGAGGGTAGTAATGATGATCTTATCATTTTCTAATTCTGCGCTCAGGGAACCCTCTGGTAGAGCCATTTTTCTAAGGTCCATTGTTCTTACTAGTTCTGCAGCCTGACTTGTCCCCAGTGCCATGCTCGTCTGTCCGGTGCTCACTTGTCCTACGCCCACCTGTATTTGGCTAGTTTGGATCTTCAGTTTGCGCAGATCCTTCTAGATATTTTCCAGTAACTGCATGTACTGTTGCTCAAATTTCTGCAATAGTTCGGTTTTAGTGTCGTGCACCTTGTCACCGATCTCATCGAGATCGCCCTCTGTTAGGGTGAGGGGATCCATCTGTGCTTTAAACGACTTCGTCTTCTTGCGGGAACCTTCCTCCTATTGCTGTTCTCTGCGCTTCCTTAGTCGAAATGGGGTGCTATTCCCCTCATCGCCGCCACCGCCCTACGTAGACTCCTCTTCCTCCTTAGTTTCGGGTGAAGGGGATTTTCCGCTTTGCTCGGAGTTGCGTTGTTCTTGTTCAACTTGTTCCTTTGTAGCACGTTCATTTTCCATTCGAGCCTTCTCTTCCGCTTCCTTCTTCTACTGCACGACCAACTTTTGTGCCACCTATTTTGCTGCATCCTTCCATTTCTTCTCAATTGAGCTCCCCGTGCCTTTGTTGGTACCTGCATCTAAGTTAGACGGGGTGTGCCAATTGAGCGTCCATCGCTTGATCACTTCCTGTATGGAATCATCGGTGACCAAATACGGCAAATCGAACCACTTCTGTTATGGGTCCTTCTGTGCTTGAATGTAGAAGTGGTGGAAATCTACCTTGAACTCAGCATACATGGACTACTGCTCATACAAGGTTGTGTACAACCTTGGGTGCTGGTTGATGGCCATGTAGAAGCTCGCTTCCATCAACACCCAAAAAATCTTCGTTTTTGTGACCCGCGCAGGGTCCTTTGTGGCCTAGAGGGAGGCGAACTGCATGACCTCCGACAATCCTTCCTTCAGTGGAGGAAATTTGCTGTCCTCAAGTAGATCCCCTGCGACCAGCACGATGGAGAGTAGTAACCATATGTAGTGGAAGGGCTTGCTCTCATCTTGGACCTCGCGACAATTTGTAAGAAATTCATTGCATAAATTTCGTGACTAGTTAAACTGCACGCCCTCTGCACATTGTTCAGCTAACGATATCATAGGCACCGAAACCTCATCCCCGTGACGCTTTCTCATAACATTTCCGGCCAGTATTTGGGTGGAAATATTCACCGCAGGGTCATTGATGGACGTGATGGAATAGATGCACGGCTTCTTGATAAGCTCAAACTTCTTTTTCATCTTTTCTACCAAGTCTCTCTCGCCTGTCTTTCCACCAAAATCCTTGGACGGATTCAAAGCCTCATGTGGCAGGTGCATGATCCTGTGGATGAGCATATCCGTGATGGTTATAGGTGCGCCAAGCCATAAGCACCCATTGTGCACTAGAGTAAGTAGCTGCCGCACATAGGTGGTGTTAATATTAGTGCGGTGGTAGTGGGGCACTCATAGCAGGTTCAACAACCCAGAGTTCTCCACTCCGCGGATCCATTCAAATATATCCAACTCAGTAACACTTGAGTCTGGGTAATGCATGCGCCTCATATAATTTTTTGTCACGAAGTGAGGGAACCACTCATGGTCAGCCAGGTCCCAATCCTCCATTTTTAACAGGGGAACCTGTGCAAGGCGCGGTCCTTCAAAATTTATCTTCTTCGACAATAGGGGCGTGTGAATGAGGAACTTGTCGGAGTCTGGGTCCTTGTGGACCTTCGCCTTCCATTTTCGTGGAGGGATATATTTAGAAAATTTGGTGATGGGCTCCGTTCCTCAATGTCTATATCCTCAATGCCCTGTTCAACTTCCAAATCCACCACCTTCTCGGGATGCTTGTCCTTCTTCTGCATTTGAGCGATAATATGTTTCCTAGGCGATTCATGCACTAGCACCAACCTCTTCTACTTGTCTTTATGTGTCTTCTGGGTTTCTCGCACAGGTGTAGGTTTCGTCCTAGGTGACCTCGGCACTGTAGGCAAAGGAGTCGGAGTTTCCATGGCCACCACCTCTGGAGCATCTCCTTCAGATGCAATGTCTCCCCCAGTGCTCACAGTCTCAGCAGGGCTCGGACCCAACATGGTTTCCACGATAAATTTATGGTTTAACTCAGGAAAATTGGTAAATGTAGGGCTCGCGACCAAATCCTAAATTAAAAAGCATCTCATAAGTAACAGACAACTCGACAAAAACTCTAAGTGTGCAAAGTGTTCATTGTTGGACCGACACGCTTAATTTATAGGGGATTTTGAATTCAAATCCGACCGTTCCCCCCAAAATTCGTTCATTAATGTTGGTTTGGTGACAGTTCTTGAAATATTTTAACCTTAAATTTCGCCTGCCCGCTCCTCTTAATCGTCTCCTGGCTGCTAAATCATGAATAATGACTCTAATGGTCACTTTCTAGCTGTGCTGTGCATATCTCATTTCACAGTGCAAATACCTTCGTGTAGACTCTGATACTATGACATCTCCCTTTTGCGCGTAGCCCCTCTATCGTGTAGTTCCTCAAACTGGGCAGTGTAGTTTATAGTTCCGCGCTCCCTTGCAGCTACCTGGAGCACTAAGACTGTCCTTCCATCATATAGTCATTGAGTTGAATCTCCTGTATATGGCTTCAATCAGCTTCCATTCACATTTCTTGGAAAAGGTTCTCCATTCAGCTTCGTGAGCTGAACCGTGCCTCCATCTGTAATTTCTTTGATGACATATGGCCCAAGCCAGTGCATCTGAAACTTTCCTGAAAAGTTAGCGAACTTACTATCATATAATAAAACCAAGTCATTTACCTTAAGCATGTACAACTTGATGTGTTGATTGTGCCATGCTTTTTCACGTTCCTTCTGTACTTGCTGATGGAATCCAGCTAAGAATCTTTCTTCTTCGAGCTCCATTAGCTGGGCAAGCCGCTCTTCCAAGGCTTCGCGATCTGCCATCCTTGTGAAAGCTGCTATGTGGAGACTAGGCATGATATATTCCATAGACATCATGGCTTCAACGCCATAGACCAATCGAAAAGGTGTCTGACCTGTTAGATTTTTGCAAGTAGTCCTGTACGCCCATAGTACTCCTTATATGCGCATGTCCCAATCATTCCGCTGCGAGTTGAAAATATTTGTAAGCACGTCCTTCGAGATCTTATTAAAGGCCTCCACTATCCCGTTAGTCTGCGGATGATACAGTGTGCTCTTTTGATGATAAACCTGGAACTCTTCAGTCAGTGCGCTGATTGTCTCATTGAGGAAGTGCGTACCGCGGTCGCTCATTAATACTTTTGGGCAGCCGAATCTGGTTAACACGTACTTGAACAAGAACTTTGTTGCTGTGGCCCATGTACAATCCTTCATAGACTGTGCCTCCACCCATCTGGTCAGCACCTGTTTTCGTGCCTGGGGGCTAGACCGGTCCTACAAAGTCAATGGTCCAATTCTCAAATGGCTGTAATGACACCTGAGGGCTCAGTGGCAGCTCATCCCTTCGTGATGGTCTGCCCATTCTCTGACATGCACCGCATGCCCTACAATATTCTTTGGTATCCTTATGTAACGTAGGCCACCACAAACCCATGCACAAAATATTTTGCATTGTCACTTTTCCTGCATAACGTCCTCCCACAACTCCATGAGCTTCAACCAGGATGCTATTTCGTTCAAAATTGGGCACATACCATTAGAGTATCTCATCTAAACCCATCTTATATAAATTTCGTTCAATTGCTGAGAAATTTGCTGCTCGAACTACTAATTCTTTCTTCTGCTGACTGGTTTATCCTTCTGGAGCTGTCCCTGTAGTCAAAAAGTGGATAATATATGCAAAATGATTATCCAATACGCGCACCACGAAGAGCTACACATCAGGTAGCCCTTCCTGCAAATTAGTAGGCTTCTCCCCTATTTTAATTTGCGACAAATGGTTAGGTCCCGTATTCAACCTTCCTGGCTTCACAATTACTTCAAACTCATATTCTTGAAATAACAAAAACCATTTTCATATTCCCCCCCCCCCCCCAACACAGGCTTATTGACTAGGTATTTCAAGGCGGAATGATCTGTGTACATCTTGAAATGTCCGCCCAACAGATAGTGTCTGAAATTTTGAAGCACATACACCATAGCCAATCCTTTGTGCTCTATTATTGAGTAATTATTCTCAGCCTTTGATAATTTCCTGCTCGCAAAGGCTATAGGGTGATCCATCTCTCCTTCATTGTCTTGTGTCAACACTGCTCCCAACGCAATACACGAGGCATCAACGTGCACATGGAATTCCTTCTTCCAATCCGGGAAGACCAAGATCGGCATGATCACCATCTTTTCCTTTAATACATCTAGACTACGCTGACATTCTTCATCCCAACAGATTGTAGCATCCTTCTTTAATAGCTTCTCCATACGCACGGTAATATAAGTATAAGCCTTGATGAACTTTTGATAATATCCAGTAAGGCCCAACGTTGCACGCAACTATTTGACACTCCCTGAGGCCTCTGAGTTGACTATTACCGTGATCTTGGTGGGGTCCACCATTAATACTTTCTTGCACACCACATGACCCAGTAAAATCCCGAAGGGGATGCAGAATAAACACTTCTTTAGGTTTAGCACGATCTGATATCTTCGACACATAGCCAACATTAAGCGTAGACTAGCTACATGGCGCTTTACTAACCCAAACATTGTCCAACCATAAAAATATACCTCCAAGAATTTGTGAATAAATTTCTTGAATGTCGCGATGATTATGCAAGAGAATATCGCCGGTGAATTATTGAGTCCAAATGGCATTACCGTATACTAGAAACAACCCCATTTTGTTGTGAAGGTTGTTTTTCTCTTGTCTTCTGGTGCAATATCAATTTATCTAGCACCTCATCAGTAAATGGTGTAGGAAGAGGATCATGGACGTAGGCATCGTTAAGCTTTATTAGATCTACACAAATCCTTATTTCTCCCTTTTACTTCTTTTCTTGAACCACCATCGGCCTCACCCAATGAGATTCTTCCACTGGTTCGATGATGCCTACTTCTAGCATCTTATCCAACTCCAAGCGAACCTTTTCCTTATATTTGGGATTAAGGTGATACGGTCTCTACTTAATAGGCTTCGCGTCCAGCTTCAAAGTAATTTTCATCACACCTAAGTCACCTATGATGCCTTTTAAGTCTGAAAATTTTGTAGGAAAAAGATCCTGGTACTCGCAGAGTAACTCAACAACTTTATCCACTGTGGCATCATCCCAGTAATCTCCGATCTTCGCAAATTTTGGTTCTTCTTTAGTACCAATGTTCACTTGCTTGGTTTTCAGTAGTGCAGTGATGTCTGGATTTTCTATATGCAGACCTTTGACCTCACAGTGGCCTTCTGCCTTTGGGATATTAATATTTATTGGATCTTCATCCTCCCCATCAGTATTCACATTATAGCATTCCAGCGCATGGCGCAGCTAGGTGCTCCAATCTGGTTGAACCAACTCCAAAGGATCCTGTGGAATTCTGAAGATCACACCTTAACCTCTTGCAGAGTTTCATCAAGGCTTTCGAACACATCCTCAAAACTGAAGGTCATAAAAAATGTTTCCCTTAATATATCCCACTCCGCAGTGCCATGGCGGAACTCTGTTTCCATGTACCAATTCATGGGGATTATATCTAGAGTATGACAGAATAAGTGCATCCACTTTGGCTGCGGCTTTGTTCTGTAGACTTTAGTCCATCTTGCCAAATGATCGCATGGATCATTTCTCCCATCATATTTCTCGGCTAATCGTACCTTCAGATGACCAAATCACAACCTCATCATCCTCCTGTAATCGTGCCATTCATCAAAGCTGTCTTTGCGCGTACCCCACCATTGTGTGGGTGTAGCGCACAACACCAAATCGAGTGCTTCCAAGAGATGATCCTCAGGGACTTCTCATTCGAAGGCATCCAAAAAATTATCTACGCAAGTTAAACCATCATAATAAGGTAAATTTATTACCTCTGATGACACATAGCATAGTGATTTAGTCATCATGTTGTAGTGTAGCGTAGATACTTCATGCAACCTATTCTGCCAATGCTCCAATTCTTCATCTGAATCTGAGGTATAGGAACTCTCCCGATCCCATGCAATTCATTCATCAACTATTGGTTTAATCTAATCTTAGTCTCACACTGTTATTTTGTAAATTTGATCCAAGTCATCATCACTTTCTTCATAGTCACGGACCGCTTCAGTATAGCATGGTCCTTCTGTAGGGTCCAATGGTACTACAACGCGGAGTGATTTCCTTTCAAACGGAATTGTCCGCTTCTTCAAGTTGATGAGCCCATTCATATCAATAGCCCAATCAATTCCAAGGAGCATAGAGTATGGATTTCTATCATAAAAAATTTCTATCACTTCAAAATCAGCCAGCACGCTCGCACCTTCTATATCTATGGTGACTCCATGCAGTCGTCCCATAGGGATAATATTCTCCTGGTTCACCATCCTTAGTTGAATCGGAGACCATTGTAGTGCAGGTCTCCCCATTCTCTCCCATGTTTTTTTTAGGAAAAAAGTTTGCATCAGACCCTAGATCCAAAATAACCTGGTCCATCTCATAGTCTCCTATCCATGTAGTGAGCCTCATCTCGTGCCCTGTTCTTGTCTTATGTTTTCCAATCTTTCTAACTGCGTAGTGTCCATCAGGAGCATTTTCTTTACCAACACACTTATTTATCAACTCTTGTAATCCCTTCATAGCCTTACTATCATGTAGAAGTTTCATGAAAGTTTCTAGGAACGTGGTGAGTACAGAGGGATCAATCTCTATGGGCGCGCTGGGTTCTGGTAGTTTGTCTTGACTTCCTAAGGTAGATTCCCTAGCGAAGATTTTCTTCGCCTCCATAAATGTTTCCTTTGCGCATTCTAGATTGAAGCTAACTTCCTTTTCTGGGGCCTTGCAGACCCATCCATCCTATTTAGGTTGTTTTCCTTTATCGTCACCAGTCATGATTCCACTTCTCAGTACGATATTCACATTGGGATCCTCCTCGCGGGGCTCAACCCTCATCATTTGTAAGTTCTGTGTAGGGTGTTGAGGCCGCACCTTCTTCTCGTGCATCTTGGCTATCAACGTAGGGCATTTTTCTATTGTATGGTCAAACTAAGTGCAGTACTAACATGATGGGTGCGTTTGACTCTGACACTCCCGCGTGTAGTGCCCTGGCATCCTGAAATTATAAAAAATAACCTGTCCATGATCCCTACTAGGTCCTCCTCCTCCTTGACCTTGTCCGTGCCCCTGATATCCTCCGCGCGCTCCCCCAACGCCCTGATCTAGAGGCCAAGATTCTGCTTGCATTTGATACACAGGTATCCTTTTGGTCATCAATTCATAGCTACTACAGTGGTGCTCATCGTGGCCCACCAATTTGTAGAAATCACAGAACAATTGTTGTGGTATCTGGACAAACATTTGCAGCAAATGACAATTATCTGTAACGTGTTTTCTGACCACCTGACAAATAGTGTGCCATAGCGCGGGTCCCGTACTTGGTCCTGCTGGAGCTTCCTGCCTCAGGGGCATTGGTCCCCCCTGTGATATAATTTGCAAAGATAGGGCAGTGATCTTTATCATGCCCCTAGCTCTTACACTTGAGGCACCAAACCTCCTCGCGCACCTCCGGCCTAGCCTCTTTTTCTTTTTTCAAGCTCTGCAATTCCAAGTAGAGGTTCTACAACTATGAGTGAATTTGTTGAATTCCAAAAGACACATCCTAAATAGGCGTTTCATGCGATCTCATCGTGATTTATAGGGCTTCCACCCGAGTCCCTATCTTCTGTTGCAATAGGGCAATCCTCAGGTGGGGGAGGAGCGAGGCTATAAACCACTCATGGTGCTCACTATTTGTGATTTTCATATTTGATTCACAGCTCACACACTTCAATCTTTGATCTAACTCCTGGGGTGTTTCACCATCCCTCATCGTGATTTCCTTGAATCCAACTACTAATTGTGAGGTAGACTTAGGCTTACTGAATTCTTTATTCAACTCGGCCTTAGTGTTTACTAACGATGCCAAGCGATTATCAGTGTAGTACTTGACATACCATGTCAGCACACGATCCTGTAGAGTGGTAACCAACTGCACCTTCTTGATATTATGATTCGTAATTTGTTGCACTGTCCACACAGCATTCGCAAAAAACCAAAATTGATTTGCATCCTCACTCCCGATACCCTTGAAAACTAGTAACTTCATTGTATTCGACATGTTGAACGGTGGCAGTAGTAGTGGCGGTGTGGGTGAAGTTGTATGTTGTGGAGGTGAAGGTGGAGGTGGAGTGGATGGATGATGAGTTCATGGAAAACCCTAGCTTATTAGCTATACAACACTCCGCGGTGAAGCCTATACTGTCCCCTCGTCGTCGCCTGAAGGAGGCCCAATCAATGAGCTATATTCAAGACCTGTTTTCCCTTGATCTCTGAAAATATTTCCACTCGTAGTCC
The DNA here is from genome assembly GCA_031772625.1 of Pinus tabuliformis. Taxonomy (NCBI): domain Eukaryota; kingdom Viridiplantae; phylum Streptophyta; class Pinopsida; order Pinales; family Pinaceae; genus Pinus; species Pinus tabuliformis. The sequence goes on along the minus strand of CM062817.1, from coordinate 587,921,297 downwards.
TTTGAAGAAGCGTCGCTTTGCTTCACTGTAGATGACTGAGGTATCAACTGCGAATTCTGTCACAAATCCTCCTATGAATCGATCAAGCTAGTGGTCAAAAGCGCGTGTGATCTTATATTCAAAAGCTTCCAACCTCGCACTAGTTCCGAAGTCCACACTATTGGACCGTCGAGTCTCCACCTTCCTTGGTCGTCTGCCAATTTAGCTATCCAATCATATAACTCGATCGGGAAGGTGCAGAAGAAAATTTTGTGTATTTCTATGTACAAATATTTACCCAACCACTATTCTTTTTTCAGGAATGTATTTCTGTTCTCTTGTGTCGCAAATTCGTGGATGTTTCTGTCCAACCACTTCTCAATTTCCTTTTTGGTCGGATTCTAGTGATGCAACATCACACATCTCTTTATGCAGATCCCGATCCCGACAATGGAACCATTTGTTGGCTTAATGGGTCCTGACACAGGTTTAGAGTTAGTTGTGCTAAACAAAACCATACATTACTGACCCTTTCGGCATCAACTGGCGTAGCATGGACTGAAGTCTCACTCGAAGCAGTATGGGGGGATGCTGGAACCAATTTTTCACACCCAGAGATCAGTGTGATGTCCTTTGTATGTCCTGGATCTGCCTTCAGACAGATCTCTAAGCCCTTAGGGCTTGGCATTGTAGTTTCCTTCAAATGGCCTTTAGACCTCCGCGAAAGTCTATGATCGGCTTCTGTGGACCTTTAACAAATAGGTTATCTAATTACGCGCTTCATAGATTAGCCTCAGATCAGAATCCACACAGATTTTCTTAAGTTCTTAATAAACTTAAAAGAAAATATTATAACCTTTGCGTAAATAGTTAACATGTATTGCATTCAATTAATAAGACTTATCTAGTAAATTCATGCATCAATACATCATTATTTCATAAAGACATTATCTCATCACAACATATATCACAAACATAAACAACAGAAGGAAACATATAAAACGTATGAATTTCTCTAACAATATTCTTTATTGATCTTTAGTATAAGGTTACAGACTGAAAAATTCCCTGCGCACTCAACTGCAGGGGTCCGCGCACTCAGCTGCAGACACTACTCTAGGCCTCTACACACTTAGTTGTAGAACATTTTCCTCCTCTAAGACTTACTTCTTTGTGCTAACTCTCTAAGACTCCATTCGCCGTACCCATAGACAAAAGCATATATCTACCTTAGACTCTCTAAGAAACACCTATTTATACAATCCCATGGTGCACGAACCAAGGGTAGATCTCAAAATCGACTCAAACTTTACATAAACGAGGGTAAAAACCCTTTTTGACTCCTATCTACCTACGCACTTCGTATCCACAATTCGCAGAGACTTTACATCTTTTTGTCAAAATTTACATCAAAACTTGAGATTTTAACCCAAAACTGATCCAGGGGACCCCATCCCAACAGTTTCCCCCAAAATTCGACCATTAATACTGCTTTGGTGGTAGATCTTCAAAGATTTTGGCCTTAAATACCGCCAGCCTGCTCCTCTTAACCATATTCTAGCTGTCAAATCATGAACAATGACTCTAATGGTCACTTTCCTACTGAGCTGTGAGGTACCTCGCTTCATAGCACAACTTGATAGGTTGTATCCATATCATCTTGCGCTTACCCCGTCCGCTGCATAGTCCTCCAACCGTAGAAGTGTAGTTTATAGTCCCGCACTCCCTTGCAACTGCATGGAGCACTAAGACTATCCCACCATCATATAGTTATTGAGCCAGATCCCCTCTATATGTCTTCAAGCAGCTTCCATTCACCCTTCCCGGAAAAGGTTCTCCATTCAGCTTCGCAAGATGAACTACGCCTCCATCTGTAACTCATTTGATAATATATGGGCCCAACCAATGCATCTGAAATTTCTCTGGAAACTTAGTGAATTTACTATCATATAATAAAACCAGATCATTTACTTTGAACGTGCGCAGCTTGATGTGTCATCGTGCCATGATTTTTCAGGTTCCTTCTGTACTTGATGATGGAATCTAGCCAAGAATTGGTCCTCTTCAAGCTCCATCAACTGCGCGAGATGTTCCTCCAAGGCTTCACAATCTGCCATTCCTATGAAAGACACTATGCATAGACTAGGCATCATAGCTTCTACACCATAGACCAATCTAAAAGGTGTCTGTGCTATTAGCTTTTTACAAGTAGTCCTGTACGCCCATATCACTATAGGTACATGCACATCCCAGTCATTCCGCTGTGCATTACAAATCTTTGTCAGCGCATTCTCCAAAACCTTATTAATGGCCTCTACTGTTCAATTAGCCTGAGGATGATACAAGGTGCTCTTCTGATGATAGACCTGTAACTCCTCAGTCAACATGCTGATTGTCTGATTTAGGAAGTGCATACCTTGATCACTCATCAATACTTTGGGCTGCCAAATCTGGTTAACACATACTCAAACAAAAACTTTGTTGTTGTAGCCCCTGTGCAATCCTTCACCGGCTGTGCTTCTATCCATCTGGTTAGATATTCCATCGCGGTGATGATATAGCACACACCTGTCTTCTTCCCTAGGGGCTGAATTGTCCCAAAGAAATCAATTGTCCATTTTTCAAATGGCTGCAATGATACTTAAGGATTTAGTGGCAACTCGTCCCTCTGCGATGGTCTGCCCATTCATTGACATGCATCGCATTTCCTACAATACGCTTTAAAATATTTATGTAGCGTAGGCCACCATAAACTTGAGTGAAAAATCTTCTGTGTTGTCGCCTTTCCTGCATAATTGTGACACAGGCAAGTTCCCTCTGCGGGTAGAGGCAACCCCTCTAGCCCTAGAGTGGGTCTAGTCACCGCAAAGACAATACCAAAGCAAATTTCCTTAGAAAGTTGATGCCATGAAGGCTTACCTTCAAATCATCGTTCAATGACATCCCTATTGTGTTGCTGCATTTCTCGTTCTTCTAATCACTTGTACCTAAAAACAACATATAGAACACAACCACGAACATAATAGAGTACAACAAAAAATATCTACTTAAAGAGTCAAGGAGCTTCAAGCTATCATTACACAATTCGACATACAATATAGGAAATAAGCTGTTGATTTTTACTAATATAAATTAAAATAGAACTTACAACCAGGCCTTGACGTCGTAAGCCTCCTTGAAGGGTCCTGTCAGCATGTCTCCACAAGAATTCACTCATAGACTGTCTCCCAAAAGACGAATAACTCTCTCTCCTACCCAAAACGCTAATTCTAGAACATTCTTACAATCAAGCAAACTCCACTCAAAACCATCCCAAGCTAAGTTATATGAGAGGCTACTTCCACACTCTAGCAAAACTTCTCTACTTTTACTATTGAATTCTTGACCTCTGAAGCTACCAAGCTAGTTGATCTTAGCCATGGAGGAGGTATTTATAGGAGGAGGAGCTTCCATAAGAGATGGGAGAAGATCCTATCCCTTTGAGAGGTTGCACAAAATGTGGAACAACCATCCCAAAGGAGAGAGGTGAGCTCATCTGATCCAACAACGAACCCTAGGACAGCCCATGAAGCTGTTACACTTCGAAGCTTCGACAGTGTGTTTAAAAAACTTGCCAAAAGTAGCTCAGCATGAGTGCAACATAGAGACAGAGTGCAGATTTTGCTAGGGTTAGTGAAATCTTGGCCATCTTCACGGGTGGAACAACTGCTGACCCGTGATGACCCATAAACATAGGTAAAAAGGGGTCTGCTCCAGGAGTAATGAACTGAGGTATTATTCCTGAGATGACAAGGAAGACATTGACACATAATTTGCAACATGACACAAGGTAGATGTCAATAACATGAACCAACAGTGTCCGGAATCAGGGAATGCGGGGTCGGTGACAAATTACTGTGTAATAGATGCCCCCTAAAGGATGAAGGCCGAGAGAGTGGGAGGGGTGAAATGCTTTATGAATCCATAACTAAAACAGAGCACCATCGCGGAGAACTTGCAAACGCAAGTCCAACTGATATCTATGATACATGAGTACATAGTGAAAGGAAATACATGTGCATAAGGCATGGGCGCAACCATCCAGAAGATAAACATAAATGATCTGTGCTATGGACATAGCCATCCAATAAAAAGGACCATATGAAAGACTCAGGTATGGTCACAAACATCTAAGCAAAAGAGTCATATATACAATCATGAACCAATCCACACAACCTAGACTTGTGTAATCTGAGCCCAGGGTCTTGAATTCCAACCCGATCATGGTACAATTCTAATATGTCAATAGATGCATTGAAGTTGAGCATACTAGAAAATTGCCTGATTACCGGTCAATGATGTAAACCGTTAACAAGCATGAGAGAGACCACCAATAATGTCAATGGTTCTCAAGGTACCATTAGTACAATTCAAAAAGGGTGAAGAATGATCTGAAGTCGAACACCTATGAAATCACCTGATCGAGGGCCAATGATGAAAGCCTATTGTCGAATGCGAAGAGCTTGCCATTAAGGCATGCAAGCTCCAAGGTACCAGAAAGGAGTCTCTAGATCAACTTCACGGATAATGAGCTGAAGTCGACAGGAAGCGATTGGTTGAAGGAGGGCCATAATGTTTCCCACATCACCGATGCGGGACAAAGGAACACGATGAATGTGGATGAGACAGAGATTTTGAGGAAGGTGTGTAAGGATACAAACTACAAAGGATTAAGCTTTTGAACATATTAGCGACACGACTCCAGAGTTTGGCAGCATTTTGGTACCAAGGGATCAAAGGTCATGATGATGCAACAAGGATAAGATGGAATGAGGCAAAATGGATACCCCAAAACCTGAAAGGCCAATGATAGTGAGGATATCCCAACCTGACACGAAGCAGAAAGAGTGTCGATGTTCAAGAGAAAAAAATTCCCGTAATAATTAATACAACCAATAGAATACTTCCAAATTTTCCCCCACCATATTTTGCGAGTACCCCAATTATTTTTGAAACACAAGCTTGAAGGGGATAACATATGCTTGTAATGTAAGTTTGTCCTTCAGACAAATCCAACTTAGTCAATTTTAACGAGCCCTAGGAAGGAGAATCTCGGTCTCATCATGATGACAAGTCCAATGTCGTCAGGGTTTAACGAGTCCGACATAGGTAAAACTCAGAGTCTTTTTCATATTTAGAGAGTTTGAAAAAGACATGGAAAAGAAAACTCCAAAGGTCCCTTTTTGTAAATTTGTCCCTCGAATTCGAAAAGGTAGAAAACAATATCCAAGGGAACCTATTGACCATGATAGATCAACGTATACCTTTTTCGTAAGTAATCTATCCCAGTCCGTAAAAGGGGTAAACTTATACTGGGTAGATGACACTTCACAACCTTTAACGAGTTCAAAGCGATAAGAGCTCGGCCATATTTTCATTTTTAAAGGGTCGGAAAAGAGCTGAAAGCGAACCCACATTTTTATTCTTTTTAACGAGTCAAAAAGGGGAAAACACTCGGCAATGTTTTCATCTTTTACGAGTCAGAAAAGAGTTTAAAGGTGACTCGTCCTGGAGGAACGAGTGGTATAAAGGGTAGCAACTGGTTCCGGCAATGGTGGAATTGCTCAAAACATGTAATGGTCAAGAGGCTGGCTAATAAAACCACTCATCGCTGTGGTCCCTCAGGAAAGGACAAACAACCAAGTGAAAGCATATGATCGGCCAAAGAGATGGTGGCGATGGAATGAAACAACCAAGGCTCATCTAGCAGAAATTAGTGGATCAAAGTGGTGATCACGAGGGTTAAAATTGGGCATGGGTTCATTTTTATGCAAGCTTGAACCATGGATAAATCTGCTTGGATTTAGTTTCATGTTTACACAAGCTTGAAACGAAAAACTATGCTTGCTATAAGTTTTCATGCCCTAATGACTCAATCGAGGTACATTCCCCCCAAGTTTCCTTTCAGTCAACTAGGAATGAAGGTTCACTTGTGAGATCTTGGAAAGACTCGACTGGGATTTTACGAGATCTTAATCAAAGACTCGATTTGAAAAGAGAGCTGCTTAATTTTTTAATGAGGTTGACACAGTAAAATAGATATCCTCAAGACCCTTGTTTCATTTTTTAACGAGCTTGACACAAGACAAAGAACTATGCTCCGAACCCTTGTTTCATTTTTTAACGATCTTGACACAAGAAAAGGAAATATGCTCTGCATCTCTTGTTTCATTTTTTATTGAGGTTGACACAGGAAAAAGAACTATCCTCATCTCTTCTTTCATTTTTTAATGAGGTTGACACAAGAAAAATAACTGTCCTCATCTCTTGTTTCATTTTTTAATGAGGTTGACACAAGAAAAGGAAATGTCCTCATCTCTTGTTTCATTTTTTGATGAGGCTGACACAAGAAAAAGAATTTTCCTCATTACCCCTTGTTTCATTTTTTAACGAGGTTGACATGAGAAAATGAACCATCCTCATACCCTTTGGTTCATTTTTTAACGAGGTTGACCCAGGAACAAACTATCCTCAGACATCTTGATTCATTTTTTAACGAGGTTGACACAAGACAAAGTATCCTCGGTTAACTGTTCATGGACCATATGAGAACATGGCTCCCAAAAGGTCTTCACTTGACAAAAGGACCATGCTTCCAGAGGAATACATGTCATTTGGTACCAAAGACAGATCAGGTTCCAATGCCCCTAGTACATAATGTACTATACCATCTGTGTGATCATCAGCAGATGCGGAGACGGAACGGGTAGCCACATAATTGACCTATGGCGGGGAAGGTACTGCTTGCAAAAAAGAGTCGATAGGGGATGATGGTTGCAAAGGAGGCACCTGGTGACCAATGAACGACAGTTGATCAATAGTCACAATTTTTCCTTCGTGCGGAAAACAAACCACACAGAAAAGCAAAGAAACAAGAGCTCCCATGACATAAACATAGTCGCGTAAAAGGAGGAGATTGAAATCTAACAGACCTTGGAATACCATCACATCTATATAGACAATCTTTCCTCCCAAAGTAATAGGGAACTGAAGAAGGATCCCTAAGGGTTGACTGGTTCCTCCGTTGAAAGCCAACAGATTCTGGGTGACAGGCACAAGCTATGGGGAGCCCAAAGCTTTCCAAGTAGTAGAAGACATGATGCTAACAGACACACCTTCATCTAATATAGCGCCAGGTACCACCATATTATAGGCTTGTACTATGATCTGGAAAGGCGCATAAGACGAGAGGTGAAAAGCAGTCAAATGACTCCAATCAAAGGAAACGACAAAACTACTTGGTGGGGGTATCATATGATTGCCCCCATGCTCTGCAGGAATAGAATAAGGACTCTCCTGAATAGCTGGGATGGGAAGGCCACTCTTTGATTCATGAGAATCCCAGGAGAAGAACATGAGCAGTATGATCACCACTCTCTTCTGGAATAGAGTGAACAATTGGTGGCGAAACCAAGTCGACACTCTCTCCTACCAATGGTTGGTCGGGAATAGATACAAGAGAGTGAGGCTCAGGAAGAGAAAGATGGGCAAGAGATGATTCCAAGTCAATCTCTTTACCAACCGAGGGAGGATTAGAAGAAAGCCTCTGATAACCAACAGCAGTTGGGGTTGAGAGGCTGCAAGGTCTTCCAAAAATTTGGAAGATTTATCCATAAGCGGACAAAGGTGAAGAAGATGTTCCCCTTCACATAACCTATAGGGAAATTTAACCTTCCCTTTCTTCTTACCATTGCTAGCCAAGAGTGCAGCATTGACATGATCTCCAGAGGTCGATGGGGATGGTCAATCTAGATTTTGAGACCATACCTCTAAGACTCTGGGAATACTAGGATAGTCTCAGAGGAGATGGTCACCCTTACACAACCTGTAAGGGAATTTGACCTTACGTGGAGGTTCATAAGGTTTTCCGATGGGAGGTGCATTTGGAGTAACAACCGCATGGTCAACCCCTTGCTTAGTTGACTTCTTCTTCTTCTTCTTAGCCTCCTGGTTACTAGATTTGAAACTTTCACCAGGAAAAGTAGAAGAGGAAGGTGAAGAAATAGGGGAAGAAGGTGAGGGGTAAAACTTAGAATCATCATGCGATGATTCGAATGAAGGAGACGACGGGGCAGGAGTTGAGACACTCGGGATCACTGAGGTCGAAAATAACCAGATAGGTAAACCAATGATTAATGCAGCAAGGGACAACGTTGTGATATAAGGAGCACCAACATTTCCAAAAGAAGGAATAGGACCAGGATTCCCTTCCGAGGGGAATCCTTGACTGGTAGACTCTGGAAATGTTGCCATTGGAAATGGCCCTAAAGAATTACCAAGGAAGATCACTTTTACCAGGAATATTTCGTGGGAAGTTAATTTTAGAACACTGAAACAAAACTTTGCCTTTTCATCTTTTAAGAGTCAAGAAAAGGATGAAAGGTGACTCTATCACTTTTGATTGGAAACGAGCTCGAAAGGACAAGTGCTCAGATGATCCTTTTACTTTTAGAGAGTCGAAAAGGAACGAAAGTGACTGCTCTGGAACTCTAGGCAAAAGGTTTACCAAGCAAGCGTGAACTGCAGAATACCTCCTAACAAACCAAGAAGTACGAGCAAGCAATCTCCTTGAATGCTGTGTTCGATGTATCATGTCTGCAAGGTGACTGACTCAGCTTCCTATGGATGACAAGATTGCAACCTAGTGGGGTCTCCCATCATATACGTGATGGTACAGGGAGCATAAGTCCGTACTAGCACTTATCGAATCACAAAAGGAGGAATCACCCAACCTTAGTGAAAACAACAGCCACTAGGTTTAAAGACGCTGGAACACATCTCTAGCCTAGACCTCTAGATATGAGGGTTAAGTTTCAATGCTTCCTTAGGTTAATTCAATAAATTTTAGTAGTTAATCTTGAATTAAATTTCAGTTTCAAGGCCCTACCGAATGTATCTTCAAAAACTCCTAGAATGCAACTAAATGAGTAAAAGAACCATTTCTTTTCAATGAATGACTAACTAAAGAAAAGTGAGAGGTTCATTTCAAAGCAACCAAAGCGACAAGCAAGCAAATGCAAGCAAACCAACCAAGAGGAAAGAAAAATGCAAGCAATCAAATTAAGAGAATGAAAAATACATCGTTTGCTTTTCAACGTCTAAATGTCAAGAATTTACTAATGCAAAAGATTTTTCTCATTTCCTAATGCAAAAATGAATGCAATATTTTGATTTTTCAGACAAGAAACCAAATGCAAAACTCAAAACAATGCTAGTTTTAAGCCCTTTTCGAATGAAATCACTCAATAAATGAAGAGAAACATTCTACTCTAAAATGAATCAAAGACTCAAAACCAAGAAGATGTTTCTTTTTGCAAAACTAGAAAGCTTTCTCACTGACCGGGAAGCAATGTGATCTATGCCAAGTGAAGGAAGGAAACCAAATGAACAAGACTTGAAAGTTTTGGTAACCAAACGTCACATACCAATCAGGAAGATGAAAAAACAATTAATAAGGAGAAGCCTCAAACAAAGCAAGGGATCATGCCAAACACAACCCAAAGATCCAAACGAACAAGTAACCTAAGAAAAGCTAATGTTTCAAGAAACCCTAAGGTAAACAGGTCACACAGTTCAAGAGGAAAAGTTTCAAGGGAATGAAACCCAGAATCAAATATTCTAGCAATCAACAATTTGACACACAATAAAGAGGCAAAAGACAAGCTCAAAAGGATAGGACACACTAGCCAATCAGCAAACAAAACTTCAAAATTGAAACCTATAGGAATCTTCGTGAGCATAAGACTTACAACATGCGCTGAAAATGAAACGTCGCACCTCCCTAACTAGACACTTTGCGATGTTGTCGCCGAAATACACCAGTTAACAGTGCTGAGCCAATTTCAGAGCTCTTCGTGACTGTGAAGTGATTTAATTGCACCAAAAAGAAGAAGGCGCAACTAATTAGATAGTGTAGGCGCGACTATCTTCACGACTATCATAAAATAAACTATGATAACCCTAATTCAAAGGAACAAATTTGAAATTTAGCTGAGGGAAGGCCATACCTATCACCTATGATAGAGGGAAGACTACCAGGAGTAGTCAAAACAACCCATAACATGAATAATTCATCCCAAATGTAAAGGAGACAATAAACAAGCAAAACAAACTTAAATCAAATCAAAAGACAAAATACAAAGGTCCCTAGTATGGTCGCCAACTTGTGACAGAGGAAAGTTCCCTCTGCGAATAGAGGCAACCCCTCTAGCCCTAGAGGGGTCTAGTCACCACAAAGAGAATACCAAAGCAAATTTCCTTAGAAAGTTGATGCCATGAAGGCTTGCCTTCAAATTGTCGTTCAATGATGTCCCTATTGTGTCGCTCCAATTCTTGTTCTTCTAATCACTTGTACCTGAAAACAACATACATAATACAACCATGAACATAATAGAGTATGACAAAAACTATCTACTTAAAGAGTCAAGGAGCTTCAAGCTATCATTATGCAATTCGACATACGATATAGGAAATAAGCTGTTGATTTGTATTAATGTAAATTAAAGTAGAACTTACAACCAAGCCTTGACGTCGTAAGCCTCCTTGAAGGGTCCTGTCAGCATGTCTCCACAAGCATTCACTCATAGACTGTCTCCCAAAAGACGAATAACTCTCTCTCCTACCCAAAAGGCTAATGCTAGAACATTCTTACAATCAAGCAAACTCCACTCAAAACCATCCCAAGCTAAGTTATATGAGAGGCTACTTCCACACTCTAGCAAAACTTCTCTACTTTTACTATTGAATTCTTGAACTATGAAGCTACCAAGTTAGCTGATCTCAGCCATGGAGGAGGTATTTATAGGAGGAGGAGATTCCATAAGAGATGGGAGAAAGAGCTTATCCCTTTGAGAGGTTGCACAAAAGGTGGAACAACCATCCCAAAGGAGAGAGGCGAGATCATCTGATCCAACAACCAACCCTAGGACTGCCCATGAAGCTATTACACTTCGAAGCTTTGATAGTTTGTTTAAAAAACTCGCCAAAAGTAGCTCGGTGTGAGTGAAACACAGAGACATAGCGAAGACTTCGCTAGGGCTAGTGCAATCTTGGTCATCTTCACGGGTGGAACAACTGCTGACTCGCGACGACCCATAAACATAGGTAAAAAAGGGTCTGCTCCAGGAGAAATGAACTGAGGTATTCTTCCTGAGATGACAAGGAAGACATTGACACATAATTTGTAACATGACACAAGGCATATGTCAATAACATAGACCGACAGTGTTTGGAATCACGGAATGCGGGGTCTGTGAAAAATTATTGTGTAACAATAATGTCCTCCTACAGCCCCTCCATGAGATTCAACAAGGATGCTATGCCACTCAAAATTTGGCACATATCATCGCAATATCTCGTCGGCACCCATTTTATACAATTATATCCTGCAATCACAGAGAAATCTACCGCACGCACTACTAGTTCCTTCTTTTGCTGACTTGTACACACTTTTGGTGCCATTCCTGTAGTCAAAAAGTGGATAATATCTGCAAAGTGGTTATCTGCTATGCGCACCGCGAAGAGCTATGCATTGAGCAACCCTTCCTCCAAATTAGTAGGCTCCTCTCCTATCTCGATCTATGATAGATGGTCAGGTCCTGCATTCAACCTTCCTAGCTTCACAATCACCTCAAAGTCATACTCCTGGAATAGCAGCAACCATCAACAAATCTTCCCCCCCATCACAGGTTTATTGACTAGGTATTTCAAGGCAGAATGATTTGTGTACATTTTGAAATGTCCGCCGAACATATAGTGCTTGAACTTTTGAAGTGCGTACACCATAGCCAATCTTTCGCGCTCTTTTGTTGAGTAATTCTTTTCAGCCTTCGATAGTTTCCTACTCACGAAGGCTATAGGGTGGTCCATTCCTCCTTCACCAGCATGTGTTATCACTGCTCCCAATGCAATGAAAGAGGCATCGACATGTACATGGAATTTCTTCCTCCAATCCAGAAAGACCAAAATCAGTGTAGTGACCATCTTGTCCTTAAATACATCCAAACTGCATTGACATTCTTCATCCCAACATAATGTAGCATCCTTCTTCAGTAGTTTCTCCATGGGCACGGTAATATGAGCATAAGTCTTGATGAAATTCCTGTAATACCCTGTATGCCCGAGCGTAGCACGCAACTATTTGACACTTCTTGGGGCCTCCAAATTCAATATCACCATGATCTTGGCAGGGTCCACCATCTGCACTTGTGTGCACACCACATGACACAACAAAATCCCAAAGGGAACATAGAATAAACACTTCTTTAGATTTAACACGATCTAGTATCTGCGACACATATCCAGCATCAGGCGCAGACTTGCCACATGGCGCTTCACTAAACCGAACAATGTCCAGTAATCAAAATACACCTCTAAGAACTTATGAATGAACTCCTTAAATGATGTTATAACTACACGAGAGAATATCGCATGCACATTCTTAAGTCCAAATGGCATTACAGTATACATGAAACAATCCCATTATTTCATGAAGGTTTTTTTTCTCCTACCCTCTGGCGCGATCTTGATCTGATGGTACCTCGAAAACCCATCAGTGAGCGAATAGGCCTCCTACCCTCCAATGTTGTCCAATAATTCATCTGTAAACAACATTGGGAATGGGTCATGGATGCAGACATCATTAAGTTTCCTCAAGTCTATGCAAATCCTTATTTCTCCCTTCTGTTTCTTCTCCTAAACCACCATCAGGCTCACCTAATCAGATTCTTCCACATGTTCGATAATGCCTACTTCTAGCATCTTATCCAACTCCAAGTGAACCTTTTCCTTGTATTTGGGATTAAGGCAATACAATCTCTGCTTAGTAGGCTTCGCGCTTGGTTTCAAAGTGATTTTCATCCCACCCAAGTCGCCTATGGTGCCCTTTAGGTTCGAAAACTTGGTAGGAGAAAGAGCCTGGTACTCATGGAGTAACTCAACAACTTTATGCATTGTGGCATCGTCCTAGTAATCCCCAATCTTCGCAAATTTTGGCTCTGCCTCAGTACCAATGTTCACTTGCTTGGTTTTTAACAGCATGGTGATGTTCGAGTTTTCTCTTTGCGGACCTTCGACTTCGCGATGGCCTTATGCCTATGGAATATTAATATTTCTTGGATCTTCATCCTCCCCCTCAGTGGTCACATTATAGCATTCCAGTGCATGGCACAGCTAGGTGCTCCAATCTGCTTAAACCCACTACAAATGTTCCAGTGGGATTCTGAAGATCGCTACCTTAATCTCCTATAGAGCTTCATCAATGCTCTTGAACCCATCTTCAAAATTGAAGATCATTAAGAATCCTTCCCTTAATATATCCCACTCCACAGTGCCATGGAGGAGCTTTATTTCCAGATACCAATTAATAGGCATTATGTCCAAAGTATGACAGAATAAGTGCACCCACTCCGGCTGTGGCTCTATTCCATAATCTTTAGTCCATTTCACTAAATGATCGAGTAGATCATTTCTCCCATCATATTTTTCAGTGTGTTGAATTTTGGGACAAACAAATCGCAACCTCATCATCCTTCTGTAATCCCGTCATCCTTCAAAGCTGTCCTCGTGTGTACCCCACCATCGTGCGAGCATAGCACACAACGCCAAATCCAGTGCTTGGAAGTGATGATCCTCAGGGACTTCTTGTTCAAAAGTATCCAAAAAATTATCTACGTCAATTAAACCATCATAATAGGGTAAATTTCTTACCTCCGATGACACAAAACGCTACAATTTAGTCATCACGTTGCAGCGTAGTGTAGATAATTCATGCATTCGATTCTGCCAATGCTCCAATTATTCATCTGAATCTGAGGTACATGAACTTTCCCGGTCCCATGCAATCAATCCATCAGCTGTTGGATTAATCCTGCCTTGATCTTCCGTTGTTATCTTGTAGATCTGATCCAAGCCATCATCACTTTCTTCATAGTCATAGACCAGTTCAGTATAGCACGGTCCTTCTGCAGGGCCCAATGGTACTACAACCCAAAGTGATTTCCTCTCAAACGACATTGTCCTCTTCTTCAAGTTAATGACTCCATTCATATCAATGGCCTAGACAATTCCAAGGAGCGCGGGGTATGGATTACTGTCATCGACGATATATATTACTTTGAAATCAGCTAGCACGCTCACACCTTCTATATCCACTGTTACTCCATGCATTCGTCCCATAGGGATGATCTTCTTTTGGTTTTCCATTTTAAGCTGGATCAGAGACCACTGCAGCGCAGGTTTCCCCATTCTCTCCCATTTCTATTTAGGTAAAATGTTCGCGTGAGACCCTAGATCCAGAATGACATGGTCCATCTCATATTCTCCTATTTGCGCGGTGAGCCTCATTTCATGCCCTATTCTGGCCTTATGTTTGCCAATTTTTCTAACCATGCAGTGTCCATCGGGGTTGTTTTCTTTACCAGGACAGTTGTTTATCGATTCCGGTAGACCTTTCACAGCATTGCTATTGCGCAGAAGTTTCATGCAGGTCTCTAAGAACATGGTAAGTACAGAGGGATCAACCTTTGTAGGCGCGCTGGTTCTTGGAACTTTGTTCTGACTTCCTGAGGTAGATGCCTCAACGAAGCTTTTCTTGGCCTCCATAAACATTTCCTTCGTGCTCTCCAGATTGAACCCAGCTTCCTTTTTCGGGACCTTGCGGATCCATCCGTCCTCTTCAGGCTATTTTCCCTTTCATCCCCAATTTTAATCCCGCTTCTCAGCATGATATTCACATTCAGATCTTCCTCGCAGGGCTCAACTCTCATCATTTGTAAGTTTTGTGTAGGTTTCTAATGCTGCACCTTCTTCTCCAATATCTTAGATATCAAAACACAACACTCTTCAATAATGTGGTCAAATTGGCTCTAATATTGAGAGGACGGGCGTGTTTGATTCTGACACTCACTTGCGTAGTGCCCTGGTGTCCCACAGTTATAGCAAATAACCTGTCTGTGACCTCTACCAAGTCCTCCTCCTCCTTGGCCCCGTCCTCGTCCTTGATATCCTCTACGTGCTCCTTCGGTGCCCTACTCTGGAGGCCACGTTTCTGCTTGCATTCAATAGGTAGGTGTTCTTTCTATCATTAACTCATAGCTGTGATAGTGGCACTCATCGTGGCCCACCGATTTGTAGAAATCGTAGAACAAATGTTTGTGGTGTTTAAACGAACTTTTGCAGCAAATGACATTTATCCGTTACGTGTTTTCCAGCCACCTGACAAATAGCGCACCATAGCGCGACCCTCGCACTTGGTCCTGCTGGAGCTTCTGGCCTTAGGGGGATTGGTCCCCCTCCTGTAATATAATTTGTGAAGACAGGGCAATGGTCTTTATCATGCCCCTGACTCTTACACCTTAGGCACAAGACCTCCTCGCACACCACTGACTTAGCCTCCTTTTCCTTCTTCAGGCTCTGTAATTCCAAGTAGAGGTTCTGCAACTGGGAATGAATCTGCTGTACACCCAAGGTTGCATCCTGCATGGGCGTCGCATGTAACCTCATCACGATTTCCAGGGCCTCTGCCTGAGTTCCTATCTTTTGATGCAATAGAGAAATCCTCAGGTGGGGCAGAAGCGAGGCTATAAACCACTCGTGGTGCTGACCATCTGTAAGCTGCATATTAGCTTCGCTGATCACACATTTCAGCCTTTGATCTAACTCCCAAGGCACCTCATCAAACCTCATCATGATTTCCTTAAATCAAACCACTGACTGCGAGTCAGAATTAGGCTTACCAAACTCTTTATTTAAAGCATCCTTTGTCTCTGCTAACGTTGCCACCGATGATTAGAACAATACTTAATATACCATGTCAGTGCGTGATCCTGTAGAGTGGTGACCAACTGCGCCTTCTTTATATTGTCATCAGTAATCTGCTACACCGTCCACACAACATTCACAATAAACCAAAATTGATCGGTATCTTTGCTCCCTATACCCTTGAAAATCAACAACTTCATTGTATTCGACATGTTGAACCGTGGTGGTGGTGATGGAGGCATGGGAAAAGGTGTATGCTGTGGAGGTGGAGGTGGAGGTGGAGTGGATGGAAGATGTGTTCGTAAAAAACCCTGCCTTATTAGATTAACAACACTCCGCGGTGAAGCCTGTACTTCTCCCTCGTCGTCACTCGAAGGAGGTCCAATCAAAGGACTGTACTCTAGTTCTAATAATTCACGATTTCTAAAGATCCTCCCATTTCGCATAGATCCAAACATCAAGGCAATGGCATAACCCGTTTCTCACACACGAGCATCTTAATCCAGGTATTAATCGATCTTAGATACTTACCTTGCGATCCCTTGAAAAAGCGTCGATCTGCTTCATTGTAGCCGACTGAGGTGTCAACTGCGAATTCTGTTACAAACCCTCCTATAATCCGATCGAGCCAGTGATCAACAATGCATGCGACCTTGTCTTCAGAGGGTTCCAATATTTGTACCAGCTCCGGAGTCCACACTATTGGACCGTCAAGCTTCCACCTTCCTTGGCCGTCTACCAACTTAGCTATCCACTCGTATAATTCGATCGGGAAGGTGAAGAAGAAAATTTCATGTATTTCTGTGTAACAATATCTATCCAACCACTGCTCCTTTTACAGGAGTAGATTCCTTTTTTCTTGTGTCGCGAATTCGTGAAATATTCTATCCAACCACTTCTCAATTTCCTTCTTGGTCGGATTCTAGTGATGGAAGATCACACATCTCCTTAAGTAGATCCCGGTCCCGGCAACAAAACCATTTGTTGGCTTAGTGGGTCTTGACCCAGGTTCAGAGTTAATTGCGCCAAACAAAACCATACACTACTGGCCCTTTCATCATCAACTTGCGTAGCGCAGGATGAAGTCTCACCTGAAGCAGTATGGGGGGATGCTAGAACCAAGTTTCCACATCCAGAGATTAGTGTGATGTCTTTTATTTCCCTAGATCTGCCTTCGGGTAGATCTGTAAGCCCCTTGGGCTCGGTATTGCAACTTCGTTTAAATAGCCTCTAGACCTTCGGAGGTCTACAATCAGCTTTTGCAGACCTCCAACAGTTGAATTATCCACTTACGTGCATCCAAAAATAACCCTAGCTCTGAGCTCGCGCAGATGTACTTAAGTATGCAATAAACATAACAAAATGTATTATGATCTTTGCGAAAGTACTTAACATGCATTGCGTACAGTTATTAAGACTTATCCCATAGAGTTGTGCATCAATAGATAAATACTTCATAAAGACATTATTCAATCACAACATATATCACAAACATAAATAACAGAATTAAATAGATAAACACAATGATTCTTCAACAATTTTCTTTATTGATATTCAATATGGTATTATAGACTCAAAACTGCACTGCGCACTCATCTGCAGGGGTCCACGCAGGGACTCCACGCACTCAGCTGCGGAGCCTTTCTTATTCTATCTACTTGCTCCTTACTTTCCCTTTTTCCTCTCTCGGGTCTAGACATGCCTTAGACTCTCTAAGACACACCTATTTATAGATTTTTACATACAATCCCATGGTCCACAGACCAAGGGTGGATCTCAAGACCGACTCAACTTTCACATAAACAAGGGGATAAAACCCCTTTTACTCCTAACCATATACATTCTCTTCATCCACAAATTGCGGAGACTTTACATCTTTTACCAAAATTTACATCAAAACTTGGGCTTTTAACCCCAAAACTTACCTAGGGGATCCCATCCCAACATCAAGGTAAGGGAAAACCATGTTTGGTTATTCCTCAACATTGGAAGCTTGAGCAAGGACTTTTTTTTTGGTTCTTCTTGAAGAGTCACATTACGTTGCCATCACTTCGCTCATAGGTTGTGCATTTATCATGATTTCCTTTATTATATTTTTAGTTTGGGTCGAAGTTTTTTTGACTCAACAAATCTTCCAATTTTGTTGTCTTGTGTGGATGGAATGCCTAACATTGTCACACAATAATGGTATTTACTTGGACATATTTCTACATTGATATGAGAGTTTATTTATCATGAGAATCCTTTTATTTTTAACCTTAGACTTCCATAAAGAGAAATATATTTGAGACTTAGAGATATAACTTGTCTAAAATCTCAAGAAATATTTCCTAATTTAGGTAGGGGTATGATGATTAATGAACACGCGTTTTATTGCTATAGTTTGGACCATAAAGTTGTGATTATTCTCTGATGGTTAAACCAAACTCACTAGTTGTTATAACATTCCATGAAGTTTCTCCAACCTGAGATTAACCATATTTTGAAGCCAAAAATTATTTCAATGAAGGTTTTATTTTGGGAGTTAACAAGAATTCCTAGGATAATAAGATGGCTATGGCCTTGTTGCTCCAAAATCTAACAGCTCTAATGCAAGGCCTCACAGGGCGAGGATCCAGACCTTATGGTAACAATGAAGAATGGTTTTCACTGACACTTAAGCAACCTTCATACTGATCTTTACTAGGATTTGAATTACAAGGGAGGCTTTCCTAAATCACCTATAAGGATATTCTAATACTAGGTTTAAGGTGATAAGTTGTTAAAGATCTAAAGATGGATAAAAATCTTGGCAGGGAAAAATATGACGTAGGTTTGAGTACTAAGGTTCAATCACTCTAAAATTAGACCACTAAATGGGCGACTATAACTCAGGGCTTGGATGATTTTCAATAATATGGAATTCAATGTTATATAACAGTGTAAGAAAATACCTCAAAAGGTTCTCCAACAAGAATGGAACAAGGCATTCAATTAGAGGTTAGGTTTTTACTAGGGTAAATTGTTTTATGGATGTTAGACATGCATAGGCATAAAAAATAAGGTGATACCAATCCTTTTAGGGCATGTTAACCTATCCTCTATGCTAAGTTTTTCTTGTAGAAAATTTATAGAGGTCAATCCTAAATTATGAGCCACCCAAATGCAATGAAACAACACTTTTTATGCATAAATAAAACCTAAAAACCTAGTGCATTCCCTAGCTTCTAAGAGGGAGAAGAGAGGAAGCATTATTATTGAGTTTTAAGGTGATCAAATCACTCTTAGATCAATGCCTTAAACTACAAGGGCTAATGGAGTATTTATGGCACAAATTTCCAAGGAAGGATATGTCCCTTAGGGTATTCACTTCTAAAACCCTAGCTATTGCTCTTGTGAGGGGAGAAATATGTATAAGGTTTGCACATATAGAGTTTCCTTATAAGCCTTGAATAAGACAAATTTACATGCAATATTGAAGCAAAATTTCGACAATGATAAGCTCTGAGTCATGGAAAAATTGAAACCCTACTTTAAACATTAAATCATGCAAAAAAATCAATAATAGGTAAGAAAATTGCAAGAATCATCCATAAAGGCACTTCTTTCAATTCCAAAAAAATGTCTCCAAGCAAAAATCACATCCTTTAGCAAGTTGCATCTATAAATATCACATTTTTCATGCTGTAGTGAGAAAGAACTAAGTTGAACTCTCTTAGAGAGGAGTCAAATTACATGTGTGACGATTAAATGAAATAAATGGATTCTTATGTATTTATATGAGACTAACCCCATCATTATTAAAATAATACAAATAACGAAGCCCTATTGATGAGTTTACTTTAAGTGTTCCACAAGAAAGTAGTTACAAGCAAAACTGATAGCTTAAAAATATAACATAAGTGCCATAAAATCCCACACACGTGGGAGAAAGTGATCCTAAAGCATAATTTCATCCTCCAAATGAGATTTCTAAACCACAAAAAGGTGTTATAAGTGATGATGAGTTCTCCATACCGAAAGATGCATTTCAAGGATCACGTGCAAGCCTCAAAAGTCACTTCATGCCAATACATTTATGCATGGTGTCCTATGTGACCCTTAAGGGAAAAGTAGGGGTGACATGACATTCTATAACTCAGGTTTTGGTGCTTTAAGGTGATGTACAATCCATCCCTCATCATCTCAAGGATGACCAACATCGAGGCTCAGGAATAAGCAATGCCCATCAAATAGTGTCAAGGCTATCCTAGGGGCATCTTAGGTCCACTAGGAACATCACCAATAAATCCAATACAAAGATCAATGGGCTCAAAATTTCAACATCTAGGGCTCTCTTGGGGTGTCAAGCATCATATGGGGTCATAAAATAGCCTAATTCTTTGATTTGGATAGGAAACATTGCATCATCAAGGCTAATATCTCTCTTTGTAATGGATGTTATGACTTCTACTACTATACTGAGAAGGTGGGGAAATAAATTCAAGAAGCCTCTATTGCTATGATGAGAACCACTTGAAGAAACCCTCTCAATGTCAAGTGAAAGTCAACAATCATTAGGTTAAAAAATCATGCACACATCATAGTGGACCATAGTTAATGTTAGGGGCACAATAATACTTCACACAAATATCACATTCAATTATCGAACTATAACAAGTCTCGTATAAGTCTTCGCTCCTCATGTTAAGGATAACTAGATGGATAAATATATTAGGTGCTTCTAGATCCCTGGGGAACTGATAGGTCACAAGTTATCCTATCAATATATAAGTGCATGTGAAGATGGTGGCAACGAACTGGGCATGACTTTAGGGAAAGGTGCCATATCCAAGCAACCAACGAATGGTAGTCCAACATCTTGAGTGAATAGATGTAATTAGGGAGCAACCATGGAGGCATGAGTTACCTATTTCCTTGAATTATTTTTTCCACCTCTTTGGTTCACATTTTACTTATTTATGATAATGATTTGATTTGAGTTCATAGCTCGGGATCCCAAGTTTTATTTTTGATATTTAACATTTATAAACCCTTCATGACAAGGAAATTTATTTCTCTTTGGGGTTTAGACAATACAAGGGTTCCTTTTTCATGGATGGATCATTATGTGCTCGAGGAAATCGGTGATGGATAATGAGGGGGGTAGAGCTCATGTTATGAATTTTCTCGCATCCTAATTAAATGTATCAACCATGTTTTGAATTTTATCTTTTATTTTTATTTTTATTATGGCTTTCTCATTCTTTTAACTGCATCAACCTCCAGGGAAACGTTTGGAAAACTTTTCCAGCCTAGACTCATGGATGAGGATGAGAGGGTGTTAATCCCATGACCAATGACCACCAACGTGAAGAATGGAGATGAAATAATGGGAAAGATGGAAAGTGGTATGGGATATCATGGACACACTACTTCAATTAGAGCCTTCCCAATAGTGCCCTTCCCAAAACCCTAAGGTCTTAGAGGAGGTCTCACTAAATTGGAGTCCAAGGCTAACCTCCTAGGTGAAGTGATAGAACAAGAATACAATCAAGATTGGTTAATCATCCACATAGCTTATTGGTTCATATTAGTATGCCCGAAACATTAAGTGAAAGCACATTATACAAAAATGGTTAAAGTAATTTTTGATCGATGATCTTCCTTCCTTCAAGAAGGATTTCCAAATGGGAGAGAGAAATATAACTAGAGTGAGAAGTGGAGGATACTAGCATCATGTATGTGCTGATTATATAGGGTTTCCAACTAGATGGTTTTACCAAGGAGGATAAACATTTTCTCCTATTACCCACTTTTTGGTGGGTAACACTTCCAAAATGTCCAACCTACCAAGTCAATGACTCTTTGGATGTTGAGACTCTCTAAAACCATGATGTGAATAGTTGGGAAGGAGATGGTATGCCCCTCCCAATATGTGTCCTTTTGAGGAGAGGTTAGGAGGATGCACTCCCTCCCATTATGAATCCCCAAGGGACATCATATCCCAAGTACTCTTGGAAAAATCCAAAGGTTTCTACTTCGAAATATTGTTTGCACACCTCATTTGTAAAACACACAATGACTTGCTACTATTACCCAACGAATTTAAGTTGCCATGGAATGTCAGGGTTCTTACAAACCATTTAGAGAAAGAAAGACCTTACATTAGAATATTTATGTTTTTCATATTTGTATGGTGAAAATTATTGATTTTTTAAAACTAAAGATGGCTTCAAATTTTGTTTACCCACAAGTTGTTTCATTGTTAAACCATGTTGAGGGAAAAGGTGATGTGGCCAATGATAGGTTGGAGCATTGGTCCTTGGTATAGATTGGCATGGATTTGGTTCAATTTGGATGGGAAAGCATTGATTTTGATCAACATTTATGATCCTAATGATATCAATGAACAAATCCCATTTCTAGAAATGGATGAATAATGACCTCCATGTTCTCATTGGATTTACTTTAGAGAAATTTAATATGGTCGATGCATAGAAATATAAGGAGAGGAAATTAAAAATGAGAATGTATCATTGGGAGAAGCTTACCTAAAATGTTCTCAAAGCCAACATTGGTTTCTTTAGAATCCTAATAAATTCATAGGAAGGAATTTTATGAGCTCCCATTTTATTAAGTAGACAACAAAATAGTTCTAAATAGATCTAACGAAACAATGTTTTCTAAAAACAATACCTTTTGTTTTGATTGGAATGGAGGAAGGCTTGTTCTTTTTTAAATGTGAATGGGGAGAGGTCACTCTATTGTAATACCATGCTATCTATTTTTATCTCTCATGGGGAATTGAAACAATGTAGATATAAAATAATTGTTTCTTTTTGATGTGTTCGAGTCATTGCATCAGAGTTGGTTTTTTAGAGGTGGATTTTTTAGTTGTTACAAAGATCAAATGTTGGCTCTCATCCACACATTTCTACCAGGTGGGATTTTGATTGGTTTGCATCTTAATTTTCTTTGGGGGATATGAAAATGATATGTACCCATAAGAAAAACATGACCTAACTCTAAAAGCTACTTGTTCACCATTTTTTTTCATCCAAGTAAAACAAAGTTACCAATCAAGCAAGAACTTTAACCTCAAAACAAGGACTCTAGTAAAAAACCCCCCAAAAAACATGAAAAAACAACCAAAAAACGAAAAGTGTGTATGTTGGAAAGATATATTTTTTTGCGCCAAAAATATCCTAAAATAAAAAAGTGTTGATGATGACATCAACATTTTTCTTGGCTAAAATTCCAACATTTTTTAAGCAATGACATTTAAAAAAAATACCATGACTCCAAAAATCATTAAAATTCCAATAATTTTCAAAAATACATTGAAGATAAAATATCACGACTAAAAAAAAAATAAAATTTCCAAAAATTTTCAACCATGGTGCTATGACTCTAAAAAACATTATAATTTTGGCATTTTCAACCATAACATTAAAGATAAAATATCACGATTCCAAAAAACCTTAAAATTTCAACATTTTTGTAGCCATAGAATTAAAAACAAATATCATGACTATAACAAAGCTTAGATTTTCAACATATTTCGAGATCAAATATCATGACTAAATTAAACCTTAAAAATAAATACCTAAATCAAAAAGTCATTATACCAAATACTAAAAATATAGTTCTTCTAAAATCTTAGCCTAAGACAATTTGACACATTGCAATGAAAACTTAGAAATCAACCATCAAATTGACACAGTTGGGGCAAAAAAACAAAGAAAAAACCTAAAAAAAAAAATGAAAAATAACCCATTAAATGATGAACATGCAAACATAAAAAAAAATAAAAAAAAAAAAAGAAAAAATGAAAAAGCAAGAAAGAAAAAGAAAAAAGAAAAACAAATAAATGAAAAAAAAGAAATATATATACCACATTAAAAAAAAACCCTGATGGGGGTGACCCTCAAGGCTACCACCTGTCTTTTGAGCATCCATCGGGGATCATTCGACCTCACACGCACGCATTCATAACACCATTACGTGTTGTCCCAAACCTCAATGTCAACGAGTGTTAAGACTGCTCACACACTTCGCCATTAAATACATGGGATTTTGTGAAAGCTTCCCCAATTTATTTGTTCGGGAGATGAATTTGGACAAAGCAAAGAACAATGGTGCTAGTGCTGGGTTCCATTATGCCTCGTTGAGTTCAAGGCCTTGGGTGAGAAACGGGGTGGACGCCTAGGCTGAATTGATTTGGGTCAGCATTGGTTTGCTAGATTGCCCTTGGGATCCTAGAATGCTAGTAGTTGGGGTGCTACTTTGTCTTCACGCCTTCAGTTTTTGTTCATGGAATGTCAAGTTTTTGCAGCTTTCAGAACTCACGCCTATAGTTCGGGGAAAGGTATTTGTTCATGTATAATTTAGTGCTCACTCTCATAATTGGGGTGTTCAATTGGCGTCTAGTTGGGCTTGCCCTATGTTATGGTTATTTCTGGTAAATTCTCTTAGCTTTTGTCAGTGGGAGTGTGCTATTTCAGGCCTTATTTCGCCCTCCTGGTGGCTTAGTTGCTAATAAAGTTGAAGGTCAAGGGTATTAGTTACTTGCCACTTGGGGGCAGGGGTGTTTTCAACTGTGAGTCCAGGGGGTGGAGGAAAGATATTAACCTATTCTGTCCCTGGGACTAGGTAATCATAGACTCTCCCTATGTCATTGTGTATGTTTACTGGTTGTTGGTCTGCATCCTTCAGGAGTTTCACTTCCATGGGTCCAACTACTATGTTTATTGTAGCTACTGTGAACTTATTTCTTTTTCCTCCCTCCTTTGTCGGAGGTTTCGTCTTGACCACTTCAGTATACCATGCCAACAGGGTTGGCCTTGTCGAGGGGGAGGGAACCATCTTTGCACAGGACGTCTCGAGCCTAACCATAACTCGCCCTCGGGTACTTCAGACAATCGAGAGATTGAAGAAGAAATTTCCATCTCACCTGCTCACTCCCCAGGCCATGTTGTGGCCCTTGCCACTTTGGAGTCCATCGTTGACTAGCTTCAGAATATCTAGATTAACATGGATATTCTCAGGGACCACCGCTATGAAGATCACAATGAGTTTGTGGCTTACATAAATGACATACAATACAGTCAAAACAAAATTCTGGAACAATTGGACAACCTTCCCCACAACCATTGTCGCACCAATGACCACCTTCGTAGCATGGAAGCGAGGGTGGAACACATAGATTTTCATATGCATGAGCATGTTGGTTACTTTACAGCTCCCCTTGTAATGCCCCCCAATCTCCCTCCTTCATATATGTTGTCATTACTTCTGGTTATATTTTTGTTCTCTTTTAGTATGCTAAGGCTACAATGCCTATCAGAAATAATGGATGTTAACTACTTTCTATGGTTTCCTCTAGGCCCTAATCTCAACAAGTCTGGTCGAAATGAGGGAAAGGGGCTCGTTGAGATGATTTTTGTGAACTCTGTTTTTCTGAAAAGATAATGAAATTACTTTGAACAACAAAAAAACACGTTAAAAAACACTAAACAAAATCGACTTGCCACCCCCACCTAGCTGCTAAGGGGATGCGGGCCAAGGCAGATGCCCTAGCCTATAGTCCCTGGCCATTGGGCGGGGGTGCCCACCCTAGTCCGTGATCCCTTCGCTGCTGGGTGGGGGTGGCAGGCCGATTTAATTTATTATTTTTTAAAGTGTCGTATATATAATTTTTTTTCTTTTATAATTTTTTTTGGTATTTTTTTTATAATTTTTTTGGGCCTTTTTAAATATTTTTTTTGTTTGTTTTTTCAATTTTCATCATTTTACGGGTTATTTTTGGTTATTTCTAAAAGTTTTATGGTTATTTTTTTTAATTATATATATATATATATATATATATATATATATATATAAAATTAAATTGTTAAATAACAAATATTTAAAAAAATGCATACTTAAGTCATAAAAAAATTTAAAGTGTCAAAAATATGCCCCCCAAAAAAAATTGACGCTTTTCAAAATCCGCATGAAAATCAACATTTTTTTTAATTTTTTATTATCTATACTTAATATATAAAAAAAATTTAAAGTGTCAAAAATAATCCCAAAAAAAGGGGTTACGAACACCTTTCAAAATTGGCATGAAAGTCACTAACATTAAAAAAAATGTTCAAAGAAAATTTAACATATCAAAAATATGCTCCAAAAGAAAAGGTGTAGTTTGAATCAACGCTTTTCAAAATCGAATGATTTTTTGCTAACTCTAAAAAAGTGATAACTCGGTTTAGTTCCCGTTTGATTGATAACTATGTTGTAACCTCTGCCACCTTCAAATAAATTTCCTTATGAAAGCATTTATTAAGGTCCATTTCAATTTGAAATCTTGCATATCTAGTCAAACACTTTCTACCACTTTGTTGGGACGTGAACTTTAATTTAACAACGATATCATTGATAAATTTTGAAGACACAAGTCCCACAAAATGAAGGGGAAAGTTTGGGAGCCTAACCTAGGGAGGGTTAAAAGTAAAAGATTTAGAAAAGGGAACAAGGGACGAGAACCAAGACTTCATACACAAATTTTCCTAACCCATGCTCTAGGGGCTTGAACATAATATACTATTTGTCTTTAGTTAGATTCTACAATGAAAAAGCATTGAACATAGGGATGGATACATGCTTCATACTCTTGCAATAGGGTCTTTTAGGACTTAGAGATCCAATTATTGAGATATTGAAACCATGGCCAAAATTCATGAAAATTGAAAATAAGGTCATGATCAAGATATAAATTAATGTTAGTCATGGTCTCATCATTGAGGGAGATAATAGGAGTCTTTGTGGATATGTCCACATAAAATATTCTTTTGCGAGGATGGGAATCCATAGATCTTTATGAAACCACATTTTCGAAGAGACTATAACCAATGGAGGAAGCCATTAAATAGGATAAAGACATTAAAAATAGACTCAATAAATCCCCTTATCCCCAAAACCATTAGTTTGGAGCTATGAACAACTAAAATCTTGAATGAGAGTCTCAACAAAGAGAAAACAAGAGAAAATATTGCTTTAGAATATGCCCAAATAGAGAGATGGGGTGGGAAACCTATAGATCATTGACATAATGAAGCTTAGAAACCAATGTACCTAGAAAGAAAAATCCATGAATTCTAGAGTTTGGGCACCCAAAAGATAGTAGAAACATGAAATAGAAATACCAAAAATGAGAAAACTATTAAAATCCAAACCAAGGATCGAAAATTCAAAGAATATTTTAGGGAAATTGCTCAAAGAACAATAACTTAAACATAAAATGAAAATCCAAACTAAAACTTTACTTAGGAAAAGCACATCATGAAGAGCCGAGGCAAAGATCTAGTGGCTACTAATATGGACAAATTTACTTGCAAAATCCTAGATGTATTGAAGCCATTCAAATCTCTTTCTCTCTCTCTCTCTCTCACACACAAAAGATTTCCAAAGAGAAAATTTGGTGAGTAAATAATTGAAATATAAAGGTAAAATTGGTGGGTTTCGATAGGCATACAATGAATATAATCAAGAGCATTAAGCATAGAGCATTGATATTTACAATCTAAACATTCAAAATGAAACAAATAGAGGCTGGAAAATCATCTCAGAAATCTACTATCAATAGAGAAACCAAAACATAGCCTATTGTATAAACCAAAACATGAATGTTCTTAGATAGAGAGAAACGAGCTCACTGAAGTAACCCTCTTCTCTACTTTTTCTATTTGTAGAAGACCCTTGTCCAAAGTTCTGACTTATTTTGTTCCTCTCCTTACTAGGTTATTCTTCTCCCTCTAAATGTGATTGTTATAAATAGAGTCGAATGAAGATGAAAGATCCTTTACAATGAAAAGAGGGGCCCTTTGGAGAAGATTTCTTTGAACCATTGAACTAGAGAGATACACAAATATAAACTTGGAATCCCCATAGACAATGATATCCTCTACTTTGTGATCTAAAGCAAGTCACATGAGAGTGATGACAACCTTGAACTTTGTAGAGTTGTTGGAATCTATCCCTGGAACTTTCGAAATGTAATTTTCATCATTTAACAACTATATAAAACAATTATAGCCCCACCCATTTTAGGGTTGTCAATGAAGCCCCATAAAAAAATCCATGTAGGAGGGGTGAGATTAGGGGGGAGATGGGGTGGAGGAGCGCTAGGATCAACTAGCCTTGGAGGTTTCATGGCTTTTGTAGGAAACCAATGAGTCCATATACCCATTTAAACGTATAGAATCCTTGTGAAGCATGTATATTTTTCCCCTTGAAAAATCAATCATTCCTACATATCCAAATAGAACAACTACTATAAAAGGGAGAATGTGAAATTCTCACTAAGGATCTATCTCTAATCCTTAAAGTGTGAAACACCCATCGATGATCTATCTCTAATCCTTAAAATGTGAAACTCTCATTGATGATCTATCTCAATCCTTAAAGTGTGATGATTCCCTACTAAACTATAGGGGGAGACTATACATCTCTAGAAAATAAACTCTCCTATTGAATGCTTCTTTAGGATTCTAACCCAATCCATGATGTTGTTAGGATATATGTACTTTGCAATATTATATTCCACCATAATTTACTATTTGAGATCACATTCCACCTTATTTAGTAATTGTTTTCTTTGAGAAAATAAATTTGTTCTTAGGTCCAAAAACCCATTTGATTTTGGTTGAGTTAGTCTTTCCCATTTGACTAGGTTAATGCATGCAACTTTGGAGCCTTTACAAAATAAATTAAAAGATATTTTACCTATCTTGTGTGTGAGTTCATTTACATTATAATGATTTCCAACACGTTCTTAACTAGAACCAATCTACCTCCTAAAGTACACAATTGTGGTTCCATGAGGACATTTCAATGGAGTTTGTCAATTGACATTTCAATGGAGTTTGTCAATCAATGAATGCTAATAGTTAATGTCATAATGTGTAACTTTAGACCAAATCTTATATTTTTGAAAGCTTCTTCAATATCTATAGGTTGGTTAGTAAGGAATATGAAAATCATTTTCTTACTAGTAAAAGGAACAAGATGAGATGTAATGGAATATTTTGTGGCATTGACTTACATCCGAAACATTAAGCAAAAAGCCATGAACAATGCCCCCATAGTCCTAGAGCCTCTAATATTCAAGTTTCCAAACGTAAAAATGCCATCCAAAAAGAGATGTTGAATATAATCCTTAAAGATTTTTATCTTGTAAATAAATCTGTAAATAAATAAAATTGGAAAATGCAAAGATAAAAAGACCCTTGGAGAATGAAATGAAGGATTACCTCATTTACAAATCTGATTGCACATTAATGGAACCATTGATGGAATTCTTCATGTGTAGAGCTACTCTATTCGTGGATTGACATGGTATTCGAGCTTATATTAAGTGATTTTGCACCACTTCGTGTAAATCCTTTCTTTGCCAGCCATCTCTATCGATTTTCTTCCCTCCCTACCAGGTACAACTGCCTCTATTTGGGCCCCTTGTTATATTTGTTGCTAGGTACAGTTTTAAAAATATGGTTTCATTTCCATGTTGTGCCAATATGTCTACTATGTACTCTCTTGTACCATCTACCACTGGTTTGATTTTCCATGTTGTGCCAATAAGTCTACTGTGTACTCTCTTGTACCATCTTGTGCTAATAACTCTACTGTGTACTCTCTTTTACGAATGAGGGTTTTGTCACCATTGTTGCATCACTATAATTGTTATATTCATTTTTTCCAGCTGATATAAGTCCACAAAGCTTCCTGTGCTTGTGAATTGCATCACAGATCTAGTTGATTCAAGGATAATTTTGGATTACAGTGTGTGCTTGGTCAACCTGGACCACGTCATAATACCTGTAGGATCAGATTAAACCAGTAAGAGTTCAAAAACCTTAATCCTCCTAAACTTCTTGCATCTTAATCGAGGATCATTTTGGTTGGGTTATCAGTGGTTTTGAACAGATGTCATTAGATCCACTCTTTAGATAATCAAATTTTTTCTAGGTCATTTGTGTTGATATTCCAAAAATTACAACTGCCACAGTTTGCACCAACATTCTCTTATTGCGTTTAAATCCGATGGAAAATGGTGAAGAGTAGAGCTCCATGATGGTTCTCTGTGACATCATCAAAAGTGACAATTATTTAAAGGATTTCTTCTGTCCATGGAAGCTCAATGTCTAGGAAATGCTTTGTCTTTGAAGGGCCACTTTCCGGGGATTTTTGTTAGATGCTATCACGAGACCTATTGCCTTGTTCCCGATTTGAACAAGAATCACATAATTTATTTATGTTCAAATCACATAATTTCCTTATTTTATGGTGTGAGGGTAAAGAATCACAAATCTCTTTCTTTGTGTTGCAAGAAATATACTCGTATTATCTAATTGTTGAGATACTATCACAGTTTCTAATGACTCACAAGATTGTCAATGTGAGCTCCTAAAGTTTCCGCCTAAATGGCATACAATACAAGGTATTAGTCTCCCATGAACTTCTTGATCGACTAACAGTTATATTATAAGATGAATTCTCTCATTTCCATTATTGGCATGGTGTTGATTGGGAAGGAGAACCACAGAGAGTGGTCTAGAAATACCAGACACACCTTAATTTGTAATGATTCATGGAAATGAATCTATGAAGGAAATAGGACAACACACCTATGAAGCCCATGTTAGATAAGGAGCTAGCAATTTGGGAAAACAAGGATAACAAATCCTATGCCATGATTGCAACATCTATAAGTGAAGAGGTGAGTCATCATATAGTTTCCATTACAAATTTTTATGGTGCATTAAATAAATTAAATGATTTGTATTTCCCACATTGAGGATTAGAGCTTGTTCAACTAATGGTTAAACTCTTCAACCTTGAGTTGAAATATGATGATCCCTTGGACCTAGCCTATGAAATCAGAGCCATCATACAAGATATATCTGCCATTGGAGTGAAAATTGACGTTCCACTCACAACCTTCATTAAGGACCTCAACCCTACATATCTTCATACATTGCTTTATAGGATATGCCATGATTTCGACATCTCTAAGTGAAGAGGTGAGCCATCATATAGTCTTGATTACAAATTCTTACAATGCATTAAAGAAATTAAAAGATATATATGTCTCACCTTGAGAATAAG
This sequence comes from Pinus tabuliformis, assembly GCA_031772625.1. Lineage (NCBI taxonomy): Eukaryota > Viridiplantae > Streptophyta > Pinopsida > Pinales > Pinaceae > Pinus > Pinus tabuliformis. Next base: position 587,890,409 of record CM062817.1, on the reverse strand, counting down.
AGTTTGTTCAACTGATGGTCAAACTTTTCAACCTTAAGTTCGAAGGTGATAATCCCTCAACACTAGCCTATGAAATCATAGTCATCATGCATGATATATATTCCACTAGAATGAAGAGAGACATTCCTCTCACAACATTTGTCAAGGCCCTCTACCCTACGTACTCTCACTATCTTGACTCCCCGCAAGTTCGTGATCAACTCAAGTCCATTACTTTTGACTCTCTAGTGGAGAAAATTGTAGAACAAGAGAAAGATTTTGGGAAGAGGAAGACACCAACTCATCCCTTTGAAGAATCCCTCCAAAGAAATAATGTTCCTTGCTTAGAAAGAGAAGAATCAATCACATGATTCTCCTAAAGGAAGTGGCAATAAAAGAGGACATGGAAGAAATAATTTTAGAGGTAGGGGGATAAACACCAGAAAGGAGGAAGATGTGATATTCAATGCATTCATTGCAACAAATATGGACATGATGCATCAACATGAAAAATACCTTGGGTGAAGATAAAAGGAAAACAAAATCAGAAAAAAAGACAATAGTAAAACCACAAATTCAACAAAAGGTAAAACACCTGAATCTACTCATTATATTGTTGCCCATTGTAATATTGGAGTAACTGAAGATTTGTTTCACACTTCATTTGCTTCTTGGATAGATATTGAATGCTTGACAAAGGTGCAACATTCCACATGACCTTTCAGAGATATTTTTTTGAAGATTTCACTGAAAATGTATATGGAACTATGTATTTTGCAGATAAATCAAGTCTCAAACCCATAGGACTTGGCACCATTAAGATTAAACTACTTGGATTACCTAATTTTTTTTGCATGATGTACTTTGCCTTTTAGAGTTGCAAAGGAATTTGCTGTCCCTTGTTGAAATTCGCCAGTAAGGCCACTCTATTAATATATTTGATGGCAAAGTAAAAATAAGGAAGACATTTGAAAACATGGTTTCCATCACTGGAGTGGAGGATAAAACATTGCTGAGATGAAATGGGAATATTTTCATATACAAAATTATACATATATCACTCATTATGATGAAGGGACATTACCATCTAGTCTTCTATGACATGCTAGATTTGGACATAGTAATTATGATAAACTTTGTTTATTAAAAAATAATTATGTTATTGGTTTCCCTACTATTCCTAGGAAGATGAAGCAATGTGATGTTTGTACTCTTGAAAAGAATAACAAACAACCATTTCATGATTCCACTTCCAGAGCACATAGAAAACTTGTATTGATACATTATGATTTGTGTGGCCCGTTCCTTCTGCTAATGGAAATAAATGTATGATGAATTTTATTGATGATTACACCAGAATGTGTTGGCTATACTTGTTGAAAAGTAAATCTCAAACTTTTGAAACTTTTAGAAATTTTCATCTATGGATTCAAAGTGAAGCACAATCATATATTGGCTCTCTCTTGTATTGGCAATGGAAGCGAATATACTATCCATGCTAACATGGGATTCAACATCAAACTATTCTATATAATCCTTAACAAAATGGTGTAGAGGAAAGAACTAATAGGACTATCTTGAATATGGTTCACTCCATGATGTTTTTGAAAAAATGTAAAGTTGATGTTTTGGCTTGATGCGATTCAAAGTGCATTGTATGTGAAAAACATGTGTACATCTCATGTTCTCGGATTCCTTACAAAATATGGTATGGCTGCATTCCTTTGGTAAGTTTTCTCAGGGTATTTGGTTCCATCTATTATGCCTTGATTTTAAAGGAAAAAAGAAGCAATATTGATACAGGGAGTCAAAACTACATCTTTTTGGGGTATTCAAATACTAGCAAGGTGTTGGAGAATCTAGTAGGGAAACTATTCAAACTATTCTCCTTATCCTTAATAATTACTTGTGAAATTTAGTTAGCTTCTTCGTGTTCTTTATTAAATTCTCTTCATCAAATAATTATCAAGAGCATCAACTGTAAAGATCATAAAAGACAAAGGACATAAAATATAGGCTCCAAGCTAGGGAAAAATCCCTCTAAAGGGGAAAACACAGAAAAAATCTCTTCTATTCTTATAGAATCAATTCAAATGAGAAATCCAAGACCTTAAGACCAAAGTCAATACCTCCTCCAAGCACCAAGTCAACCCTCCAAGTAATTCATCCTCAAACAAGCTCAAGTCAAGAAGGCCAACACAAGTCAAACTTCAAATATTCTGCTTTAGTTAAAGTTTTCGTTCCTGCAATCTTCCGTCCTATAGTAGCTGTAGAAACCCTAGTTTCTTTGCACGTGACAACCTTCCAAGAGATCTCCTTTAGTGAGTCAAAGTCAACTTAAGTCAAATCCTTCAAATCTGCTTCAAACAAGGTTTCAACCTTCACTTTAGATCTGCAACTTCGAACCTAGAATTTTCAACCTCGTAGTAGCTGCAAAGACCCTAATCTTCGCATGTGTGAGAGACTCCAAGCGTAAAATCAAATGTTTCTTACTTTTCTTGATTTCTTCTTGCTTCCTTGACCTTTTCCCTTGCTTCCTCCTTCTTCCTTGCTTTACATTGAACTTGTTTCTTGTGCAAATAAAAAAATGTGGCAAATGAGGTTGAAGCGACTTCTATATATATGCCTTTCATGAGGTCAAATAGCCTCTTCTAGGCCAACTTTTCATAGTTAAGGCTTGGTATTGGAGGTCTTCTTCACTTTCTAGACTCAAAAATAATATATTTTACATGTTACAGCATGCCCAATATGATCTTATACAAATGATAAAAACTCTTTTGACTCAATAAAAATATTATTTTAACTAGACAAACCCTAAGGGCATGAAATGCATGCTTGACCTAGATGACCAATATAAATAGATCATGAAACCCATGCTAAAAAATAATATTTTTCTTTCTTTTTTTGCTTGTAACATAAGATATACATAATGACATGAGTACAATGACAATTATGAAGACTGAAACTAGTTATGTTTTCCAACACTCCCTCTTAACTAGGGAGGTATTCATAATTGGACCATGGTACAAGGATTCTATCAAACTGAAGAGTTCGCATAAGAAGAGTCAGATTAGTAAGCCATCTTCAAGCATCATCATCATAACCAACATTGTTAACATAGTAAGACCTTAACTTGACAAGCTCTATTTATATTAGAGCATAATGCTCGGAGGTTTTATGTGAGATATCACACTACCTCTTAAGGTACCTACCCCATCTAGATGTTCAATAGGTATGTCCTTTTAGGACTATTCTTATTTTGGATTCCCAATCCTCAAAGAATATTGGTCCTCTTTGACCGCTCTTGTCTTGGATACCTATCCAAATCCTCAAAGATTTTTGGTCTACTTCCCATCTTGGATTCTCTATACTCAAGGAGTATCAATCTTAGATGCTTATCCAATCATTAATCCACCATTCTCCCTCCATGGCCTTCACTTAGACGTAAAAATGTTAGTCATGGACTAGTGAATGACACATGAAGAAGAGAATATGATGTCTAACATCACTCCCTCTCAACCAGAGAGGATATCCTCATTCCCTTTTGATTAGGTAATAGATCCTTGCTCCTTTTTAAACATAAAAGGAGACTTCTTACTCCCTCTCAAACATAGAGGTGAATTCTTACTTCCTTTCAGTTGGGAAGTCATAACCACAAGCTCTTTAGCTTGTCTTCATAAATACATCATCTACTACTTCTTCATGGAGATATTCAAGTAGTAGCTACATGGCTCCTCCTTTCCTTTGCATCTCATCATATTGAGCTTCTACCTTCTTGGATGTTATGGAGCCATCCTCTTCCTTTAAACTTGTGACAGGGTTCAAGCCATCAATCTTTTATATCACCTTCCTCTAGTCATCATCAACAAAAGTAATTATATTTAGCCAATCAAAGTAGAGCTTAATCATAACTCCCTTTAGACATGAAAGTGATCTTCATTGTTCATATGAACATTGAGTTATATCTTTGTACTGCCACCTCTTAATCCCAAGATGATGTATACATCTTGACCATACAACCCTTCAAGGATTACCAAAACCATCCACTCAATACATGAATTCATTAAATTGAGTTCAAAATAAACAATTGAAGATATACGTGCCTCAACTACCATTATGCTTTTCTACAATTTCTTTCCAGGTAGCAAAACATCTATTTACCATATAACCAAAACCAAGACATCAATATAGAAATTACCTTAATATGATGGCCTCTTTGGATTTTGCTTACATCTGAGATCAACATGCTTTCGCATAGCCTATATTCATCTTTTACCAAAGATCCTTTTCCATGCTAATTACTTGTAATCAAAGTTCCTGTTAGGTTCCTATACCAATAGGTTTCATTTTTCATGATTGATTATGGAAGTGCCAAATGTGTTCATCCTTGCATGCTGCAAAGGTTCCATATTTTGTAAACAAAACAAGGAAATTAAAAAAATGAAAAGAGGGTATGCCCTAAAAGAATAATCAAAGGGAAAAAAGAATAAATTGGATAGAAAAAATAATAGAAATGAACCCCAAACCAAAAGACCAGGAAAGTGGCTAGTCAAAATGCCACTTCTATCTTATTTGCAAGTTCACAATGTGCAAATATTGTTGTTTATCACACTTGTTGGATGGCCCAACAGTTCAATCTGGACCACTCCATATTTGAATTTCCTGTTGTAGAATAGAGAATGAATATCTGTCCAAACAGTTCAAGCTTGGTAGATGAGTAGATAGGTAGAGAAATTAAGGAGCCCGACTGCTTAATCTGGGTCCTTGGAAGAGATAAGGGTAGATTTAGATAGGAGGGCAGTCAAAAGAAAAGAGGAACTTCAGGGTTTGCTAGTTCAAGTGCACCTAATCAAAAGGAAGAAAAAATGCTAGGTATAGGCTGGGTAGGCAGTTTGAGGTTGCAGAAGTAAGGTTGTGATCATTTTTTGTCTTGCCAAGAAAGATTTATCTCATCAGTGACACAAGTACCAAGGTAGCGCTTTGGTTGCTGAACAATGGAAGCATGACTAACTCCCCCCTTTCATTCCCCCAGAAATCACTTACTGACATCCCCTCAAGGATCTTGGGATCTGCCCAACAGTCCTATTTTACTTCATTTTATGAGAAATGCTAAGTTAAACTCTGAGTTTACTTGGTTGTAAGAAGCCACATTTCTTGTGTAAAAATCATTATTCCATACTCCTTTCACTTCCCTATGCCTAAGTTTTCACTCTACAAACTTAGCATTTACTCATGCAGTATCAATCCATAAAGTCATATTAACATTTAACTTTATTATTTTAGCTCCCTTAATCATTTCCCCATCCCTATCATACAAAAAAAAAAAAAACTATATAAAAAAACCCAAAAAATACTAAATACCCTTTCCCTTGGCAACTATAGCCATACAATACAAAGTTAGGGGAATATTAGGTCCATTTGGGACCTTGGTATTAACCCTTCCGCGTATAAACCTTCAGAGTTTATTTAGTGCCAGGTTAAATAAATAACCATGTTACCCCCCCTCCTAAACCATGCTATAACCCCGCGCGCATATATAATGGGTTTAGTTTAACATTTGGTTAAACTAATAACCATATCTGCCCTGTATAAACCATATAACATGCCACAACCCAAAGTTCTATACCCCCGACGCGTTATTAAACATTCAAATATGCGCGGGCCCCCATGCATTGTGAAACCCCGCAGCTTTTAACACCCATCCGCCGTCCGATCCAGCGCTCACGATCCAACGGTTGGCGGCAATATCGCATGCCCCGATCTGCCGAAGGTTAGCGTCCGGGGGATGGGCGGTATTGCTATCGTACCCCTGCCACGCGTCAATCTCCCGGCGTGATCGGAGCCCCCCTCTGCAATACCACTCAGGGCCAAAGGCGGTGCGGGGAAAACCGGAAACCGCCCGCCTCCTGCCCCCTGACGTCAGGTCCACGTCACCCTGTGACGTCACGACATATCGCCCGCCGCTGCTCTGCTCCGCTGCCATGTCGTCCGCTAACGTCACTGCCCCGCCACCGTGTCACATGCCACGTTACCATACGCGTCAGCTGCCACGTCACTCTCCATACCCGCTACGCGCCAAAAATACGTCATGCTGACGTCATCATACAGACGCGCCAAAAAGCGCCGAAATGTCCAAATTTTGTTAAAAAATGTGAAAGAGACCGTTTTGTTTTAATTCTATTCGTTCATTGGTGAAGTGCTCTGCATGCCGTTTACGACGAAATTGCCGCCAGAACTCCAAATTAGTCAACCAAGCGAGTTCCTCCTGCAAATTCGGCCCCTCAAGCTCAGCATTGTACCCGTCAATTGCCCTCTGCACCATTAAAACAGGTATTTACCCATCTGTTCGCCTGCAAACCCTGTTTTTCCACAGTTTCTCCATCAAAGTTGTTTGAACATCTGCAAATTCAAACTAAAAAGCACTCCAACACCTAAAATTCCACCTGTAAACTCACTTATTGACCCCTTGTTCAAGAGAAACCCGACAAACTTGCCGTCCTCTGCAAATTCATTATTAAAATGCATTTTAAGTTCGTTTCTGCCAGCAGAGTCTCCAAACTGCCCATAAACTAAGTGCATTGGTCAAATTTCTCTGCCAAGAATCCTATTTCCTCTGTATAGCTAGTCTCCTAAGTTGCCTCTACACAATCTGTTCTTCCTGGGAATTTTACCCGGTGGACCCGTTTCGTATCAAAATTCAATCTGCAAAATCCCTTGGGAAAAGTGTCATAGTCCTTGTTCTATTGTCAGTTGTTGTACTCAAGCTTAAGTTTCAAATTGCAAACACTCAGATTCCAAAATGGCCACTCCAGCTGCCTTGAACATTACTCCTCTCCATGCACCCCACAAGGAACTTGAAGCATTACCTCTGGCTGATAGGGACCACCTAATTCAAGATTTGGTTGGTGACAGAAACCACTTGCAGACCTTCTGTCAGCTGAGGAACAGTTACCTGAACAACAGTGACATTTATGGCATTTGGGAATCAAACTTGCCCATCTACTTCCTTCCTTCTGTCAATGTTTTCCCTGAAATTATTCGCCTTTGCTGTGAAAACTATGACCCAACACAAAGGGCAGTCAAGTCTCCATCTGGGAGCACCCTCTTCCAAATAACTCCTGATTCAATCAAACAAATGCTAAACTTCAAGCAAACTCAGCTTCTGGTCCCTCTCTCTATGAAATTCCTGCTTGATGAAGGTCCTAAACTCTCCAGCTCAGAGATAGCCCGAATTGCCAAAGTATTCATGAGAGTAGATCGCCAGCCAACATGGCCACCTCCTTTTCTCTATGTATGTTTCAATGAAGTGGGAAAACTACTAGTAGATATGATATCTTATGTGCTAGGTTTCAAAACAAGTGAGCACATTGATGAAACTATACTAGTCTTGCTGTCTGCATTTAGCCCAGGACAGCCCCCTGCTGTCAAATACAACTATGCCAAATTTATTGCCAATAAGATACATGACCAACTAGTAAAACTGGATAGGGAGGGAGTCTTCAAATACTAATCTTACATCTATCATTTATTCATGTATTATCAGCCAGACTGCTTCCAATGCCCCATCAAAAGATTGGACTCTAAAGGAGAAAAAAGGTCTGTGATTTTCTGGACCTCAGTCTTTCATGAAGTCCACAACTTCCCCTACTCGTACTGTGAGTTCATTGACTTGTTTGTCTATCCAGTCTCTTGTCTCCTGATGAGAACTCCTCCTGCTAGGCTATCCTATGACATGCAGAAAATATTGCAGCTTTCAAAGAACTACAAAATAGGTGACTGGTACTTTTACCAGAATCACACTGTCATCAGGATATATGGCTGTGAGCTCTGTCCCTACAGGCTCCCAAGATATGTGCCAATGAGACTGTTTGCCTTGGAGTATTACAGGCAACTCATCAATTCAGACTTAACTCATTTTCATAGTGCCAAGAAAAAGGCTCGCCTAAAATTCAAAGACCAACTAGGCCCCTTTGTCATGAACAAGAAGGAAGGTTGGCAAGATGCTGATCAAATATTGGGGGAGAAACTCAAGTTGAAAAGGAGTTTTTGGTGGGTCCCTTATGACCCAGATGGATTTATTAATGCCAGAAAAATAAAATATAGGCTGTCAGCCTATGAACACTGCAAAATCCCACAAATTGAACAATTTTCCAACCAAGATGAGTGGGTGGCAGGCACACTAGTTGAAGAGTTCACCCAAGAAGAAATAATGGAGCGAAATGTCAAAGATTTGGAAAAAACTCTTGACTTAGATTCTTTTGAGCAGGTAACATTCAAACTGCCACAACAAGCCGGAGAAGGCCCATCAACTGCTGCAGCTTCACAAGCTGCCCAAGAAAGATCTACACCAGCAACAGGTACAACAAAAGGAAAGGAGGTGATGGATGCAGAGCAAGAAACAGTGACAGAACAACCCACCACCTCAAAGGAGCAGAGTCAAGGGCAAGCCCCTCCACTGCAGACAGAGGCACCACAGGTGCCAGCTTTACAGACTCCTCTTAATGAGGAAAGAGGTAAAAAGTGGGACAGGGAAGAGACCACACCTCCAAGTGGGTCAACACAGCCACCAGAAGCCAAAAGACAGAGAGTTGATCCCCAAGTTGAGGAAGAAATCAGTGAAGAAGTCATAGAAAGTCCAAGGAGGTAGAGAGAAACTAGCCAGCAAACATCTACTAGCTCATTCCAGCAAGAGCAAGAGAGGCAGCATGGTATGGAGGTGTCTTCCTCAAGGCAGCAAAGCAAGCAACCGCCTGGCATTAAAGGAACTTTCATGGAAATCAAGGTACAAAATGAGTTGTTAAGAGTACAATTGTATGATCAATTCCTCAAGACAACACCCTCCAAACAGCAGAGATTAATGGCAGCTTATGAATTTAAGGAAGAAAAGATGATTCTGAGTCATTTCAAGCCTAAGATACCACAACCACAGACAGCTGCAGACTATATAAAGACCAACTTGGAGGTCCTCTCCAAGGACATACACCCCATGGACCAAATTGAGCTACACAAGCAAACAGGTGAAATGGTCTATGCCACACTAGCAGATAAGGCTATGCTGGCCCATCAACTGAAGGAATCACTGAAAAACACAAACACTCAATTGGATTTGGAGAGAATGTCTTCCTCGGCCAAAGATAATAGAATAAAGACATTGGAGGAAATCATTGTGGAGCTAGGGCATGATCCTAAGAAGGATGCCAAAGGCATCCAGGCCCTCATAAAGAAAAAAGAAGAAGATATTGCTGCACTAAGAAAACAATTGAGGATACCTGCAACCATGCACCCTCAAACTGCAGAACTTGTGCAAGAGAAGGAAGGTGAAGATACAATGGATCTGCTCATGAGGATGAATCAAAGGATAATTCAAATGGAGGAGGAGTTGGAGAAAGCATTGCAAGGCAAGCAGGGAGAGTCGGCCTCCCAGCCACTAGTAACAGCTCCAACAGTCCCCACTACCCTTCCTACAGTAGCAGCAGTTCCTCCTGTCATTCCAGCATCCACAACAGCTACATCAACTACAGATGCTACAACAGCAGCAACAACAACAACACCAGAATCTAGCATGAGCATGGAAGAAATGATGAAAGCAGTCAAAGAGCTAGAAGTTCAGGTGACAGAGGTGAAAGAGGCCAAAGAAAAGTTGGCCAAGCTGGAGGCAAGCTATGACAAGTCCAAGATGACAGTGGCTGAGAAACAAAGAGAAATAAAAGCCTTGGACAACAAAATAAAAGCCTTAGAGAAGGAGCTTACTCTAGACAAAACTCTAGCTGAAATCAAGAAAATTTTGTGGGCCAAAATTGGCCAGTCAATCACTGACCAATGGCGATCGATTCAAGCCATACATGAACAAATAGAATTGATAGGCCTAGCTCAATTTGAGACTCAAAGGGCTAGAGCAGCATTGGGAAATATGCCTGAGCAAGCCAATAAAATGATTCACTTTCTAAACACTCATACCAAAGAGGAATTGGCAGCATTAGATATCAGTAGCAGGACATATACTATTCTAACAACGAAAAAGGTGCTGACCCTAAGAAATTTTGTGCAAACTCTAGAAAGAAAGTGCCAAGAAATGCAAGCGGAAATAGATGACTTCAAACTAAAGGTTGCAGCATTGCAGAGCAGAGGATTACCCAGTTTATTAACCAGCGCTGGGAGACTTCTGACCCGTGAACAATATACTACCAGGATGAATAACTATGTTTCCAATCAGATTACAACATCCTCTAGTACCTCAGAAGAAACTAGGCCTCCCTCTGCACAGACTCTTTATGACAAATTAGAGAATCTGTTCTATATTGAACATGAGATAAATTGCCTGTTTGAGGTTCAGCCCAAATTTTACAGATACACTGAAGCTGATGAAACACTGATCAAAATACAAAGACATTAGCTGCCTACAGAGGATTGGTGGCAGGAAATGCTGGAAATTCTACCCAGGTAATTTGATTTCTGTTCCTTTTTTGGTTAACTACAGATCAACAACTCTAAATGCATGGGCCACCGGTTAAAGCATGAAAACAGTAGACAGAAGAAGTCAAATTGTGACTACAGCTCTTTAATGAAAGACCAAGAATGGATGACAAGGCCAGGACAGCAAGGCAGTGACGCAACAAAACAGCACAATAGCAAACACAGAAACCACAGATTAAAGACACAGCTCCAACTGTCTCATTCAGTCTAGAAAGTCAAGTATCTCTGACAAATTGGACAGCTAGCACACCAACAATTACTGCAACATTTATTTCTTTCATTTACTTCTTTTGAAGAGTTGGTGAAGAAAGTTATTGCAAGAAGACTTATCTACAAAGATATTTTGCATATCATTTTTGTATAAATACCTCCCCATAGAATGTATTTGGGGTTGGTGATTTTCTCTCTGGACTGCACTGTAATTTTTGACAATCTCTAATACAAATGGTTGTTGAAGTTCATGGTTCCTGCACCGTCTGAATGTGGAAATGATGTTCTGGGACCTACTACAGAATTCCTGTGTCATTCTATGGATCAATAAGTTATTCTAAACCGTGTTTTATGTTTTCTATGTTTGCAAATTTCATATATGTTCCATAATCTTGGTAACAGAGAAGAAGAATAGCCCAGGATTTGTTTAAATGCACCCTGTGTTCAATCTCTGCTATTAATTATGTTTTCTTCAGAATTAGTCATAAATATGAATTCTTAGTTGCTCATGTTTGCACTGATTCTTTCACTTTGAATATTACCTAGGAATTCTTTATTGCTCCTTGATAATATTCATGCTCTTTCCCTCTGCCAGCATAATGAAAGATTCTTGATTGCCTTTCAATCCCTGACTTCATTTCATCAATTTCAGATTTGAAAATTGTTCCAAAGCTGTCTATCTTGCTCTGTAGCATTACCATTTACCCAAGAAACACTTTCAGCAGTACACCATCATTGACTCCATTGCCCAATGGTATAAACTATTTTTGGACTTGCATCCCAGCTCTGTCGGAAATCACCATCCAACAAACTTAAAACAAAACCCTGTGCATCATAACTAACCTAAAATATTTCAAAACAAAGCTAACTTACAAAGAGAGAGCCCTCTCTGGTTGCAGATAGGCTAGGACTTGCAGCTAAAAGATTGGTTAGTGGTTACCTCGGCCGTATTCCCTTCAGGAGGCAGGGAACAACCTGAGTGATAACAGTGCCCATGGAACAAACTGACCAACAAGCTGCAATTTCTTTTTCCTTGGAGTTGCCATTATCAACTCCCTTTCTTTTGTGAGGAGACCATACTTGATGTTGATTTATGCCATGCAATTTAGCTGGGGAGTCTTGATCTTTAGCGATTCCAAAGCATACTCAAATTCTTCTTTGAAGCATTGAGTAATCACATGAAAGTCTTACCAAGCACATTCTTATGATCAACTCTTTTTGCAATATTCTTGAATACATGGATTCTACCTTCTAGAGAAGAGTTACTTAAGAACATGCATACCTTTTCTCCCATACGATCATCTAGCCATCCTTTCTTTGAATGATCTTACTTCCATCCTTATCAAAGATAATCTTTCCTTCCTTAAGAGTAGAAAGACTTCAATTTTTCCTTTCAAACTATCATTCAACCATCTACATGCCTTCATCCTTCAAGACTATTGTTTCCATACTAGATGGAATACATACTAGTCATGTCATAATGCTTCTTCCAAGAACCTTCCTAAATGATGGTTCTTATTAGAGGATCTTTATGATCCTTCTTTGCAAGATGACTACCTCTAACATTATGTTAGAAAATGCTTGGATGAACTATAATGTGTAATATGGTCAATATTTCCATTCTTGTAAGCTAGATGATTCCTTCCCAAGAAATTGATCATGTAGATTATAATTTTACTACCATATGCTTATTTCTATGATGCCATGCTTTACAAAAATAAAAATATCTGAGAGAATGCCATGGTGTATGCTACTCTACTTTCTACTTTCTAATAAAAGAAAGACAAATTTCAAATGAACTTGTTAGAGATGGAGCTGTTAGAGTTGGTCTCGTCAATCCTCCGTCAGAGATCAAAACTCTTTATGCACTTAATTTTTAGGAGTCCCACTCCATTTACCCAGCTACATTCCGCTAGGAGCATGCCATAATATGACAGAAAAGGTCATGCTAGTCATTTCCCCTCATGTCTGGCTCTTGCTGGCTTAGGTCTTTTGTCAATGATCACTAAAGTCCATGACAGTCAAGCTCTGGTCCTTTAATGGACAAAAGTCATTTTCGATAATTAGGTCTAGGGATTAATCAATTTGGTCTTCAACCATGTCCAATAAAGCCATGCAGGCCAGAGTGAGGCCCTTACAAAGTTATGATTTAGAGAGTTTCATCGTCATGTGGACAAATTTCGACTGTTCTTCAAAACTCTGTTTTGAAGAAAAGTCAAACAGTGTCATTTGTGATAAAATTTTCAAAAAAGTCGTCAGTTGATTTCTTCGGGTGCATTCATGGTTTCCGTGGCCAAATGCCCTGTCATGCAATCCCTACAAAGAGTGCCAAAAATTTCATCATTTTAGCTAAAAATTCAAAGGGAAAAGTGAAATTCAATGTTGCATTAAATCAGTGAAAAGTGTCAAAATGAAACATTATTAAAGTGGGTTTTGAAGAAGCAAAAATTAAACCTATGACTCCAAGGTCTTTATATACAAGTTTCCACAAGCAACCAAATCATTGTGCACACCAAGGTCATAGAGAAACATAGCAAAGTGATTGAGGGCGCAGGCACGCGTTTGGAGTAAGTTTGGGGTCGGTTTCAGGAGCGCGGCGCACACACAGAGGGGCGCGGCGCACAGAGCGCGACCCCACAGTGTAAAATTACAACGGGCGCGACGCATATACCGAGTGTGGCGCACTAGGTTTGCTGCACGGCGCACACCCACAAAGGCCCGAATTTGTGCCAAAATTGCAACAAATCTCTTTGAAACCCTTCAAATCGGCAGGTAGGCTCTATATCACGGCTTGCTCACCAAATTTTGTGAATGTTATGGTGGTTCATGGCTATGTTTAATTGCAACAAAACTCATAAAACCAACCACAAGAAAACACCAAAAGCCATTGTTGCTAGCGTTGCATAATTGTGGTGTTGATCCCAAGGTTTCGTTATCACCCCTCATTTTCCCTTTCTTACCATTTTTCCCTATCCCCCCTATCCCATTTTTTCCTATTCTCCCTACCCTAAAATATTACCAAACCCCTATTCCTTATCCCTCCACTCTCTGGTCAATAAAAACCCCAAAACCCTACCCTATCAAATCCCCAAACCCTCCTATATATCCCTAAACAAAACCTCTCCCCATAACCACTATTCCCATCATATTATTCCCCTCCTAATACTCCCTTTTTTTTATTGTTCCCCTTGGCGGAAGATATCACAATAGCACCTAGTTTCACTACCATCATCAAAGGGCAGTCCAAGCACAGTACACATACAACAGTCATGGCATCTGAGCATTCATCAAAGTATGATATGGAGACACAAATTGATTCATCCTCAGAAGAATAGGCTCCCAGGAGACATCACAAGAGTGGCAAACATGTTAGGGATGAGCCAACCACCCTCATTAATTTCAGGCATGCCCTCTTGCTATGTCATGTTTCCAGCATCTATCATGTTTCGATTTTTGTCAAAGAGTGGCTAATGTTTGAGTTCATCATGAGTTGGCCCGTCTTTTTGTGCTTCACCTAGGTGGAGATCACTCCATCTTGGCCGGGGTCACCTTCACACTGACACCCGAAACGGTCTCATTAGAAACCGGCATACCGAATGTTGGAGAACCATGGCACAAGAAACAAAAGGTTGATCGGTAGCATTATGAGCCTTACATTAAGGCCAGTTGCTTGAGGCAGCTCACAAGAGTCTTTCCATTCAGATATTTGAAAGATGAATATGCTCCACTCATGAAGTTGATCATGAAGTACTTCTGCTGTGAGGGGATGTTCTCTCGTCTATATGCCTATCACATCGGGTTGTTCATGCACTCTACCAGGGTACGGATGATGAACATCAAATTTTTCATTTGCAGGAACATAGAGAGGATGAACACCTTCATGCAACACAATACCCCTCAGCAGCAACTTAACAGTGTTTATCACTTTGCTCTTATTAAGATTTTGGTGGATCATCCGTTGGGATTGCAGGGCATTACTTGGGATGATTTCATCTCCCGTGACCTCTTCAAAACTTCACATGTATTATCAAAGGTTAAGAATGAGGGTGAACCTTCTCGTCGGTATGAGCAGCATGAGACTGCTAGTGTACCGATTTTCATCAAATATCAGAGGGGTGCTAGACATTTGTTTGCAGCAACAAAGCGAGTGTTATCTCCACCCGGGGTGGAAGGGGCCTCGCTTCCGACATCAGCACTACAGGTACAGGATAGAGGTAAGGAGCCAGTGTGTGATGAGGGGCCTTCAGGTGAGCCATCAGGTGAACGAGAGACCGAATTCATTCCCCTTCATGATGATGATACAGATACAGAACCGACGAGTGCACAGCTTAAAGAGATCATCCAGGAGCAGCAAGCAGAGATTCAAGCCTTGTCCCTTGATTTGGAAAGAGCCAAATGGAATATGAAATATCTGGAGTAGAGGAACAAACAACTTGAGGATCGGCAAGCTGAGATAGAGTTGCAACTGATCAAGGAAAACCGACAACACATCATGGCAGCACAAGGTAGACCTATGGAGCAAAGAGATGAGGACCGGGAGTATGTTTTAGAGAAAGTGAACGTTCCCTTGGAGCAGCTGTTGGAGAAGGCTAAGAGGGAAAAATCAATGCTGAGGTGCATGACTCACCATTACATGGCCCGAAACATGAGCTCCAAAGCGAGAATCAGGAGCCTAAAGGCGAAATTGAGGAAGGTGACAAAAATACAAAAGAGGCAAAGGGAGCTTGATCGACTTCAGATATTGGCTGAAGCCTCTTTGACCCAGCATAACACTTGATAAGGAATCTCTAACCCAAATTTCAAGAAATTTGGGGTAATTTTGGTCACATGGAAAATTTTTGGTCACAACACAGGTTTTTTCTCCCTGTGGCGCGACGCTTAGGATTGGGAGCTCCAAATCACAAATGGTTTACATTTTTTGATTCAGCATGCAAAATCACGACTACTGGTGCTTGGACAAGAAATTTGGGCATGATTTGAGTCTCCAGGAGGTCAAAAACACTCAAAAATTGACCTCTCTGCCCCTATTTTGACACACAGGAAGCCGTCTTGGGAGAATGAATATTTGGAGGGGAAAATGAGCACCAAATTCAGAAATTCCACTTGAGTTGGAAAGTAGACAGGCCAGGCTTTCCAACAAGCACACTTGGGCACAATTTGGACTCCTACAGGTACCTCAAAATCACCTCCAAAGTGGCGCGGCGCATATAGCTTTTGGCGTGGCGCATATAGAGAAAAAGGCCAAAATCGCGCCCGTTTCGCGAAATTTCGATTCGTGACTTTCTCCAAGTGGGCCCGCTCATTTACAATATATTTTTCTCAGCAACTAAGGCAATGTTTAAAAAGAATTTTCACTAAAGTTGGGCTCCTATCTAAGTGGCAAAGGAAGGCGAGAAGTCACCCAAGCCATTTGTCATTTTTGTAACGCTGCACCTGTAACTAATGGTTGGCTTTCCACTTCCACTTCGTAATGATTCGAAAAAGGTCGTTCTATTTCCTCATGGCATATTATATTTATTGTATGCAAACCATTTGCAAGGGGTTGGTTGGCTTGTAATTTCTGGGAGACTGTGGGAGAGAAACTCAGTTTTTCATTGTATATTTTGACAGAGGATTAATGAAAGGCAGCGGCTCTGTTTCATGAGATTCATGTGGTTGTGAGTGTAGCAAATGTTTCTCTTATGTTTCATATGTATTTCATAATGTTTCACAGTTCATTTCATATTCATTTCTAGTGAAATTTTCTATGTTAGATAAGGTAGAATTCATTTTTATTGCTCTGCCTGTGGGAAAATTTAATGTTCAGTGTTCTTCTTCTGTTGAAAAGGATTCATGTACTTATGCCCTTTTCACCCTCCTAAGAAATTCCTCCATTCCGCGTTATTTCAAACTAAATTGCTAGACTTTCTGCCTGTCTTGCCTCACGAAGTAATCTGTGCCTTTGTATTAAATTCTCTGCTCATTGCTGTCCGTTGGTCCCATACCATCCCAGAAACTCAGTCATTCATAAAAAATTGCTTCTTGTATCCATATTTACTTACTAGCCTAAGATCAATATTTCATTGTTAGTCATCTCAGACCATTCCGTTTACTTATTCGCTGAGCGTGACTCGGAGAGAGCCCTCTCCTGTTCTGGTAGGGCTAGCTACCAAACTGAGCGTGGTTTGTGGTTACCCTAAATTTTGCCTTCCTTCAGCCTAAGGCAGATTTAGGTGCTAACATAGTGGCGACTCCACTGGGGAAGAAATTAATCCCCTTACTTCTTGATAATTCTAAGCTTCCGGATGATAAGTTTAGGATTTGATAGGTTGAGTAAGTTGTTCATGTCCTTCTGATTTTTTCGAAAATAGCACGCTGGCTTCGAGACGATATACCAGAGCCAATCCAGATCCGGATCCTCCTCATATTTACGAAAACCCCAACTTGATTCCAAGACTCCTTCGTCAAGAGAGCACTATAACTCCCGTGTTCAAATCCCATTCGTGTCTTGACATTTTTGAGTATCTTGAAGAGCTTGAGTTTGACGAGCGGTTTGAAATATCATTGTTCGAGACCAAATCCGAAAGGGCTGTTGACTATACTGTCCCCAATCCACAATTTCTTGTAGACTTGGAGACGGAAAGGGCTAACCGGTCAGTTGATAATTACCTTATAGCTCAGCTTCAAACTCCAATTGCTAGCCCCTTACAAACTGTGCACACTCCTCCAACACCTCCAAGGCCAAATCCACCAAGAGTGATGGCTGCCCGTTTTGCACCCCTGGTTCTGCCTCAAGTTCTAGATGATATGCCCGCAGATTATCAAAGCAAAATCCCGTTTTTTGATGGCACTCCTAACAACATTACTGCTCAGCAACATGTGGACAGAATGGCAGATTTCTATGAACTTCATGAGATCGATGCGGAGAATGTGGCAATGAGACTCTTTGTACAGACATTTGCAGGTGAAGTGAGGAAATGGTTCAGAGGTTTGCTGGTGGCACGTATCGCTACCTTGGCCGACCTACAAAGACAATTTTTAAACTGATGGGAAGTGAAAAAGAATCCTCTTCAAATTCTGGCTGAATATGAGCAAATCAAACAAAATGTTGTTGAGTCGGTCTAAGACTATTGCGTTAGATTCAATTCAGTTTATAACAAGATTCCAGATCATCTAAGGCCACCTGTGGGACTAGCCATGGTGAAGTTCCCGGATGGTTTTGATGCTGACATGGCTTATCAATTAAGAGAGAGAGAACCGACCACAATGGAAGACATGTAGAAGATAGCGGTCAGCGTTGAAGCAAATCTGCTGTCCAAAAGAGCTAGAGCGAAAGCAGAAAAGAAGGTCACAGTCAAGGAAGAGTCTTCCTCGATGGATCAATTACTAAAGAAGGTAGAGCAGATGCTTGAAAGGGTGAAACTTGACAAACCGGAGCCACAAGTTAGAAATCCTAACTTTTGTGGTTAGAAACAACCACAATATAGTATAAGACAGAGAGATCAGCGAGCCCAAGAGCAGACAACATAACAACCAGTAAAAACACCTTTGCAACAAAATTTTGTGCATGGACCAGAGTCAGATGAGGATAGGAATATAATAGGTGAAGAAAACCACCTCTTTACTCCTGATGATTTGCCTATTTATCTCATTGAGGATGAGGATTATGTAGAAAGTTCAGTTGTACACAAAGATGTAGATTTCATTCTAGCAAACGACACCGTCTTAGAGGAAGAATCATATGAGTACCAAAGAGGCTATATGAATGCTCTGTATGCCCAGCAGCAACGATATTCACTTAGAAAAAGAGATGTTCCGGTCAAACCAATTCAGAAAAGGAAGGATGTTTAGGCATCAAAGAATGATTCATCAGTTACACAAAGGAAAGGAAAGGAGGTGGTTGGTCCGGAGAGCAGAAAATCACCATCAACAGAACAATCACATCAGCAAGTTGCATCGAAAGAAAAGGAAAAGAAATAAATCCCAGTCAAAGAGGTAGAAAAGATTCCCGCTTTTAGTTTAGAGAATGAGATTTCTAAATTAAAGGTATCCATCCCCTTGACTGAAATAATGAGGAACAACAGTTATAGAGGGAAAGTATCTAAAATGTTGAATTTGGACCCAATGTCCGACATGGTGAATGTCGAAGATGATCAACTTGAAATGATTTTTGGGCCAGCATCGAATGGTGAGTCTCTTGATAGTGATGTGCCACCCTTTTATATCAGTTTAAGTTTGCATGATTTTGTGTTACATAATGCCATGTTCGATTCCGGAGCTTCTCACAATCTCATGCCCAAGGCTATCATGGATAAGCTTGGTCTGGACATCACTCGGCAATACCATGATCTCTATTCGTTTGATTCCAGCAGAGTAAGATGTATAGGACTCATCAAAGACTTGGTTGTGAGTCTGGATCAGCTCCCAATGAAGAATGTTTTGATGGATGTTGTTGTAGCAGATATTCCTCCCAGGTTTGGCATGCTTCTTTCCAGGTCTTGGGCAGCGAAGTTGAAAGGGACTCTACAACTTGATTTCTCCTATGCAACAATTCCAGTGTTTGGCCATATGAGAAAACTGTATCGGGAACAAAAAATGAAATACATGATTACAAGCAAGGAGAAACCCATTAATCATCCAATTAATTATGTACATACAGATCTAGAGTCTTTTGTTTTGTATTCAGATAATTTTAATGATGTAGATAGTCAGTTAGTTGAAGCAGAAAGCATTCCAGAAATAGTAGAAAATTTCAGAGGAGTTATAAAGAAAGAAGGACAAGAATAGTAGAGCACCGTTGAACGATCAGCTGAAAGTAATAGACAACAAGCAGACCAAGCACAACAAACATATTTTCAACACTTGCAAGAGGAGGAAGAAGGTTTGTGGACCTTGGATTTCGATGGAGCAGTGGGAAATGATGTCGCTAGAATTGGAATTTGGGTACGCAGTCCTTTCTCTGCCTCGAACAAAGTGCCTAGTAACATGCAGGTATGCTCTTACAAGTTGGCTTTTGATTGTTCAAACAATGAAGCTGAGTATGAAGCTCTGATTGCTGGCCTAAAGATTCTAAGAAAGCTGAATGCTAAGAGGATTACAGTCTATGGTGACTCCGAGTTGGTGATTAAGCAGGTCAGAGGTGAATATCAAGCAAAGCATCCTAGGATGCAGGCTTACCGTAATGCAGTCCTAGACATCCTAAAATTATTTTCAGAATACACCTTGACATGTGTGCCTCGTATACAAAATAGTATTGCTGATGCTCTTGCTAAGGCAGCAAGTAGTTTGAAGACCCCAATGAACTCTAGTAATAAATTCGAAATCCATGTCAAGCATCGTCCGATTGTCCCAGACAATCAGAGATATTGGCAAGTTTTCCAAGATGATGAGGAGATTGATGATTTTCTGCAAAACAAAGGTAAGTTCAAAGAGACCTCAATTGATGTAGAAAATGACGATGGTAAAGGTAATGGTACAAATGATGTGCAGATCAATCAAATGGACGTGTTGCAGCTAAAGAATAGCATTATTCCTAAAGGCTTGATACCTTTAGAAGAACTCTTCGATCAAGATTATGTAGCCCGCAAACCAACATTATGGCCAACAGAGAAGGGTGTGGAAGAGGTCAATGTCGGAACAACTGCTAATCCTAAATTGGTAAAACTGTCTAAAGCATTGCCACCAAAGATCAAGGACAAATATATCAGTTTGCTGTCTTCATTTGCAGATGTGTTTGCTTGGGACTATTCTGGCTTAAATAAATTTGATACCAATATAATTCAACACACTATACCCATCAAGCCCAACCAAAAACCATTCAGACAGAAGTTGAGAAGGCTAAATCCATAGTTGCTTCCATCTATTGAAAATGAGATAAACAGGTTGTACAAATCAAGGATCATTGTTCCCATCAGATTTTCAGATTGGATCTCTAATTTGGTGCCTGTACGAAAGAAGACAGGTGAGATTCGCTTATGCATTGATTTTAGAAATCTCAATAAAGTTTTGTTGAAATATAATTATCCACTGCCCAAAATGGACCATATACTTCAGCGAGTAGTGGGAGCATCTCGTATGTCACTACTTGATGGTTATTCCGGATATAACCAAGTTTCTGTCCATGAAGATGACCAAGACAAGACAACGTTCACCACTCCATGGGGAACCTTTCATTACGCTAAAATGCCTTTCGGTTTAAAGAATACGGGTGCCACATTTCAGCGTGCAATGGACTTGGCTTTTGCAAATGAGAAGGATGTCTTTTTGGTTGTGTACCTAGACGATTTGATGGTGTTTTCCAAATCTGATGAAGAGCACATGTACCATCTAAAAACTGTCTTTCAAAAGTGCAGAAAATATGGCTTGTCGCTGAATCTGAAAAAGAGATTGTTCACCATGGAGGAAGGCAAACTACTCGGGCACATTATCTCAAAATATGGCATTCGTATTGACCCAGCACGTGTGCAAGCAATTCAGCAAATCGAACTGCCCCGGAATAAGAAAGAGATACAATCTTTCAACAATAAAATGAATTTTCTACACCACTTTTTACCTAATCTTGCTGAGCACCTAAGAGAGATGACAAACATGCTTAAGAAGGACAACTAAGTGAAGTGGACGGAGGAGGCTGTAAAATATTTCAATTTAGTCAAATTGGCTCTTTATTCAGCTCCCGTTCTAGTCAGTCCGGACTACACTCAGGATTTCATATTGTTTTCATTTGCTTTGGAGCACACTATGGCAACTATGTTATTGTAGAAAAGAGATGATCATGAAATACCCATTGCATTCTTTAGCAGAGCTAGAAGAGATGCAGCCTTAAAATACAACATCATTGAGAAGAAAGCCCTTGCACTTGTGAAGGCATTAAAAGATTTCTGGGTATATATTCTACATTCTCATATTTTGGCCTATGTTCCTAACGCTGCTGTCAAAGATGTTTTAGTGCAGACCGATCCGGAAGGAAGACGAGGCAAATGGATTTTAGCCTTGCTGGAATATGATGTGGAAATAAGGCCCACAAAGCTGGTTAAAGGAAAGGGATTGGCAAAGTTAATGGCTGAATCAAACTTGCACGCCCTGGACATAAATTTGATCGCTGCTATTGGTGGGCTCCAGTATTGTAGCAATAATGCTACAACTCCTGGGTCTCCCTTCTTTAAATCTTATCAACCCGGTAGTTCGTAACAAACTTGGAAGCGACGGTGCTGTATGCACAAGTACTAGCTCTTGCCGCAGCTGTCACATGGTCAGCTGGCACAAGTCTGCTAGGAGCTTAAGCCAACTTCTATGAGCTCTAGAAGAAGCTTTTTAATTGATGGATGAAAGCTAACTCGAAGTAAGCTAATCTAATTGCAAAAAGGAACCTGAAAGTCAAAAGGAAACGCAAACCCTAGCAAACCCTAATTCTACCAGCTAGTCCTACTGACGCAAAGGAGAGCATGCAAACTACTGAAAGAGATGCCATTATTGCTATGAAGGTAAAATACATGTGTCTAGACTACCTCTATCTGAAGAAAATGTCTTTTTGTATTTTTTGATTAAGTTGTTGGGATTATCATGCATGTGCTTTTAACTATTTTTGACTGTGCAAAGGTGGATCAAGGAGGAAAAAGGCTTGGAAACGGTTGGGAAGGTTCGGAGGGGGTCTAAAGAGTCCCTGACACCCTTCCAGAGAGTTTCACAAAGTTTGGGTGTCAAGAAACCTCATTTGTGAGCTTCTACAGGAAGTCTGCAGGGGTTCTACAGGATGTTTCAGAATTTCTACAGGATGTTCAGCAATTCCTACAGGATGTTCTTACGATTGGATTTTGGATGATGGGTGAGTGGAAGAGGATGCATGGATGGATGGGGAGGTAGGATAGGGGTTTGTAATGACTTAGTGACAGAGAGATGAGGTGATGAGAGGGTGTGGAAAGCTAGCTTTTCTTAAAGAGGGCAGAGGAAATGGAGGGCCAAGAAGGAAGGGTGACATGGGCAAAAGAGTAGTTGTGAGACAAGGGATCTAATTTGGAGATGAGCAGTTGGCCTGGACGAGGATTAGATGGGCGAGAGAGTGATGAAGATGCACCGCACAGTGTAAACTTAACCAAATCATCCATGTCCTGCACATAATCAAAATATTAACTATCCTAACTGTTAATGAAACCAATGAACAACAACGTTATTTCTAAAGAGAACCATGTACAGTACTGAAGCAAAGAAACATTCCAAGAGGTCTGAACACATGAATAACTCTTACAAATGAAAACATTGCACCAACGATTGCATGAGTAAGCAAACTAGTGCTTTTGTTGGGTGGCACTGTCTGCAATTCCAGCCCCTAAAAAGAGGTGAAAATGAGAGTGCAGGCAACCCTTTTCTGGAACTATTATCAATTCTTATCTCACTACTCTATTCTAGACATCTGAAGCAACTCTATCTTTCAACAATGACCTACTTAACCACGCAATGAAATCTAACTCAACAAACTGCGTTTCAAATGCATGTAAAGAAAATCATAATGCTGAAAGGAAAGATATCAATACAGAGAAGGAGGCCCTAGGCTCTCAGGTTGGGCCCAACCCCGAGAGCTATGGCTCCTCTAGAAACTCAGAGCTGAGATTAAATCTGACTGCTTCTCATTAAAAAATAATAATCATAAGTCAAAAGGTATGCCAATGATGGCTACAAAAGAGCAAAAACAGAGCTGGCAAATCGTAGTGCAGAATGTGCAACAGTTTCTCCCAAATGTCCTTTTCGAAGGCTGAAGCCTTATCATTTATACATCACGAGGCCCCAAGCTAGCCTCCTAAATCTATGGGACTTGGCTGACCAAACTGGGAGTGAACAGCTGCTTCCACAAAATCTGTTTGGCTGCCTTCTAGATCTGGCTTTGGTGGCTTTTTGGAGCTCGGAGTTGGGGGTGAAGATCCCGAGGAAGGCTATTTAATGCCATGGACAACCCCCCTACGAATCCTCAACCCCATCTTGGCTGTCTCCTAGCCCTTGTCTGCTTCGTTTTGCTCCGTCATGTGTCAAAAAACCTGAAATGAGCACGTGTTAGCCACCTAGGAATAATGACTACCCTTATTCGTACAAATGACATAAACATACTAAAAAATGATGCATAAGTTATGAAAAATGAAGGATTGAGCAAGGGTAGTTAGGCCAAATGAGCCCAAAATGTTACCAAATTTGGGGCTCATCATCACCCCCCAGCTAAAATGATTGCTCATCCCTGAGCAACTAATCAAGCTCCTCGTCCTTCATTGCTTTCACCGCCACTCTCACATCCTAGGCTTCTGAAGTAGTATCCTCCTCACTGGCATGGAACCCAACCTTCCTTTCCACCTCTTCCCACTGCTTATGCTCTTCTTTTTCTGTGCTGCCTTCCATCAATCCTAAAAGCAAAGGTGGGCTTAGCTTGAGGCCAATCCAGCTAGCTTGGAGGTTCTATATGGACTTCTTGTAGAGGGGCACCCGTACTAGAGCTTCCCTCATTCGAGTTGGAGTGTGATATTCCCTGATTTTGAGGCTGTGGGACAATGTGTTCCATCGGCGGGTGCAAGCATGAACACAATTGTCCCCTAATAGTCGCTCCATATCCTCGAAATGTGTTATAGCCTGAGCCTGCTGATCCATGTATTTCAATAAAGCTTGAGAGTCGGTTGCTAAGTGTTGGTGGGCCGATATCAATGCAGTGGGGTCCCCTGGCTCTGCTCTAATCAGCAGTGGCTCATGTAACTCTCGGTTCATGACCTCTTTGACCTCTGCTGCTCTCTTTTCTTCATGGTTCAACCATGAGGCAAATGCCATTAACTGCATATCTCCTACGACTGTGTTGGAATCCCATGAAGTCACATTAGGAAGGGCCAAATTATGGAGATAGAACTCCGATAGCTTGGCCTTGTCCTCTGATGAACTGCTATTGCATAACTCTGTGAACTGCTGGGGGTCTTGGATTTGGGAGATACCCCTCTGTGCCAATGCATTAATTTGGAATTGCAGCCACTGGTCCCGTGGGTATAGGCCATAAGATTTGGCCGGTTGTCTACCCCTTCTGCTTTCCTTTCTCAGGACTTCCTGTAGAAAGCCCTGTAGCGACTGATTTTTGGCTTCCTGTAGAAGCCATTTTTGACTTTCCTATAGAAACAGGTGGCACCGTTTTAGCCTGTTTGGCTGAGGGTGCTTTGTCTTTTGACTTTGCTGAGGCTACCTTCGAGGTGCCTTCACTGACATGGACTTGTTCAGTCCTTTCCACCTTGCTCTATAACCTTTTCTCCCTGGGTGTTAATGTGGGTTTGTCATCTTCTGTTTTGGCAACCTGGTGTTTCTCTTGTTTCCCCTTTTGTTCTTTCCTTGGTGCTTTGGCCATGGTTTCTTGGCCTTTTCCTTTCTTCTCTGTTTGTATTGGTTCCTTCTCCTCGCTGCTGGAGGAGGTGAGCTCCTCAGCCAACATTTTTATGTCGCCATCCTTAGTCAAATTTCGAAAGGCTTCCCACGAGAGAGGGATGGTGTATGTGTGGAGTGCATCCTCCACGAGGAGCTTAATGAGCCCATGATGGGCTACCTGGTCTGGTGTTCCCTCTCGTAATTTGGTGGCACATTCAGTCATGGACTGCAGGAGGAAGTAAGGAATACTTAACTTGTTTTCTGAAGGTAGGTCCATTTGGTGCCTCAGTTCTGTGAGCAGCCGGAAATGGTACCCATATACGATGCTGAATCGTCCTTCGCACGTGATATATTTCATAATTTGGAGGCTGACCTCACTCCAGAGCGGCTGTAGGCTAGCTCTTCGAACTCCGTTCTTATCCTCTGAGAATTGCTCCTCCGGCAGAAAGAATTCCTTCTTAGCCTACTGGCCTAGTTTTCTCTCCTCCTTATCCCACGGTACCCCCATCGGGAGATCAGTGACTCTGTTGATGAACTGTGGGGTGAGTATGAGATTCAAACCCCTGAAATTGACAACGGCCAACGTTTTTGATTTTGGCTTCAAAGCTCGTAGGAATTCCTCTGCCACCTCATCATCATAACCTTGAAGCTTGTCGCAGAACGACATCCATCGTGCACGAGAAAACAGGTTTACCACCTCAGGGTTTTCCCGTAGCTTCTTTGAGTCTGTCGGTTCTTTCCTAATGAACCCACCCGTAATGGTGAAAGCTTGCTGTGTTAGCCGGAGCTGGCTGGCGCGTATCAAAAGATGGGCCTTTGGGATTTCCTTAGACAGAGCGCAGAATTACGCCTCTATCAAGCACACAGTTCGTGAATTCACGGCTATCTACAGGTGAGCCTTGACAGTGGCTCAATTACGAACCAAATCCTATAGAAAACCCCGCATATACACTACGACGACAATTCTCATGCAGAAGGAAGACGACGCTTGCAAATTCATGCGCAGACTGTAGTTCTACTTTCTTAGGACGTCGACTTCGCCACCCTTCAAACCAATTGCATGGGAGGACTAGGTTCAGGCTTACCTCATTCCAATTTGCCACCTTTGACGTGAATAGATTAATTTCCTCCGTAGCGGTGAGCTTCCTGTAGCGCAGCTTCCTGTAGAAGTCGCGCACGGGTTTTGGAGAGCGTGTCAGTGGTTCTGGGCCTTCTGTGCAGCCACCAGATGTTTGAACAAGCCGAGGACTCGGAGTAACAGTCTTCAGGGAATTTCGGACGCTTACTCGACTGTGAAGCGGTTGATGATAAATGAGTGGAGTGCCATACACGATCTAGCCGGTGGATTTGAATCCCTGCGGAACTCGTGGCACGGGGGTGAGCTGTCCCTGCCGGACCGTTGGATGACATCACGTATTATCATTCCACTGTAAGTCTGCCTGACCGCTGCATCATTTCCTGCATATCTACCGCCGCCATATCTGTTAGATCGTCGCTTCTCCCCGACTGGATGCTTCCCACGTGTCCATTTCCAGTCTTGTTTGACACAACCAACACTTTCCGAATCGGACGAGACCATCGGACTGGTCGTGGTGGCCAGTTGAATGGCTACCCGACTGGCTTAGCCAATTCATTTCCATACTCGCACACATTTTAGAGCATTGTTCATGTAATTTGCCGAAAAAGGGTGAGGCACTTACCTGTGCGGCCGCGACGTTATTTTCAGGCTTCAGGACGAGGGTGACGGATCCGCTTGTTGCTGCTTCATGTACAGGCACAGGGGTTCCTTCTTGCCGACTGCTGCTGGTTACGAGATCTGTTACCTGGCTGTGGAAGGTGCATATGCCCGCTCTATGAGTTGCAGGTGCCTTCATGGTGTATGCTCTAGCCGGATCAACTGCTACAGGATTCCTGTAGGATATCCTGTAGCCGTTTCTCCTCCTCAGGTGCATGCCGAAACGGTGGATATGGTGGAATCACGGTCACAGTCGCAGGGTCCTCGGATGGCTTTGATAAGTAGCGCATGGGGCCTCTGCATACTTTATTCCATTTGAGAATTGTTTCTTGTGAGAATCCAACGTTCTGATTTGACTGTGCAGGTATTTCCATTGCATGGCAACAGGGGTGGTAGAAGGAGGCGGCAACAGTGGGTGATGGAGAAAAACATTGGTTTGCATGCCTCCGTATTGGACTTCGGGCTTCAAATTCTCCCACACAGTCGGTCTTGGGCCGTCCAAAGATTCTACAGGAAGTTTCCTGTAGAAATACAGAACTTCCTGTAGAAAGTCCTGTAGCTTCCTGTAGAAGGCTAAACTATGATCAAATCATGCCCAGACCTTGGAAGAGATGAGTGTTTCTGGAGGGAGCGCTGGTGAGGTCACCTGGTGGCATAGTAGGGACCCTTGTCCTTGAGTTGAGGGACCTCTTTTTTTACATGGAATACCTGCAACCTGCATGAATTGCCAAATCTTGAACTTGTTTTCCTGTTTCTTTGTTCGTTTTTTTCTTTCTTTCTTTTTTTTTTTGAAAGACAGCAGGGGCGCCTCCGTGAGGTTTTCACCCTTACCATCTGCCTTGAGCACCTCAGAGAGGTTTTCACCCAAGGGTCTTTTTTTATTCAAAAATTTTCAGAAAGACAGCAGGGGCGCCTCAATGAGGTTTTCACCCCTACCATCTGCCTTGGGAGCCTCAGAAAGGTTTTCACCCAAGGATCTTTATTATATACATTTTTTTTTTTTTTTTTTGATGTTCAGGGTATGCCCAAAACAGAGACAGAACCCTTCTCTATGACCAACACTGATTTTTCCACAGTTTTGATGAATTCTTGCCTTGAAAGAGGTTTTCTGTAGATCTTTAGTCGATGCCCATTGACGAGCATGGGGATGGCTTCCTCATCGATGGTCCGAATAAGAACAGACCCATTGTCATTACACTTTTCCATTGCATATGGTCCCAGCCATCTGGTTCTCAGCTTCCCCTTGAAATCCTTATGCTGGAATCGTACAACAGCGCCCAATCTCCCGGCTGGAATTGCTTGTCATTGAGGTGTTGGTCATGCCATACCTTCCTCTGAAGTTGAACCACTTCTGAGTGGAGAAGGGCCTGCATTCGGTGCTCGTCCAACCCATTCAGCTGCAATAACCTTTCTTGTTGGGCATGGCTGAGATCCAGGTCCAGCTGAGCTGCCATCCTTAAGATGTTGTACTCGAACTCAATTGACAACAAAGCTCTCTTCCCATAGACCAGCTCACAAGGTGTGAAGTTGGTTGTGGTCTTCCAAGTGGTGTTGTAAGCCCAAGTGGCCTCAACCAGGCGATCTGCCCAATCTTTTCTACTGCTGCTCACCACCTTAGTCAATATCCCTTCCAATGCTCTATTGGTGACTTCCACATTCCCATTTGCTTGAGGATGATAGGGGGTGGAAGTCCTATGCTTGATTTTGTGATGAGTGAGTAGGTCTTCAATTAAGTTGGAGGTGAACTGGCTTCCTTGATCGGTGACTAGCTCTCTTGGGTAGCCAAATTTGTAGAAGATGTTTTCTCTTAAGAACTTGGCCACCTTTTCTTCTGTCGCTGCTTTGATTGCCTTGGTTTCTGCCCACTTGGTCAGGTAGTCTGTGCACACAATGATGTAAGACCTTTTCCTCGAAGGAGGATTGATTAGACCCACAAAATCCATACCCCACTTCTCAAATGGCTCAAGAGTCACTTGAGGTTGGAGAGGCATTTCGTCCCTTGGAGTTGGTTTCCCCATCCTTTGGCATCGATTGCATTGGCTGATATACCTTCTGACATCTTGATGAAGCGTGGGCCAATAGTAGCCTGCCTGTAGGATTTTGAAGGCAGTTCTTTTGGCTGCAAAATGTCCTCCACAAGGCCCGTCATGACAGGTTAGGAGGATATCAAAGACTTCCTCCTCCCTTACACAATGCCTTAAGATCTGATCGGGGCCAAGCTTGAACAGGTTGCCCCCGATCCAAGTGAATGAGGCACTCTTCCTTACGATTCTGCTCTTCTCTCTTGAGGATAGGTGCGGAGGGAACTGTGCGGAGACAAGGTAGTTTGCTATATCAGCAAACCATGGAGAGAGTACGGAGATAGAAAACAGATGTTCATCTGGCATCTGGTCATCCACTGTCCCATCCTCTCCTGCAGGTAAATCCAATCTAGACAAGAAGTCAGCAACAACATTTTCTTTACCTGGTTTGTCAACGATAGTCAAATCAAACTGCTGCAACAAACGTAACCATCTAATAATACGAGCATTCACATCAGGTTTATTCATTAAATATCTAATTGCAGCATGATCAGTATGTACAAATGTTTGATAGCCAGTGATATAATGTCGGAACTTGTTCAGTGCATGGACCACGACCAAGAATTCTTTCTCATTTACAGTACAATTCAGTTCTGCCTTGGATAAGTTTTTGCTGACAAAGTATATGGCGTATGGAAGTTTTTGTTCAACTTGTCCTAAGGCTGCCCCTATGGCTTTGTTCGAGGCATCAATGTGGATGTGGAAAGGTAGGGCCCAATTTGGACCTCTCAAGATTGGGGCAGACACCAACTTATCCTTTAATTCATTCAGAGCCTTCTGACAATCGTCAGTCCAATTAAACTCAACATCTTTTGCCAAGAGGCCAAACAATGGCGAGGCTAGCTTACTGAAGTCTTTAATGAATCTCCTATAATACCCTGCTAAACCTAAGAAACTTCGAACATCTCTTACCTTCTGAGGAGGTGGAACCTTCTTGATGAGAGCAATTTTGTTAGCATCCACCTGTAACCCTTGGCGAGAAATGGTATGTCCTAGCACGGTCCCTTCAGTCATCAAGAATTCACACTTTTCAGGACTAAGGGACAGGTTCATCTCAATGCACTTGGTTAGGAATTTTCCCAGATTGGACAATGCTTCCTGGAAGTGGGACCCATAAGGAGTGAAGTCATCCATATAGATTTCTACCGAATCATGGACCAGCTCAGAAAAGATGCTCAAGACGGCTCTCTGGAAGGTGGCAGGAGCGTTGCATAGTCCAAAGGGAAGAACTCGGTAAGCAAAGGTACCCCAAGGACAAGTGAAGGTGGTCTTATCTTGGTCTTCCGGGCTGATTTGGATCTGGTTATACCCGCTAAACCCATCTAGGAAAGAGAAAAACTTCTTTCCTGCCAGTCCATCCAACACTTGATCTATGAAGGGTAGAGGAAAGTGGTCTTTCTTGGTGGCTTTGTTCAGTTCTCGGTAGTCCACATAGATCCTCCACTTCCCATTTTTCTTGGGAACCAACACCAGAGGGGACACCCATTCGCTATCTGAGATGGGGTAAATGAATCCGGCATCCAACAATTTTTGCAATTCTTCCTTGACGATGTCCTTAAGGGCTGGATTCATTCTCCTTTGGGGTTTCCTAACAGGTTTACAATCTTCTTTGATGTAGATGTGATGGGTACAGACCGAAGGATGGACTCCTTTCATCTCCTTATAGCTCCAAGCAAAAGCATCTAGATGACTGGCCAACAGACTACATAGCTCCTTTTCCTGGGAAGGAGATAGGGAGGAGCTGATCTTTAACGTTCTCTCGGGGCCGAACTCCACATTTTTGACTCTGGGAGTGACTAGATTGGTCACATAAATGTCCACTAAGGTGCTAGCTTGGGCATCCTCCACCAATTTCTCTAAGGACAATGCACTGGGAGGTGGATTCTGGATCAAGGTCTCAATCAAATCATCCTCGGTTGGGGGGCCTCCCCTAGTGGTGTCTAGGGTGCACAAGGGTGCAGAGTACACCTCATCCTCTTCTCCTTCCTCCAACCAAAGTGATAAGTCATGCTCTAATAAGGGTTGGGCAGGAGGGTATAGGACTAGCTGCTTGGACATAGGACCATTTTTGATGGTCATGTTTCCTGCACGACAGCTTATGTAAGCATCCGCAGTGGCTAACCAAGGCCTTCCCAAAATAAGGGGGTATCCAATAAGCTTTGCCTTTGGTTGAAGAACCAAGAAGTCTGTAGGGTATTCCCAAGAGTCAACAGAGACCAAGACATCCTCTACAATCCCTTCGGGAGTCACGGTGGAGGGATCTGCTAGTTGCAGGACCGTCGAGGTCTTTCTCAAGGAACCCTGAAGGTTGAGTTTGAGCATGGTATCTCTGGTCATCACATTAATGGCAGCCCCCAGGTCAATCAATGTGTGTGGTATGATGGTGCCATTGATGTGGACATCAACTACATGACTCCTAGGATCCAAATACTTTGGGCAGATGACTTGCCCCAACATAAGATCAGACAGTTGTCCTATGACATTGATGGTTGAGGCGTCTCTTTTTCGCCTGCCTGGGTGTCTGAAACACTTTTCCTTAACCAGTTTGTTGTATATCGGTACATCTTTGATGGCTTGGAGAAGTGGTATTCTCACACACAACTGTTTGAGTTCTCCCAGAAGCTCATCCTCCTCTGGGTTGGGTTGTGTGGTTGCTGTTAGTCTCTCAAGAAAGGGTGGAATGGCTTTTGGTTCACTTTCCTGTTTATCTTCCTCGTCCTCTGGGGGAGGAGGTTGACGATCCGGAAGAGTCTTTCCAGATCGCAGGTTGATCTCCTGGATCTCCACAACATAGGTAGGACATGTTGTTTCCCCAGTATATACCTGCTGGGCCTGTCGGTTGTTGGGGTTCGGGTTCGGTTGAGCAGGCATTTGGGGTTGTCTTGGAGGAGCAGGAGGTAATGGTTGTGGTTGAGCTAGTGGTGGAGGCAAAATGGTGGGAGGAGTATTGTACTGGGGCCTCCACCCCGGTTGAGGTGCATTCCACTGAGGCTGTGGCTGGGCATGTGAGTGAAACGAATGAGTAGTGGGCTGAGTATGGTACTGAGGTGGGTAAGACCATGGGGGAGGCATAGACCAGGAAGGATGAGTAGGGGGACCCCAGGAAGGCATAGGAGCAGATTGGTTGGGGCTATAATAGGCTTGGGATGTCCCCTGCATCCCCTGTTGGTAAGGTCTAGGTCCATGTGGCCTCCTTTGGTTGAGGAAGTAGAGTGGTTCAGTGGGTGCCTCCGTTCCTTGGTACATGGCTTTAAGCCCAGGTAAGGTTGGGCATTGGTTTGTGGGGTGGTCCTCCTCACAAACGAAACATACCTCTACCGAATGTAATGGGCACTCGTTCTTAGGGTGCTTCCTTGTACACCTAGGGCACAAGATAGCCAAAGCCCTTTCAGCTTCCTCTTTCTTCTGCTGGATTCGGAATGTGTCAAGTTGCATGGCAATGGTCTGTCTCACCTCACTCTTGAGGTCCTCTAATTGATTTGCAAACTCATGTTTGGAGAAAGGAATACTAGCTGAGAGGAGGTTTCCTCTACCTCTTTTCCGGGCTGCCCTAGAGTGGTTTCTAAACACGGTCTTTATATCCTCATAAGGTAGTTGGTAAATATCTCCTCCAGCTAGCATGTGAAGGGTATCTAAAAGGTCTTCAGGGACTCCGGAGCAGGACCAACTTGAGAGATTTAGGGTCGAGTGTGCACCTGGCCTGTTTATAGCTAAGTTGGAACCTTTCCTCGTAATCTTCTAAAGACTCATCATTCCCCATGGTCATCCGAAAGATTTCTCCCTTGGCTTCCTTGGACCTACAGTAGTCCCGGTATTTGGTATTGAAAGCTTGCTGCATCTGAGCCCAAGTGGTGATACTGTTCCCAGGTAAGCCCATAAACCAGCGTAATGCTACATCCTTAAGGGTAGAAGGGAAGAGTTTCAGATTTTGCTCATCTTCGGTATAGTCATAGGTTCGACAAAGGACGGAAAACTCAAACAGAAGGTATCAGGGTCTTCAGTAGTCAGTCCATGGAAGTGAGGTAAAGCGGAGGGGCTTATGTTTTTGATTTTCATGTCTCCATTGGTCTCTCGGATGGGGAAGGCACCTTCTATTCTCTCATCTTCTCTCCTATTGTCAGCCATGGCTTCAGATGGAGTGTTTTCTAACTCTTCTTTTGTTATAGGATCGTCGTATATTTCAGGAGGCTCGCCTATAGGTTCTTCTGGATCACTGTCACCAAAGAAGAGAGAAGGGTGACTCAGTGACGTGGTGGGGGTGTTGGGTAAGAATTTGCCTGTTTTATCTCGATTTCTACGAGGCATGAAATGGAAAGACTTTTGATTGCTTTTGTTCTTTTTTCTTGTACCTACAAAACTAAAATAGATTGAACTGCAACTAACTATCTTGCTGAAATGGAAATGCGGAATTGAAATGAAAGCATGAAAGAACTAATCTATTTTGCTCAAATGAAATTGCAGGAATGAAATGCTAATCTACGCTTGCAGAAATGAAATTGCGGAATTGAAATGCTAATCTATGAAAGCAGGAAATGTCTATGCTACTTTTGCGGAAAGGAAATTGCAGAATGGAAATGAAATAAACTACTTAGCAGAAGGCGAGAGTAGGAAAATAGAAGAAAAGCAACAATCACCAATACTCTGACGCTTCCCCGGCAACGACGCCAAAAAGGATGGTGAGCTCCAGTATTGTAGCAATAATGCTACAACTCTTGGGTCTCCCTTCTTTAAATCTTATCAACCCGGTAGTTCGTAACAAACTTGGAAGCGACGGTGCTGTATGCACAAGTACTAGCTCTTGCCGCAGCTGTCACTTGGTCAGCTGGCACAAGTCCGCTAGAAGCTTAAGCCAACTTCTATGAGCTCTAGAAGAAGCTTTTTAATTGATGGATGAAAGCTAACTCGAAGGAAGCTAATCTAATTGCAAAAAGGAACCTGAAAGTCAAAAGGAAACGCAAACCCTAGCAAACCCTAATTCTACCAGCTAGTCCTACTGACGCAAAGGAGAGCATGCAAACTACTGAAAGAGATGCCATTATTGCTATGAAGGTAAAATACATGTGTCTAGACTACCTCTATCTGAAGAAAATGTCTTTTTGTATTTTTTGATTAAGTTGTTGGGATTATCATGCATGTGCTTTTAACTATTTTTGACTGTGCAAAGGTGGATCAAGGAGGAAAAAGGCTTGGAAACGGTTGGGAAGGTTTGGAGGGGGTCTAAAGAGTCCCTGACACCCTTCCAGAGAGTTTCACAAAGTTTGGGTGTCAAGAAACCTCATTTGTGAGCTTCTACAGGAAGTCTGCAGGGGTTCTACAGGATATTTCAGAATTTCTACAGGATGTTCAGCAATTCCTACAGGTTGTTCTTACGATTGGATTTTGGATGATGGGTGAGTGGAAGAGGATGCATGGATGGATGGGGAGGTAGGATAGGGGTTTGTAATGACTTAGTGACAGAGATATGAGGTGATGAGAGGGTGTGGAAAGCTAGCTTGTCTTAAAGAGGGCAGAGGAAATGGAGGGCCAAGAAGGAAGGGTGACGTGGGCAAAAGAGTAGTTGTGAGACAAGGGATCTAATTTGGAGATGAGCAGTTGGCCTGGACGAGGATTAGATGGGTGAGAGAGTGATGAAGATGCACCGCACAGTGTAAACTTAACCAAATCATCCACGTCCTGCACATAATCAAAATATTAACTATCCTAACTGTTAATGAAACCAATGAACAACAACGTTATTTCTAAAGAGAACCATGTACAGTACTGAAGCAAAGAAACATTCCAAGAGGTCTGAACACATGAATAACTCTTACAAATGAAAACATTGCACCAACGATTGCATGAGTAAGCAAACTAGTGTTTTTGTTGGGTGGCACTGTCTGCAATTCCAGCCCCTAAAAAGAGGTGAAAATGAGAGTGCAGGCAACCCTTTTCTGGAACTCTTATCAATTCTTATCTCAATACTCTATTCTAGACATCTGAAGCAACTCTATCTTTCAACAATGACCTACTTAACCACGCAACGAAATCTATCTCAACAAACTGCGTTTCAAATGCATGTAAAGAAAATCATAATGCTGAAAAGGAAAGATATCAATACAGAGAAGGAGGCCCTAGGCTCTCAGGTTGGGCCCAACCCCGAGAGCTATGGCTCCTCTAGAAACTCAAAGCTGAGATTAAATCTGACTGCTTCTCATTAAAAAATAATAATCATAAGTCAAAAGGTATGCCAATGATGGCTACAAAAGAGCAAAAACAGAGCTGGCAACTCGTAGTGCAGAATGTGCAACAGTTTCTCCCAAAAGTCCTTTTCGAAGGCTGAAGCCTTATCATTTATACATCACGAGGCCCCAAGCTGGCCTCCTAAATCTATGGGACTTGGCTGACCAAACTGGGAGTGAACAGCTGCTTCCACAAAATCTGTTTGGCTGCCTTCTAGATCTGGTTTTGGTGGCTTTTTGGAGCTCGGAGTTGGGGGGGAAGATCCCGAGGAAGGCTATTTAATGCCGTGGACAACCCCCCTACGAATCCTCAACCCCATCTTGGTTGTCTCCTAGCCCTTGTCTGCTCGGTTTTGCTCCCTCATGTGTCAAAAAACCTGAAATGAGCACGTGTTAGCCACCTAGGAATAATGACTACCCTTATTCGTACAAATGACATAAACATACTAAAAAATGATGCATAAGTTATGAAAAATGAAGGATTGAGCAAGGGTAGTTAGGCCAAATGAGCCCAAAATGTTACCAAATTTGGGGCTCATCAGCTATGTCCGATGAGAATGAGGAAGCATCATCAATTCAGGTATCTGAAATGTTTGCCCTCCCTCCGTAGTATTCAGTATCATATATGTGCTTAAAAATTTGTCACCACCACCCGACATGACTAGAAACAAAGCTAGAACTCTCAAATTAAAGGCTGCCAAGTTTTGCATTCTAAACTCTGCACTTTATTGGAAAGATCCCGATGGCGTTCTTTTGAATTTTTTGGTGGAAGAAGAAGCAAAGCAGGTCATGGAGGATTGCCACCAAGGAGACTGTGGTGGTCATCGTTTTTGGAAGTCAACAACAAATAAAATTCCGAGAGCAGGGTACTATTGGCTGACATTGTTTGCTGATGTATATAAGATGGTCAAGCGCTGTCATAAGTGTAAGATTTTCGAAGGAAAGCAGAAGTTACAACCTTTGCCACTTAAGCCTATTGAGGTGAGTGCTCCTTTCCAGCAATGGGGATTGGATTTCATTGGTGAAATTCATCCCGCTTCTTCTGGTTAGCATAGATGGATCCTCACAACGACAGATTATTTCATGAAATGGATCAAGGCAATTCCCACTAGACAAGCTACTGATGCGGTAATCATTTCATTCCTTGAAAATAACATCGTGTCTCGCTTTGGTTGCCCGAATAAGTTAATCACTGATAACGCAGCAGCTTTCAAATAAAAAAGGATGGTAGAGTTTTGTCATAAATATCACATCATTTTGGGTCACTCAACTGCCTATCATTCGCAAGGCAATGGATTGGCGGAGTCTTTAAACAAATCATTGGTCAACATCATCAAGAAGCTGCTGGAAATAAATAAGAAGAGCTGGCATAAGAGGTTGGTCAATGCACTTTGGGCAGATCGGGTCAGCCAGAAGAAATCCATTGGTACGTCACCGTTTGAGCTTGTTTATGGAGTTGATACAGTATTTCATACCTCTCTCGCTGCCCTGGTAGTCAAACTTCTTCAGGAGGCCGGAAATGAAGAAGATCCCATGCAGAGAAGGTTGAATCAAATGGTCCACTTGCAGCAGACCATAGAAGAAGTTTTCAAGAACACATCCAAATTGCAGGAGAAGATCAAGAAAATTTATGACAGAAAAGCAAAGGCGGATAAATTTCAGTTGGATGATGTGGTGCTGAAATGGGATGCAAGGAATGAGGAAAAAGGTAATCACGGTAAGTTCGAGAATCTTTGGAAAGGTCCTTTCAAGATTGCAGCATATCGGGGTCAGAATGCCTTTCTTCTGAAGGAAATGAACGGGGAAGATTGTCCAGGAGGGCCGATCAATGGTCAGCTGCTCAAGCGGTACCATTTCTGAGTTATTAACGCTGCTTCCACTGTCATTGTAAATACCATTTTTATTTCAATTTGGTTTGAGTTTGTCAAGTTAGTCTTCAAGTCATTTCAATGTCAAGTTTGAGTCAATTTTTTTTGGTCATTTTAGTTTCATAAATGAGTCAAATTCCTGTGTTGTTTGTCGAAAAAATGACTCCATAGCCCAATGGATGAAGGCACTGTCTAGCTCTTCCAGAGATCTGCTGTTCTTGGCACCTCCAAGGAGCTACCATCCCCCATTGGAGCCAATGTTAGAGTCGGTCTGGTCAATCCTCCATCAGAGATCAAAACTCTTTATGCATTTCATTTTTAGGAGTCCCGCTCCATTTACCCAGCTGCATTCCACTAGGAGCATGCCATAATCTAACGGAAAAGGTCATGCTAGTCATTTCCCCTCATGTCTGGCTCCTGCTGGCTTAGGTCTTTTTTCAATGATCACTAAAGTCCATGACAGTCAAGGTCTTGTCCTTTAATGGACAAAAGTCATTTTCGATAATTAGGTCTAGGGATTAATCAATTTGGTCTTCAACCATGTCCAATAAAGCCATGCAGGCCAGAGTGAGGCCCTTACAAAGTTATGATTCAGAGATTTTCATCGTCATGTGGAAAAATTTCGACTGTTCTTCAAAACTCTGTTTTGAAGAAAAGTCAAACAACAGCATTTGTGATAAAATTTTCAAAAAAGTCGTCAGTTGATTTCTTCAGGTGCAGTCATGGTTTCCGTGGCCAAATGCCCTGTCATGCAATCCCTGCAAAGAGTGTCGAAAATTTCATCATTTTAGCTAAAAATTCAAAGGGAAAAGTGAAATTCAGTGTTGCATTAAATCAATGAAAAGTGTCAAAATGAAACATTATTAAAGTGGATTTTGAAGAATAAAAAATTAAACCTATGACTCCAAGGTCTTTATATACAAGTTTCCACAAGCAACCAAATCATTGTGCACACCAAGGTCATAGAGAAACATAGCAAAGTGATTGAGGGCGCAGGCACGCGTTTGGAGTAAGTTTGGGGTCAGTTTCAGGAGCACGACGCACACACAAAGGGGCACGACGCACATAGGGAGCGCGGCGCACAGAGCGCGACCCTGCAGTGTAAAATTACAATAGGCGCGATGCATATACCGAGCACGACGCACTGGGTTTGCTGCGCGGCGCACACCCACAGAGGCCCGAATTTGTGCCAAAATTGCAACAAATCTCTTTGAAACCCTTCAAATCGACAGGTAGGCTCTATATCATGGCTTGCTCATCAAATTTTGTGAATGTTATGGTGGTTCATGGCTATGTTTAATTGCAACAAAACTCATAAAACCAACCACAAGAAAACACCAAAAGCCATTGTTGCTAGGGTTGCATAATTGTGGTGTTGATGCCAAGGTTCCATTATCACCCCTCATTTTCCCTTTCTTACCATTTTTCCCTATCCCCCCTATCCCATTTTTTCCTATTCTCCCTACCCTAAAATATTACCAAACCCCTATTCCTTATCCCTCCACTCTTTGGTCAATCAAAACCCCAAAACCCTACCCTATCAAATCCCCAAACCCTCCTATATATCCCTAAACAAAACCTCTCCCCATAACCACTATTCCCATCATATTATTCCCCTCCTAATATTCCCTTTTTTTTATTGTTCCCCTTGGCGGCAGATATCACAACAGCACCTAGTTTCACTACCATCATTAAAGGGCAATCCAAGCACAGTACACATACACTAGTCATGGCATTTGAGCATTCATCAGAGTATGATATGGAGACAAAAAGTGATTCATCCTTGGAAGAACAGGCTCCCAGGAGACATCACAAGAGTGGCAAACATGTTAGGGATGAGCCAACCACCCTCACAGAATTGTAGGCATGCCCTCTTGCTATGTCATGTTTCCAGCATCTATCATGTTTTGAGTTTTGTCAAAGAGTGGCTAATGTTCGAGTTCATCATGAGTTGGCTCGTCTTTTTGTGCTTCACCTACATGGAGATCACTCCATCTTGGCCGGGGTCACCTTCACACTGACACTCGAAACTGTCTCATTAGCAAGCGGCATACCGAATGTTGGAGAACCATAACACAAGAAACAGAAGGTTGATCGGTAGCATTATGAGCCTTACATTAAGGCCAGTTGCTTGAGGCAGCTCACAAGAGTCTTTCCATTCAGATATTTGAAAGATGAATATGCTCCACTCATGAAGTTGTTCATGAAGTACTTCAGCTGTGAGGGGAGGTTCTCTCGTCTATATGCCTATCACATCAGGTTGCTCATGCACTTTACTAGGGTACGGATGATGAACATCCCATTTTTCATTTGCAGGAACATAGAGAGGATGAACACCTTCATGCAGCACAAGACCCCTCAGCAGCAACTTAATAGTGTTTATCACTTTGATCTTATTAAGATTTTGGTGGATCATCAGTTGGGATTGCAGGGCATTACTTGGGATGATTTCATCTCCCGTGACCTCTTCAGCACTTCACAGGTATTATCAGAGGTTAAGAATAAGTGTGAACCTTCTTGTCGGTATGAGCGCCATGAAACTGATAGTGTGCCGGTTTTCATCACATATCAGAGGGGTGCTAGACATTTGTTTGCAGCAGCAAAGTGAGTGTTATCTCCACCCGAGGTGGAAGGGGCCTCACTTTCGACATCAGAACTACAGGTACAGGATAGAGGTAAGGAGCCAATGCATGATGAGGGGCCTTTAGGTGAGCCATCAGGTGAACGAGAGAACGAATTCGTTCTCCTTCATGATGATGATATAGATACAGAACCGACGAGTGCACAACTTAAAGAGATCATCCAGGAGCAACAAGCAGAGATTCAAGCCTTGTCCCTTGATTTGGAAAGAGCCAAATGGAATATGAAATATCTAGAGTAGAGGAACAAATAACTTGAGGATTGGCAAGCTGATATAGAGTTGCAACTGATCAAGGAAAACCGACAACACATCATGGCAGCACAAGGTAGACCTATGGAGCAAAGAGATGAGGACCGAGAGTATGTTTTAGAGAAAGTGAATGTTCACTTGGAGCAGCTATTGGGAAGGCTAAGAGGGAAAAATCAATGCTGAGGTGCATGACTCACCATTACATGGCCCGAAACATGAGCTCCAAAGCGAGAATCAGGAGCCTAAAGGCGAAATTGAGGAAGGTGACAAAAAGACAAAAGAGGCAAAGGGAGCTTGATCTACTTCAGATATTGGCTGAAGCCTCTTTGGCCCAACATAACACTTGATAAGGAATCTCTAGCCCAAATTTCAAGAAATTTGGGGC
Organism: Pinus tabuliformis; assembly: GCA_031772625.1. NCBI lineage: Eukaryota > Viridiplantae > Streptophyta > Pinopsida > Pinales > Pinaceae > Pinus > Pinus tabuliformis. The sequence goes on along the minus strand of CM062817.1, from coordinate 587,850,218 downwards.
AATTTTGGTCACATGGCAAATTTTTGGTCACAACACAAGTTTTTTCTCCCTGTGGCGCGGCGCTTAGGATTGGGAGCTCAAAATCACAAATGGTTTGAATTTTTCGACTCAGCATGAAAAATCACGACTACTGGTGCTTGGACAAGAAATTTGGGCATGATTTGAGTCTCCAGGAGGTCAAAAACACTCAAAAACTGACCTCTCTGCCCCTATTTTGACACACAGGAAGTAGTCTTGGGAGAATGAATATTTGAAGGGGAAAATGAGCACCAAATTCAAAAATTCCACTCTGGTTGGAAAGTCGACAGGCCAAGCTTTCCAACAAGCACACTTGGGCACAATTTGGACTCCTGCAGGTACCTCAAAATCACCTCCAAAGTGGTGCGGCGCATATAGCTTTTGGCACGGCGCATATAGAGAAAAAGGCTAAAGTCGCGCCCGTTTCGCGAAATTTCGATTCGCGACTTTCTCCAAGTGGGCCCGCTCATTTACACTATATTTTTCTCGGCAACTAAGGCAATGTTTAAAAAGAATTTTCACTAAAGGTGGGCTCCTATCTAAGTGGCAAAGGAAGGCGATCAGTCACTCAAGCCATTTGTCATTTTTGTAACGCTGCACCTGTAACTAATGGTTGGCTTTCCACTTCCACTTCGTAATGATTCGAAAAACTCCCCAACTCTTGGTCATTCTATTTCATCATGGAATAGTCTATTTATTGTATGCAAACCATTTGCAAAGGGTTGGTTGGCTTGTAATTTCTGGGAGACTGTGGGAGAGAAACTCAGTTCTTCATTGTATATTTTGACAGAGGATTAATGAAAGGCAGCTGCTCTGTTTCATGAGATTCATGTGGTTGGGAGTGTAGCAAATGTGTCTCTTATGTTTCATATGTATTTCGTAATGTTTCACAGTTCATTTCATATTCATTTCCAGTGAAATTTTCTAAGTTAGATAAGGTAGAATTCATTTTCTTTGCTTTGCCTGTGGGAAAATTTCATGTTCAGTGTTCTTCTTCTGTTGAAAAGGATTCATGTACTTATGCCCTTTTCACCCTCCTAAGCAATTCCTCCATTCCACGTTATTTCAAACTAAATTGCTAGACTTTCCGCCTGTCTTGCCTCACGAAGTAATCTGTGCTTTTGTATTAAATTCTATGCTCATTGCTGTTCGTTGGTCCCAGAAACTTAGTCATTCATAAAAAATTGCTTCTTGTATCCATATTTACTTACTAGCCTAAGATCAATATTTCACTGTTAGTCATCTCAGACCATTCCGTTTACTTATTCGCTGAGCGTGACTCGGAGAGATCCCTCTCTTGTTCTGGTAGGGCTAGCTACCAGACTGAGCGTGGTTTGTGGTTACCCTAAATTTTGCCTTCCTTCAGCCTAAGGCAGATTTAGGTGCTAACAGGAGCTTCCTTCAATTATAAATATCGTTGGGATCTTCTCATTTTGGCTTCTTCTTAGGTTCTTCCTTTTCTTTTGCTATGTGAGCTTCACTCATTTCCTTCCTTTTGTTGTTTTTCTTGTTTGGACGGTCCCTCTTAAAATGTCCATACTCATTGCATCCAAATAATTGTATTTTGGAAATATATTGTTTTCCCTTGAACTTTCCAAACTTCTCTTTCTCCTTCTTCTTGGAATTTACAACAAAATTTTGAGGTTTTTCATTTGGTTTAGTGTTATCCTTTTCCTTTGTCCTTGTTTCTTCCAAGATACATTGAGCCCATAGTTCATCAAAAGGAGTAATATCCTTTATTGAGTATACACTAGTTGCAAAACTACTCCAATCAAGTGGCAAAGCATTTAATACACAAGTAGTCATTCATGAATCAGAAACGACTTCCCCAAGACCTTGCAACTGGTCCCTTATTTGTGAGATCTTCATAAGATAAGTGTCCATATCTTCATACTTTGATTTCCTTATTCAATGTAATTGATTCCTCAAGGATATCTCTTGACCTGATGTACTTATAGAGTACAACTTCACCAACTTATCATAGATTGCTTTAGATGACTTCAAAACAACGACAAAGGGAATGCGATGATCTTTTAAGGATTCAATAAGTATCCTTTGTGCACTCACTTCTCCATTCATGTATCTTGATAATTCTTGAGTATTCTCCATTTCTGGTTGAGTTACTTCACCAAGAACATATTCCATGACCTCTTTTTCTGTGAGTATCAAATCAATCCTCTTCTTCCATGCTAGGAAGTTTGCTGATCCAATGAGATTGTTTCTTTCCTGGAAAAAAGTAGTAATTTGATATATATATTGAGATATGGAGCACAATATGATACTTGTCAAATGAATGTCCTTCTTTATGATGTCTCCAATTATCTTAATTCTTTCAAGACCTTCAAAGAGACTTCAAAGATGCCATAAAATGACAACTTCTAGGATGCCTTCAATAATATGTCTTCAAGAAGCTTTAAAGAGTGGATGATGATCCAGGTATTTTGTGACGCTTCCTTTTCTTCAAGATAGAGATTGATCCTTCTTAAGATGATGAGGACTTCAGTGAAAGCTTGATGTAGTAATATTCCTTCTATATCAATAGGTCTTCTTCTTCTTCTTTTCTTGTGTCCTTTTTCAAATGATTCCCCTTGAAAAGAAATCCCTTTTGATGTCAATGAGATGATATTCAAGCTGCCTTCTCTTTCTTCACCTTAGCTATGATACCATGTTGGAGAATCTAGTAGGGCAACGATTCAAACAATTCTCCTTATACTTAATAATTACTTGTGAAATTTAGTTAGCTTCTTCGTGTTCTTTATTAAATTCTCTTCATCAAACAATTATCTAGTGCATCAACCATAAAGATCATAAAAGATAGAGGACACAAAATTTAGGCTACAAGCTAGGGGGAAAACCGCTCTAAAGGGGAAAATCTAGAAAAATCTCTTCTCTTCTTATATAATCAATTGAAATGAGAAATCCAAGACCCTAAGACCAAAGTCAAGACCTCCTCCAAGCACCAATTTAGCTCTCCAAGAAATTATTCCTAAAACAAGCTCAAGTCAACAAGGTCAATGAAAGTCAAACTTTAAAGGTTCTACTTCAATCAAAATTTCTGGCCTTGCAATTCTAGTATCCAATTTGTCCTGCAATATTCGACCCTGCAATAGCTTCAAAAACCCTAGTTTCTTTGCACGTGACAACCTTCCAAGAGATATCCTTTAGTGATTCAAAGTAAACTTAAGTCAAATCCTTCAAATCTTCTTCAAACAAGGTTTCAACCTTCACTTTAGACCTGCAACTTCGAACCTGCAATTTTCAGCCTCCCAGTAGCTGCAAAGACCCTAATATTCACACGTGTGAGATAATCCAAGCATAAAATCAAATATTCCCCCCTTTCCTTGATTTGTTCTTTCTTCCTTGAGCTTCGCTCATTCTTCCTTCTTCTTCCTTGCTTCAAATCAAACTTGTTTCTTGTGCAAATCGCTGAAATGTGTCAAATGAGGTCGAATAACCTCTTGTAGGCCAACTTTTCACAGTTAGGGTTGACTTGGTCTTGGAGGTATTCTTGACTTCCTAGACTAAAAAATAATACCTTTTACATGTTACAACTTTCCCAATAGGGTCTTACAAAAATGATAAAGACTCTTTTGACTCGAGAAAAATATTCTTTTAACTAGACAAACCCTAGGAGCATGAAATGCATGCTTGACCTAGATGACCAATACAAATAGAGCATGAAACCCATGCTTAAAAATAATATTTTTCTTTCTTATTTTTCTTGTAACATAAGATATACATAATGAAATGAGTATAATGACAATTATGAAGACCAAAACTAGTTACATTTTCCAACATAAGGAATATCGTATGTTGCACTCGACGTAGTGGCGACTGGGGGAGAGGGGGTTCATAGGGGGTGAAATTCCCACTCCATATTTACCCAAATTTTTTGGGTGGCTTTTTTGCATCCATTTTTCGTGGTTTTTATCACACAATTTTTACTAAAAGCATTTTTGTGGTGCATTGTGGTTTTTCCCATGGTTTTGTAGTTTTGATTAAGGAACTACAGTTGTATTGTAATAAAGGGTAAATGAATTGACAATTTATAGATTCCATGTGATATATATTATATTGTAATATTGTATAAAAGAATATATTGAAAAATCTTGTTGGTTTTCTTGGTTTGGGTTTCAAGGATAAAATTTCTGTGTTAATGTTTGTGTTTTCTGTTGCATCTTTTCTGTTTTATTAAGAATCAATTTGCAACAATCAATTGTGCCAGGTTAACACCTACATTTGGAATCAAAGTAGTTTGACTTCAAGGGGATACCTTTATGGCTAAGGGGTTTGGCTCAATCTTGTGGTAGACCCTGCTACAGTGGGAGATCTATAGAAGTGACTTTTGTGGTGAAAAGGAATGGTGATCAATTCAAAGATAAAGATTGTGAAATTCAATGGGAATAGTTTTGAGCTAACATGGAAGATTTTATGGTGGATAGATATTAGTGAGTCATTGTGGATCTAGGTTCTACACCAACAGGGATGTTAACATAACATTGAACCAATTTGGATTGAAAGGAAAAGAGCACAATATGATTGTCAATCTCATATTCAATATTATTGAATGTTTTAGGGGAAGCTACAAGAAAGGATTTATGGATCAAGTTAGGGGCTTTGTATTAGTCTAAATCCCTGGTGAACAAATTGTTCTTGCATAAAAAATAATATTACTTGAGGATGAAGGATGGAGACTCGATGAAAAATCATCTAAATGCCTTCAATACTATGGTAAGTCAACTATTATTTGTTGATATTAAAATCTTAGACGAGGATAAGTGCATTAATTTGTTATGTTCTCTATCATATTGGTGGTATAGTATTGTTATTTTTGTAGGTATTAATGCAACTACTTTAAGCTGCAATGAAATAGTCTCATCCTTGCTATTGGAGTAGATGAGATGAAAAATCGTGGAAATCTAGAATGGAGATGCATTTTCTATAAGAGGATTCTCACATAAGAGAAATGAAAAAAAGTATTCAAGTGGGAGATCTACATCTATAGGAAAATATAAATCTCCATGAAAGTTCATAAAGGTATGTTGGACATGTACAAAATAAGGGCGTTATTTGTAGATCCAAAATCAATGAGAAAGGGAAGGGATCTAAAGACACTCCTTTTGTAGAAGAAAAAACCTCATCAGATGAAAGAGAGGATGTGTACTTAGATTCTTTACATACACACGTAGATCACGAGGCATGGCTGGTCCACTCATGTGCATCCTTTCATATGATTCGTCACAAGCAATGGTTTTGTGAGTATGAAAGATTTGACAGTGGTGATGTATGGTTAGGAAATGAATCAACCACGAAAATTATACGATGAGAAAAAGTCAAATTGAAGCTCATGGGTGGAAGGATTAGATCATTCTATGGTGTTCTACACATACCAAGATTAGCCAAAAATTTGATTTTTGTAAGCAAGAGGAGTGGTGCATGCGTAAAAATTGTGTTTGAAAAGGACATCTTGTTGGGCGCGGGATCCCCCAAGGCAAGTTTTGGGGCTTACAACCCATATTTTGACCAAATCCGATGTAAAGACTCTGCGTTTTGTGCGCGTAGAGCGCGAAGATTGTAATTGAGTCATAGGGTTGTCCACCCTCATTTTTGGGAATGATAGTCATGAATTAAGGATGAAGAGTTGAGTCTTATCTAAGTGTAAAGTTGAGTATTTGGGTTGTAGAGTAGGATAAGGCTCTGCAGCTGAGTACACATATCCCTACAGCTGAGTGCACAGGGTGAGTCGAGTATGTAAACTTTGGAGAAGTAATAAAGAGAATTTTTACATCATTTTTGTGTATCTTTTTCCTGTTTTGTGCATTGAATGTGTCGGATATAAATGGAATTTATATTTTTATATGATGTGCGAACTTACATGAATGTGTTGATAAAGTGAATATAAGATAAAGTATCTGTTTATGTGAAGATAACTAACTGTTATAAGAAGATAAGTAAGATACGCGGTGTAACTTGGGGAAATAGCGCAGATCACTGCTTTAGCAGTGCGAAAGCACCTCAACCCATGATTAGGGCTGCGCAAAGGCGATTATAACAGATCGCGAAGGCCTCGCAGGTCAGGATAGTGCGTGAAGTGACCTACATGAAGGTATTCACAGTTGGACTAAACTGACCCCTCAGACATCTTAAGGGTGCAGAAACTTGGTTCCAACATCCCTCCATACTGCTTCGGGTGAGACCTCAGTCCGCGCTCCGCGGGCTGTTACCGAAAGGGCTAGTAGTGTAGGGATTTGTTTGGTTAATTAACTCCGAACCTGGGTCAGACCCCCTTAAGCCAACAAATGGTTCCATTGCCGGGATCAGAATCTACATAGAGATGTCTGATGTCGTATCATTGGAATCCAACTAAGAAGGAAATTGAAGGTTGATTGGACAGGAGAATTCACGAGTTCGCGGCATAGGAGAACAAGAATCTGCGACTATCAAAGGAAGAGTGGTTAGACTACTACCTATACACAGAGATCCACGAAATCTTCTTTGCATCTTCCCTACTGAGTTGTACGAGTGGATTGCGAAGCTAGCAGACAGCCAAGGAAGGTGGAAACTCGACAATCCTATTGTGTGGACCCCAGAGTTGGTGCGCATATTGAAAGCATCGGAGGATAAGATCATGCACGCTGTTGATCACTGGCTCAATCAGATTATAAGAGGATTCATTACTGAGTTCGTGGTAGATACTTCAGTCAGCTATAGCGAGGCAGAGCGACGATTTCTCAAAGGACTGCAAGGTAAGTACGTAAAGTCTCTGAATACTTGGATTAAAATTCTATTGTGTGAAAAGAGGGTTATGCAATTACCTTGCTGTCCAAAGCTACGCGAAGTGGAAAAACCTATAGGAATGAAGGAATTAAGGGACCAGCGAATATCCCTTTGATTTCACCTCTGCGAGGGGACGAGGAAGAGATCACGAAGGTCTCTCCGCGAAGTGCGATCCATTTGATAAGGCAGAGAATTCCGCTCATACCACCCCCACCCACACCACCACCAGTTTCACCACCTTCACCTCCATCTTTTCCCGTACCACCTCCGCCACCACTGTGAGTCAATATGGCAAGTGCGACAAAGTTACCTGTGTTCAAGGGAGTAGGAAATTAAGATCCAGACTAGTTTTGGTTCATGATAAGAGTCGTATAGGAAGCGCAGGGAGTTATAGATGATAATATAAAGAAAGCTATGCTGGTCAGCACTCTGCAGGATCGCGCGCTGGCCTGGTATATTATGCATTCTAATGACAATCCGAATGCAGGAATCACGGATATACAAATTACGCTAAACATAGAATTTAGCAAGCCAAATTCAGAAGTGTAATCGGTCATTGGATTCAAAGAGATCACAATGCTACTAGGCGAGACTCCTTGGGAGCTGCATCAGAGACTGAAGTGTACGATTTGCGAAGCTGATATGACTTTGACGGATGGACAACATCGCGAATGGTTTGTAGCATCGCTAACACCGCATTTGAGGAATGCGCTATCACAACAGAGGTTAACGACTCAAGAAGAGGCTTTGGAAATGGCGATGAGGCTACATGAAACCCCGATGTAGGATCCTAACTTGGGAGTTCAACAGATGCACGCGCAATTGAAAAACTTATGCCTTGAGATGCAGAGTCTGAAACAGGACAGAACAGCTCGCCCGAAGTGTGCGAAGAGGTGTGGTGCGTAAAATGCAATGGTCAGGGTCATGATAAGGACCACTACCCTGTGTTCGCGAATTACCTTGTGGGAGGAGTACTAATGCCGTTGAGGTTGGAAGCGCAAGAAGGACCTAACACGACACCTAGTTTGTGGTGCACGATTTGTCAAATAGGAGGAAAGCATGCTACTGACAACTGCCATTTGTTATAGAAGTACACGCAGAATTCACAGCAATTGTTCTATAACTTTTGTAGATCAGTAGGACACGATGAGTGCACTTGTAGAAGATATGAGCTGATGATGGATAGAACTCACACCTATAGAGTTTAGGCTGAAATGCAGCTCCTAGACTAGAACACAGGAGTCGCGCGAACCTAATTTCAGGGGTGCGGACGAGGCCGAGGTGGAGGAGGACCTGGAAGAGGTCACGGACAACTGATATGCTACAATTACAGAGGGCCAGGACATTATGCCCATGATTGTACGAATCCAACGCATCCATCATGTCTGTATTGTACCTTGTTTGATCATGAGACAGAATATTGTCCTACGCTAATAGCTAGGATACATGACAAGGGAGCACTACTGCCTCCCCCGACTTAGAACCTGTAGATGATGAGGTCTGAGCCACGCGAGGAAGATCCAAATGTGAACATTATTCTTCGAAGTGGAATCGCGATGAGGGATGATAAAGGAAAACAACCCGAAGATTGTAATTGGGTTCGCAAGGCTCTGACGAAAGAAACAGAGTTTGATTTGGAGCGCACTAAGGAAACCTTCATGAAAGTTAAGAAGAGCTTCGCTGATGCCTCCACTTCAGGAAGCAAAGATAGACCAAAGCCAGAAATGAACCCATCTATGCTTACGACGTTCCTCGAAACATGCATGAAGCTACTGCGCAATAGTAAGGCTGTAAAAGGATTGCAAGAACTCATTAACAGATGCGCTGGGACCACACGTAGTTCAGAATATTGGAAAACACAAGACTAGGACAGGGAGAGAAATGAGGCTAACTGCACATATTGGAGAATATGAGATGGACCAAGTAATTTTGGATTTAGGATCAGATGTGAACGTTCTGCCGAAGCAAACATGGGAGCACATGGGAAGGCCTACACTGCAAAGGTCTCCTATCCAGCTGCGAATAGCAAGCCAACAAAAGATAATACCTATGGGGAGATTGTAGGGAATCACTGTGGATATTGAGGGAGCGAGCGCGCTAGCAGACTTTGAAGTGATAGAGATTTTTGATGACAACAATCCCTACCCTGCTCTCTTAGGAATTGATTGGGCCACTAACATGAACGGGGTGATTAATTTGAAGAAGTGCAAGATGATTTTTGAGAATATGTCTCTGCGCGTAGTCATACCCTTGGACCTATGGAAGGATTGTGCTATACAGAGCCGGTGCATGACTATGAAAGTGACGATGATTTGCACTGCATCTACAAAATAACCGTGCGAGAGAAAGATTGGTTAAATCCCACCACGGACGGACGGATCTCATGGGAGCACAAAAGCTCCTATATGTCGGATTTTGATGAGGAGATAGAGCGATGGCAGAATCGGTTACACGAGGTAACCACACTGAACTGTAGTATGATGACAAGATCGCTGCGTTGCATATCGACAAAAGTGAGGGATCTGCTTACTTATGATGGGTTAAGAGAGGTAGATACTTTCCTGGATAAGTTTGAAAGGGAGGTGCCAGAAAAGAAACGTTTCCAGGCCTTGAATTGGGTACTACGTGCTACACCTGCGAGGTCGTGGGGTGCGCACAGAGGGAGCTTTGAGGACTGGCGTGAATGCAGAAGAATGATGCGCACATGGTTTGGGAAGCCTAGAGTGTGATTGACAGATAAATGCAATGGGCAGGATAAACCGCACACACATCTAGCCAGGTGGATGCCGACATATGGAAAACAACCTACGCGGATGCACATGAACTTCGTGTTGGGAGATACAGTCAATAAGCATGTGTTGGGGGGGAAATTGCACAAATGGATCCTCAAGTTGGAATGAAAGAATGTGGAGAGAATGATCGCACAAAAGGTTATCCATGCGAAAGCATTTAACAAAGTGTGTGAAGCACTGAACAAGGTATGTGATGCGCAACGATGTGATTGGGACCTGCGCGTACCAACAGTCTTATGGGATTATAGGACAACATGCAAGAAACTGACGGGATAGGTGCCTTCTAGGCTAGCCTATGGAGTGAACGCTGTAATGCCGATGGAGTATATCAGGCCTAGTCTACGCATAGCAGCGCCCGTGGATATGATGGACCGCAGAGCCTTGGAAGAAGGGATTGCGCAGTTGGAAGAACTCGAAGAAGAACGCTTGGGACTTGATGAGGAGATTCAACAGGGTGATCTTAGGCTCCAAGCGCTCACGAAGGAAAGAGTTCGGTTGAGGGAGAAAAGTGCCATGGCGGAAGAATAAGTCAAGAAGCTTGAGGAAGAAATAAAGAAGGAATTTCTTGATAAGAAAACTGTGGTAATAAAACAGGATGCACATGATTCTGTTGACAAATTTAGGAGCTACCACTAAGAGTTGATCAGTGTGATGTCTTGGATCGGGCCGTATGTTACTAAAGGGATCACCGATGGTGGTGCGATGAAGATGGTAAAGTGCGCGATGCAGTTGGTAAAGTTAAATGGAGAACCTTTCCCAGGAAGAGTGAATGGCAGTTAGTTGAAGCCATACACAGGTGGCCCGGCTATCTGACTAGCCCACGAAGCACAGTCTTAGCGCTCCAGGTAGCTGAAAGGAGGCATGGGACTATAAACAGATCCAAGGAATGCAGGAGCAGATGCAGGGAAGTAGTTCAACAGTCTCTGAACATCATGTGCAGGAGATATAGTAGGCAACCGCTCAGTGCGCTGCCGATCTTGTAGTAGTTCAAATAGAGTTGGGAGGTCTTTGCGCAAAGATCTCCAGACAGACATAGTGACTCGAGATTAAGTCATAATGTTTGTATTGTGGGCCTGTTGGGTGCGGGATCCCCCAAGGTAAGTTTTGGGGCTTAAAGCCCAGATTTTGACCAAATCTGATGTAAAGACTCCACGTTTTGTGGGTACGGAGCGCGAAGATTGTAATTGAGTCATAGGGTTGTCCACCCTCATTTTTGTAATGTAATTCAACTCTAGAAATCTACCCATGGTCCACAGACCATGGGATTGTATAAATAGAGCGAGGCTTTAAGTTGTAAATAGGGGAATGATGGTCATGAATGAAGGATGAAGAATTGAGTCTTATCTAAGTGTAGAGTTGAGTCCTTGGGTCGTAGAGTAGGAGAAGGCTTTGCAGCTGAGTGCAGAGAGGCATAGTAGTCTGCAAATGAGTGCACGAACCCCTGCAGCTGAGTGCATAGGGTGAGTCGAGTCTGTAACCTTTGGAGAAGTAATAAAGAGAAGTTTTACATAATTTATGTGTATATTTTTCCTTTTTTTTGCATTGAATGTATCAGATATAAATGGCATTTCTATTGTTTATATGATGTGTGAACTTACATGAATGTGTTGATAAAGTGAATATAAGATAAAGTATCTGTTTATGCGAAGATAACTAACTATTATAAGAAGATAAGTAAGATATGCGGTGTAACTTGGGGAAGTAGCGCAGGTCGTTGCTTTAGCAGTGCGAAAGCACCTCAGCCCTTGATTAGGGCTGCACGAAGGTGATTATAACAGATCATGAAGGCCTCGCAGGTTAGGATAATGCAAGAAGTGGCCTGCACAAAGGTATTCACAGTTGGACTAAACTGACCCATCAGACATCTCAAGGGTGCGGAAACTTGGTTCTAGCATCCCCCTATACTGCTTTGGGTGAGACCTTAGTCCGCGCTCCGCGGGCTGTTGCCGAAAGGGCCAATAGTGTAGGGATTTGTTTGGCTAATTAACTCTGAACCAAGGTCAGGCCCCCTCAAGCCAACACATCTACATGATGGTTCAAGGAGCAATGGGGTTGGTAAGAGGAGTCTGGATTGGGGCTGTTTATAAGTTGTTAGGAAGTACTATTAGTGATGGGTGAAAGAGTTTTATTATTCTTGAGAGTGAAGCAGAAGAAGGAAAAATCCAATAATTTATGGAGAAAATACTATGTTGTGGCATAAAATAGGGGTATATTGGAGATAAAGGCCTCTGATTATTACATGATAATGGAATTGTAGAAGGTATGTCTAATTCCTCTGTGAATTTTGATTTTTGTGAACATTTTTTTATATGGGAAGTAGAATCAGGTAATATTCTCCTTTGTTTCTATGAGGTCAGAGGGAATATTACAGCTGGTGCACAATGATGTGTTTGGACCTACGTTGATTCCATAACTGGGATAATATGTCCACTATTTCTCATTTATAGATGAATTCTTGAGGAACACATGGATTTATTTCCTTAAGGAGAAATATGAAGTCTTTGATAAATTCAAAAAAATTAAAATTCTTATGGAAAATTAGACAAAGAAGAAAATTAAGGTGTGGAGGATGGATAATGGTGGAGAGTTTTGATGGGTGCAAGGTTTCTATTGTTCTTAAGAGAAGCAGAAGAAGGAAAAATCCAGCAATCTATGGAGAAAATACTATGTTGTGGCATAAAAGACTGGTATATATTAGAGATAAGGGCCTCTAATTATTACATGATAATGACATGGTAGAAGTTAACGGTCTAATTCCTCTATGGATTTTGATTTTTGTGATTTTTTTTTTATATGGGAAGAAAAATCACGAAAGATTCTTTGTTTTTTTCCCCAAGAAAAAATCATAATTTTCATTATAGGAGAAGAAAATTACATTTTGCAAATGCACTGTTTTTCATTCAAAAAACTGGGCATCCAAAAAAAATTACCATCATCAAAACTAAACCATCTAGAGTCAAAGTATTAGGCCCGAAGGCTTACATAGATAAAACGTCCATATAATATGGTGAGACATATACATGTCAACATATATACTCATCAAAGAAAAAAACATATCCTCTCCTAACCGGGATAACTAAACCAGTAAAAAAAACTGTCATGAGACCAATGAAACCAAACCAAAAAATGTTATGCCTGAAACTGCCCCTGTCCTTATATAAAATGCCTTTGGTAGAATTCATAGTGATCTTTGCCATTCTGCTCTTAAATATTCCACGTACCCCAAGATTGCTGCGTCCCCTCTTTGGAAAGGGCATCAACCATGGTGTTTCTTTTCCTGAAAATATGAGTACATTAAACATAATCAAATGTTCCTTTTAATTGTAAAACTTCCTCCAACAAAGGAATAAGAGTGTGCACATGACATCTAGCAGATTCATTAAACCAGTTCAGTACAATAATAGAGTCACAAAAAAATTAAAGATGCATGTATTCTTTTTCAATTGCAAAAAGGAGTTTTAGATTGTAAATTTCCGCAAAATTATTTGATCGACGACCCAATTCGATTTGAAGTTTGAAATAATGAGAGGTTCACAAGTAAAACATTGCACCTCTCCCACAGTCACCATTTGGTTGTGCAACACCATTAAAATATTCCCATGGATGAGAACTATCCATTGTTTCAGGGATCATGATCCTCTATCTTTCAGATTTAGGAATGTTAGGGATCAAATCATATATAGCCATGGAATTTGCTACCACTTTGTCCTGAGGAATTGATTGGTTCTCCAAGATGGCTTGATTTGTTGCTAACCATAATCCCCAGTTTATGATTGGAGAAATGTTTCTCAACTTCTTTGTGGAATCATTTTCCCACTAGGAGTGTTGAGCATCATGACAAGATAATCCTTTCCAGATCAGGTTCCATGATAAAGAGGTGCGAATTGTATTCCATAAAACACAAGCGAACGAACATTCTAAGAATAGATGATCCATAGTCTCTTCAAATTCCTTGCATAGGGAACATCAACTTGGCCCATGAAAGTTTTTTTATCTTTTATTTTTATTTTAAATTCCCCCCGTTGGAAGCTTATTTTTCTAGACAACTGAACTTCCATAATTGTTGCCACCACCAAGCTACATTGCCCAACTCCTTTTCTACCATAATACAAATATAACATTGTTAGGGGTGTACTACCTAGTTGGGGAATGGATCCATTGTAATAGGTCTTCCCTATCACTATGTCTGATAATGGGAAGCATTTAGAGAGATGATATAGTTTTGCCATAATTTTGTCCATTACGTTGGAAAATTCAGCTTCACCCTTAACCAACCCTGGGCCCAAATAGTGCTATAATCAGATCTTCCACCTGATTTAGAGTAGTAAATCCTCTATCATTTAGATAAGCCCCCATCTCATAAGGCAATTCATAATGGGAATCACATCTGACCCAAGCATCCAGACCAATTTTGCCTCTTTCCTCTGATCCAACCTTCCATGCCAATCCTCATTCAATTACCCCAAAATAATTTACCACCGCCTTCTAGACTACGAAAATGTTTTTATGCTACTTACTAGGAGTCTGGATCCAATCTTCAAGGGAGGAGGGATAACTGTATTTCCTGTAGACCACTTCCTTCCATAAAATTTCATTATAAATAAACCTCTAACCAACCTTTGTAGCCAATGCTTTGGAGAATGACAATAGATTCTTCAGACCCGTCCTCCCCATTTTTTGGGCAATGATATTTTCTCCCATATAACCCAAGGAAACATTTTTCTATCTTTAGAACCTATCCATAAAAATATACAACAAAATTTGTCAATGGAATTGAGGATCCCCTTAGGTCCATGAAAGAGACATCCAATGCATCGTGTTTGCTTCTAAAATAGACTTTAAGAGTACCAATCTACCAGCCTTGACAACCATGCAAGGCTCCATATTTTTATAATTTTCTCTATCTTAGCCTGCAACCAATTTCAATCCACCTTCCTGTAGTAATTTGGTTTGAGATAAAAACCCATATATTTGATCCCAACATCAATGGAGTTTGATTGAAATAGAAAGAAACTTTTAGCAATAGTGTAATCATCATAAGATAACCCATCTGCAATAAAAATAGACTTTTGTAAGATCACCAACATCCTTGTAGCTTTTTCAAATATTGATAGGGACGATTTAAGTGAAACCAAATCCCTCCTGGAACCATCCCAAAGCATCAAGGGATCATCCACACATAATAAATGCATACTGAGAAAATCTTTAGCAACAAGAAACCCTTTTAAATCACCCCTTCACTTAGCCTCTATGAGCAACCTACTAAGGCCTTCCACTACCATAATAAGTGGGATAGTGGACATCCTTGGAACAAACCTCTATCAACATGGAAAAAATTTGAGGCATGCCCAATAATTAGCATTGAAAACAACACTGAGCTTATCCAACGCATGATCTAGTTTATAAAATTTACCTCAAAGCCCAAATGCATTAAGAGAATTATGATATATACCCAATTGACCCTATCATATGCCTTAGACAGGTTGATATTGAGCACCAAACCTTTTAACTTCTTGGTTTTAATACTATGGAGTCCCTCCCGAGCTACCCTAATTGCCTCATGAACCTACTTGTCCTATAAGAAGGCAAATTGCTCCTTCGAAATGTGCTGGGATAGGATCGACTTCATCTTATTGTAAATAATTTTAGTTATGATTTTGTAGATGCTATTACATAAGGAGATTGAACTAAATCCATCAAAAGAGTTGGGAGAATCTGAATTGGGAATCAGAGTAATAAAAGTGGAGTGTTGGCCATGGAATCCCCCCACAACATGTTTTGGGGCTCAAAGCCCAAGTTTTGGTCAAATATGTTGTAAGACTCCGCGAATTGTGGGTGCGGAGTGCGAAATGTACATTGAGTCATAGGGTTGTCTACCCTAAGTTTTGTAATGTAATGTAATGTCATGTCGGCCTACCCATGGTCCACGGACCATGGGATTGTATAAATAGAGCGAGGCTCTAAGTTGTAAAGATAATTAGAGATAGAGGAATCAATGGATTGATGTAATGATCTAGTAGCGGATAGAGAAGAAGTCTAAGTGTCTTGGGTCGTAGTAGTAGGAAGAGGCTCTGCAGCTGAGTGCGCAGAGGCCTAGTAGAGTCTGCAACTGAGTGCGCGGACCCCTGCAGCTGAGTGCGCAGGGCGAAGTTGAGTCTGTAACCCAAGAAGAATAATAATAAAGAGAAGTTTGATTCTAAATACTGTGTATCTGGTTTTGTATGATTTTCTATGCATTTATACTATTTTGTTTATCGCACACACTTATATGAATACTGAACATTGTTAAGTATAATTAGGCTCCTATAGATAAGTTAAGTAATAAGATAATATCGGGTCAATAGTAAGGAACTGGGGTAATAACACGGATCGCGCCTCGAGTAGGGCTACGCAAAGGCAGCATTGCAGGTTGAGAGGTACTGATAGGTGCACGTAGCAATGTGCGCATAGGGTCAAACCGCGGACCACCCAAAAACCCTCAGACATCTCTAGGGTGCGGAAACTTGGTTCTAGCACCCTCCCATACTACTTCGGGTGAGACCTTAGTCCACGCTCCGCAGACTGTTGCTGAAAGGGCCAATAGTATTGGGATTTGTTTGGCTAAATCATCTCTGAACCTGGGTCAGGCCCCCATAAGCCAACGAATGGTTCCGTTGCCGAGACCGGGATTTGCATGAGGGATGTCTAATTTCGTACCACTAGAATCCAATAAAGAAAGAAATTGAAGGGTGGTTGGACAAGAAGTTTCACGAGTTTGCGGCACAGGAAAACAGAAATCTGCGAGTATCTAAGGAACAGTGGTTGGAACAGTGTTTGATCATGAGGCAGAAGATTTCCCTACATTGATAGCGAGGCTGCGCAAAAAAGGGGTACTCTAGCATCCTCCAACTCAGAATTTGTAGATGATGAGGTTTGAGCCGCACGAAGAAGACTCGAATGTAAACATGATGCTTAGGATCGGTATGAACACTAGCGATGATAAAGGTAAGCAGTCAGAAGAAAGTACGTGGGTTCGCAAGGCTCCTACAAAGGAACCGAAATTTGATTTATAACGCACGAAGGAGACATTCATGGAAGCTAAGAAGAGCTTCACGGAGGCCTCCACTTCAGGTAGTAAGGATCAACTAGAACCAAGGATGGATCCTTCAATGCTCACTACCTTTCTGGAGACATGCATGAAACTGCTACGTGATAGCAAGGCAGTAAAAGGACTGCAGGAACTTATCACTAGGTGCACGGGGTCAGGAGAACCACGCGTAGTCTAGAAACTTAGAAAGCATGCATTGTGCACAGGAAGGGAAATGAGGTTGACGACGCAAATTGGCGAGTATGAAATGGATCAGGTAATCATGGATCTTGGATTGGATGCGAATGTACTGCCGAAAAAACATGGGAACGCATGGGCAGACTCGTGCTACAATGGTCTCATATTCAATTGTGGATGGCGAACCAACAAAAGGTCTTGCCCATGGGAAGATTGCAAGGGGTAATGGTGGATATTGAAGGTGCGAGCACGCAGGCGTACTTTGAAGTGAAAGAGATTTTCGATGATAGAAATCCCTATCCCGCACTAGTAGGGATAGACTGGGCCACCGATATGAATGGAGTCATAAATCAGAAGAAGCACAAAATGATCTTTGAGAAAAAGTCACTACGCGTAGTAGTACTGCTAGATCCAGCCGAAGGAGCGCGATACACTGAACCGGTGCGCGATGATGATAGTGATGATGATGTCGATTACATCTACATGGTAATTGTGTGAGAACAGGATTGGGTGAATCCGACTGCAGATGGTAGGATTTCATGGTAGTGCGAAAGCTCCTGCACTTCAGATTCAGACGAAGAAGTATAGCACTGGTAAAATCGGCTGCATGAAGTAACAATGCTTAATTGGAACATGATGGTTAGACCACTGCGCTGCGTGGCAACAGAGGTAAGGGATCTACCTATGTGTGACGAGTTGACAGTGGTGGATGAATTCCTGAACAAATTTGAAAGCACAGTACCAGAACAACAGCAGTTCGATGCTCTGAAATGGGCACTGCGCATGACGGCCGCTAGATGGTGGGGTACACGTCAAAGAAGTTTTGAGGACTGGTGCAGATGTAGAAGGATGATGTGCCTACGATTTGGGAAACTGCAGATACGACTAGGAGAAAAATATGATGGACAGGATGATCCATGTACACACCTCACGAAATGGACCAAGGTCTATGGGGAAGAGCCACAACTTGAATGGGTACACTTATTCTATCATACCCTAGATGTCATACCCATGAATTGGTATACTCAGACAGAGCTCCGCCATGGTACGAGCGAATGGGATGTCTTGCGCGAGGGATTTCTGCTAACTTTCACGTTTGAAGATTGTTGGTGGGATACTGTTGACGATGCACTACAGGCAGTAGAAGCAACTACCTTAAAAATACCCCAGGAGCTAATGGAAGTACTTAAGCCCGAATGGGCGACACAACTGAGCTGCGCGCTAGAGTGTTACAATTTCAATTTGAGGAGGATGATGAGGACCCATGAAATATTAAAATTCCATAAAAGGAAGGCTGTCGCGAGGTTCGAGGACCATCGATTAAGGATCCCGACATGACCACGCCGCTAAAAACAAAGCAGGAAAACATTGGAACGGAGGTGGAGCCGAAGTACGCAACGCTTGGGGACTATTGGGATGAGGCCACGATGGACAAGGTCGCTGAGTTACTCTGCGAATACTAAGACTTGTTACCGACCAAAATTACGGACTTAAAAGGGATTGGTGGTGACTTAGGGATGATGAAGATCACCCTGAAACCCAACACAAAGCCAGTTAAGCAGTGACCTTACCGCTCGAATCCGAAATATAAAGAAAAGGTCCACGAAGAATTAGAGAAAATGCTTGCAGCCAGAACTATTGAGCTAGTGGAGGAATCTGAATGGGTGAGTCCTATGGTAGTACAGGAGAAAAAGGAGAAGGGTGAAATAAGAATATGTGTGGACCTTAGGAAGCTGAATGACGCCTGTGTACACGATCCATTCCCGACACCGTTCACAGATGAAGTACTAGAGAATGTTGGCGGTCAAGTTTGTTCTGTGGTTTGGGGGCGCCTTTTCTTTGCTTTGGATTCACAGATCCAAAGTCCTGCTTCTTCTGTTTAAACTTCTGCTCAATCCTGACAGCGTATCGGTATGCCGTGCCGAGTGAGGAAATGTCCAAGAACTCCATCTCATCCTGGATGTACTTTTGTAGGCAACTGTGGTATTGGAGCACCAAATTCCGCTCAGTATCCTTGATACCCAGCTTCGTGCGAAGGGTACAAAAAATGTTTGTGAACTCCGACACATCTTGGTCACTTCCCTGCCATAGCGTGGTCCACTTTATGTATTTATCTTCATAGTTCCGGATAGGGTAATATTGTTCCTTGATGTTGTCTTGAAAACAATCCCAAGTGGATGCAGTTGAAAACAACGAGGGCTCACTCTCGTCCTTTTGTTCACAGTAGGATTCCCACCAGTCCTTGATGTGTGGGGTGGATTTGAGAAGTGAAAAAGTAATATTTTCCCGATTGGAAAAGTCATGAACTGAAAAATATCCTTCCAATAGATTTAACCATTTATCTATGACGTCTGCATCTATCAGGCCTTCAAATATGGGAATATCGAAGTTAACTTGTACCTTAAAAGGAGTGGCACCTCCAGAGTGGCTGTTGGATGAAGATGCATCGCCTATGGGTAGCCGTTGAAGGATCTGGGAAAAGTTATCCATCATCGCGTCCCTCTGTCACTCGAGGGCTTCCTCGAGCAACATTTTGAAAGGATCTCCTGCCCCCTCGTCTTTCTTTTCTTCCGCCATGGGAGGTCGTTGGGATTTATGAGGCTGATCTTGCAAAGGTTCAACCAGATCGAGCCCTAACTCCTTATATCTCGACCTTGTTGGGAACATGCAAAGAAAAACAGAGAAAGAGCAGACTGCTTTGATACCACTAATCCAGATTTAAACAAGAACTCAACAAATGATATATATAATCATAAATATAAAGATGCTATAGAAGTAACACTTCATTTCATTAATATCAAATACCGAAATATGCTTACAAACAAAATGGAAATAGGACTAGCTTGGGTGATGTTAGCTTATCTCTGAGAAGAGATGTGGCGGCTACATGCCTCTAAACTATGTTACAATGAGGCTCCAAGGCCTATTTATTATTCAAAAACAATGGAAAACCCTAAACATCCAAAAACCTAACCCTAGGAGATGAAGCACCAAAACTGTGGGCCCCGTTTGGGTAAATTGGTACATCAACTTCCTGGGGTCGTAACTTTGGCATACGATCTCCGTTTGGCTATCATAATACCTCGTTTCAAAGATCTCAAAGAGAAGGCTAAAAGCAAATAAGCATGCTAATTTCAAACATTTTCAATATCTCGGTTTTCCCTAAAAACGTCGTTTAGGGCCTCAAAACGGCTCCGGATGTTTAGGACCCGAAAAATTGCCAAAAATAGTAAGTTGTGCTACAATTAAGGAAACCGAAAAAATGAAAGAGATAGTGTTGGGGATCCAAGTGGAATAGGCGGGTGGCCACCAATATCCACCTGGATCAGATAACTGGTTCTTCCCCGTGCGTCACCTATTGTTTAGGTGAAAACTCAACACCCCCATTTTTAACTTATTTATTTCAAATAATGGGGACCCTTTCCATAGATTTTGGCTAAATCGCCTTTTAATATTTTCTTTTGGTTAAGTTTCCAACAAATTTGCCAAATATTTATTGTCTTTGGAATTCTATTTTGATTGTTTCATTTCATTTGAATTATTGCTAGCTTTCCATCCTCCTTTCATCTCATTTGGACTCACGGTTTGAAAATGGCGCTTATTCGAAGTTTGATGAGTTTCACTACCAGGGCTAAAAAATGTACAATATGTATATTATTTAATTTTCGTAAATTAATTGTAAATATTGATTTTTAATTAATTTTTATTAATTAATTCATTTTTCGCTAACAATCCTACAAAATCATCGCAGTCAAATTGTAGAACAATTAAAATTGTGAGTTTTCGGATTTCAAAAGTTAATTTAAATTTCAATTTTAATAAAATTTCCGAGATCCGAAATCTCGAAAACTCAATTAGCTATAGTTTTTTTAATGTTGACAGGACCTTAATCTCAAGTACCTGTAGTTTATACATAGGAGGGAGTGACCCACTCCATGTGTCCCTCCTCTCCCCCTTCACACCATACCTCTCCTACATTCTATCGGATCTTCAGAATCGATTAATATTGTAACACAATTCGAAAAGACTTCCAAGATTAATATTCTCAATGTTCCCTCGAAATATGTCATATCGGGACCTTAGGACGTATAACCTCTTAACTCTTTTTAAACAAAACTTTGATAATTTCGTTCTTTGATGTTTTCAACTCTGATGTGTTAAAAAATTGTTACAAGGTTTACATAAAATTTTCATATATATTAAAAACCTCTTAAGCCCCCATCGGAACCTCGACATTTTTATGACCTCGGGGCTTTTGTTTTAAATAAACATACAATTTCTTATAGCTCCAATGCTCGATGTCCCTTGTGTGTTTAATTGACCTTGGAGCCTTTGTTTTTATAAAGCCTCTGATGCATAATCCTCTTCGATGGCCCGACGAGGTATACCTTTGATGCTTTTCTCCCTTGACATCGGACCTCGACACTAGTGATATTCAGGGAAAATTTTAAGAACCACCCTAAATTTATATGTATAATAAATGGGCTAATCCCCATGATACATAGGAAAAATGGGAGGCGATTTTATCAATAATATAATATGTATATATAATTTTTTTGGCGAATCTCTAACCAGATTATATTATTTTGTACAGTGATGGAGAACCTTTCACTAAATTATAAATCTTGTAAGATCTTGGCAAATCTTTTACTGAATAATAAAACAATGTGAAGTCTTGGCGAATGTTTTTTTAAAGTATGAAACCATATATGATTATAAGAAAACATATTCATTACACTGTAATATACTAACATACATGTTTGGAAAAAGGAAACATAATTTTCTCTTCCTACAAACAATGTTCCAAGTTTCAGTGGCCATGTTTGTCAAGGTTCTTACAATACACTCTTTCATATCCTTCTATTAGTTTTGATAATATTCCACAACAAAGTTCTTGTAAGTGTTGATATTGACAATGAGTTCTGTCAAGGTAGGAGAGATTAATCTTTTCTCTACAACTTTTGTCAAGCTACCACTTTTTTCAAGTTATCAAATTTCTTTCTTATTCTATAGACTCCAACTGCGAGATAAAAAAAAAAAAAACACATCAAGTTAGTTTACCCCAACACGCCAACAAGTAGCAAGCCCCAACTATATTATATAAAAAAGTATTAGGTATCCCAAAGGCATGAAGGGGATCTAATTGAAAGAAGTGATCATTGTGAGAATCCTTCCAGTCAATATATGAATATATAAATGTAGATTTATTATTTTTTTAATTGGAAATATTCAATTAAACAATAAAATTTAATAATGTCTCTCCCAATTTAAATTGCTTATTAGCATAATTCACTACCCTCATAGGTTTCGCATTTTTTGACAACGTTGTAACATGTAGATTAATTTCCTTTTTGGTGAACAATATCCACCTTTTAGGAAAATATGGTGCAATGGCTCCAACCCCTACAAATCATTAGGACAAACTAAGAATAGCACAGAAGATGAAAGGTTGTACAAACCAGCTTATTTTTCAAACAACTAATCCAACATCAGTACCTAAACTTTTTCATGAAGATATCATATTGAGAATGTTCGAAAAATGGTGAGAAATTTTTTGTGAGGGTGATGCGGAAAGAGTGATAACATTTCATTGTTTTGAATTTCTTTTGTTAAATCAGAAAAAGTTAAAAACCAATATTAATGGAGATATTGGTATTTTTTACTAAATTTTGTGAAGTGACTAAATGTAGCTTTAACCATTCACCTTAAGATGTTCTTACAATATAATTTCTTAAGTCTATTTAATATCTACATTATCATAAAAACCAACCTATATCCATCTTAACTCCACATCTACCACTCTTAGGGGCATGAAATCTATTTATCCCTCTGAGCACTTGGTAGACCCAGAATTAAGATGGATCTAAGATGATAGAATTTCCCCTTTAAATAGTCTATGCTCACATGAATACCATGGTATTACCATGGGGTCAATACCATGGGTTATCATAAACCTGGAGCTTAAAAATTACTATTAGTAAATTAATA
Source organism: Pinus tabuliformis (assembly GCA_031772625.1). Classification (NCBI taxonomy): domain Eukaryota; kingdom Viridiplantae; phylum Streptophyta; class Pinopsida; order Pinales; family Pinaceae; genus Pinus; species Pinus tabuliformis. The sequence goes on along the minus strand of CM062817.1, from coordinate 587,827,379 downwards.
AAATTAATAATTGATTTTTATTTTATTTTTTATTTTAACCAAGTTAAAATGTTTAACATACATTAAATTACAACATCCATTTCTACTCTTGTTCCACCAAGCCCACAAGGGATCAAATATTTTTTCACTCTACGCTAGTTTGCATATCACGATATTTGATCCCTCTCGGGGCTTAGTAGATCCAGAGTAAAGATGGATATATGCTAGTTTAATTCCCCCATTTAAATAGGCTACATTCCATGTGAATACCATGGGTCAATACCATGTGCCATTTTTATTTTTATTAAATATTTTTTCACTCTATGCTAGTTTGCATATCACGATATTTGATCCCTCTCGGGGTTTGGTAGATCCAGAGTAAAGATGGATCTATGCTAGTTTAATTCCCCCATTTAAATAGTCTACATTCCACGTGAATACCACGGGTCAATACCGTGTGCCATTTTTATTTTTATTAATACTAATATTAGGGCTCTCGGGGCTTGGTAGATCCAGAGTAAAGATGGATCTATGCTAGTTTAATTCCCCCATTTAAATAGGCTACATTCCACGTGAATACCATGGGTCAATACCATGTGCCATTTTTATTTTTATTAATACTAATATTAGGGTTAATAATGTTTTTTTTTCATGGTATTAATAATAATCTAGCCCATGGTATTTGGCCCATAGTATTTTGCCCAGAGGTTTCACCTAAGTATAACGCATTTTTTGAGTGTTCGTAAATATAAGGTGACTTATGGAATAAATATAATTTTTTTTTATTTGTTTACCATACCTCTTGTTTATTTATATTTATATTTGTTTACACCCTTGCATGTATATAAAGTGACTTATGGAGTAAATATAAAAAATATTTTATTTATTTACCATACCTTTATTAATTTACCATACCTATTTTATAAATATGGTATTTGGCCCATAGGATTCACTTAAATAAAACCTATTCTTGAAAATTAGGGCGAATGAAAGGTTGTAACTCCTAATTTCAACGGCTAAATTTACCTTTTTTACCCTCTGCCTTAAAATAAGGTGGGCTATTTGAGGCGATTTGTAAAAATGTACTATGATACAAAATATTCGCCCACTAAAAATTTAAAACCCCTTAATTCCGCCAAAGGGCGAACATTCACCCCTAAAATTTTCCATAGACTGATATTTTAGAGCCCCTTTAAAATTTGACCTCCAATATAATTAAACTCAAATGACAATGTAATAAGATTTGACCGTTATGTTTAATAAAAAGACCTTCCTCTATTTACAAAGGCTCATGTATATGAGCCAAAAGCCACTATGGTCCATTACATGGACCATGAACCACTAACATCATGACATGTGTCCCACTTTGATTATTTTAATTAATTTATTGTTTTATATATTTTGTAATTATAATGTAATATTAAATTGATAATTTAATAAAATAATTTATTTTTTAAATTAATCTGTAATATAATTAATTTTTTTTAATTAATTAAGTTCAAAGAAAAAATGTGGTGTGAGAAAGATTTAGTAGCTAAAAGAAAATCAAGTTATTATAAGAAGGTCATCAACCCCACCCTAGAAGATCAAAAGTATCTCTCTATTTTAACTAGCTCAAAGAAGAAAATTAATATAGCAAAGATTAGAATGAATTCTCATGAGCTCCATAGTGAAACAGGTCGTTGGGCAGTTCCTAAAACGCCATGGATGGAAAGGATCTGCCATATATGTGAGAATAGGAACATCAAGGATGAAAACCACTTCCTCTTAGAGTGCCCCACGTACAACCACATTAGATCTCAGTTTCACAATCTTTGTTACAATACTGACCTTCCTAGCCTTTTACAATGTCAAAATTATAGTGAGCTTGGGAGCCTTCTTCCAAGCTTTTTGAGCATAGAAATAAAATCTTAAATCAAAATAAATAATTTGTTTCTTTAGGTCCAATAGACCAATGTTTGGTCTCAGCGGACGTTAACCACCACCATCATCATCATATAATTAATTAATTTTATTAATGTAATAAATTAATTATAATTGTTCACTTAATCAAAAATTATTTATTAAATTAATTTAGATTAGATTTTTAATTAAATTTTCTGAATGTTAGCTTAGGCATTTGTTTTTGGAGAATTTTTGCACCTCAACTTCAGAGAGACATATCTCAAGATTTACTCAAGGAAATGAAGCTTGCAATAGCTGGTTGGAAAGCTAAGACAATGGAGAATAATTTGGGATGGTCAATTTTAGTATATTCAATCATTTAATGACCAATAAATCCAGCAGAAGATAAAGTGGCGAATTTGTAACAAAAAAAAAATAGTTTTTCTATTTTGATTTGGGAAAACTTTATTGGCTTTGGATGGTGTCACAAATTCATTCCCATAAATACTCAAAGGTTGATATGATCCATTTGAATCAATCACAACAGGGGAATTACTTTGGATTTTAATTTATCAATTTGTTGAAGAGTAGTTTGATTTATGTTTTGTACATCCAATTTGTTTTAATTTCTAAAATTTGATTGGTTTTTGGTAGGAGAATAGTTTGGGAGATGAGGAAGAGAAGAATTGGAGGAATATAATTGTACCAGCAAGAGGGAAAGAAGAATTTTGGCTAATTAAAATTTATTGGAGCAAAATTATTCTCCAAAAACTCTCTCATTCTGATTTTCTTTTGTAATTATAAATATGGCTTTTTTTAAGAGGGAGAAAGGATTCCGGATCTGAAACTTGGGGAGGAAATTCTTTGCAAATAGAGGGATTTTTTCACTACTGTAGGGGGCAATATTTTTGTAAAGAATTAGCTAGTTTGGACCAAACTTGTGGAGATTAAAAGAAATGTATTTCAACTATGAAAATTTCATGCTATCATGAAATTTTCTAAAACTTTCATGTACTAAAAGGCTTTGATCAGATCTCTAATTCTTGTACACTATTGTCGGAGATAAAGGTTGATTGGTGGTCTACATTTAATAAATTTGATGCAATTCTTGATCCAGATAATTATGTGTTTTTTGAAGTTTTTCACTATTGTAAAATAAATTAATTCATGTTTGTTTTAATAATTTGAAAGTTATCTTTTAATGACGGATCTAATTGCTATCAAGTTTAATTTTGAATTCAAATAGATAAACATGACATACTTGTTAACTATTTAGCAAATACATGTACAATTTATCTTGGTTTTAATAATGATTGTTTTATAAGAACTATTTCCTTAATGAAATCATAAATAATTTAGTTTTAATTCATTATATTTGAATTTGGATATATGTGCACCAGAGATCTGATGACTATTCATCATATAGCTGCATACATATACTTGCTTGAACTAGTAATAAGACTTGGAACTATTTCTTTAGCTTATTGACTTCATTTTTTATTCTAAATTCAAAGGCTGGTTCAAATCCCCCTTTACCTCGCTCTTGTTTGAGAGGGGGAGTAATCCTTCTTGCAATCGAGATAGATTTAGGATTTACTTTCTGTTACTTAGAGTAGATTTGCATTTAGTTTTAATTATTGCATTCTAGAAGTCCTCTTACACAGGGAAAAACTTTAGAGTGGCTTGGATGAGCCATTAATTCAGCTTAAGGATCACTTTCTTGCATGAGCTCTGAAAGAGGGAAGATCTGATGTCTCTTTTCTATTGGAAAGTAATAGACATACTATAAGCCAACAGATAAAGAGAGAGGGTAACTTGACTCAATTGAACTAGTCAGAACCACCATTCCAAACGGAAAAGGAGTTGCTTTAAGTTCTCGACCGAGTGGTCTTGCTGACATATTGATAACATCAATTTGGACCATCAACAACAACATATATGTTAGGAATTCTATTTGTGGATTGAATTATTCTAAGTATGAAATTATTATAAGTATGGATTTTTTTTTAAATGAGATTTAGAGAGTAATCACACACAAGTTCTTTCTATTGAAAGTTACATCAAAACCCAATTACTTGATTGAATTGAAATCTATTGCTTACATAATTGAAAATCTATTCTAATTGCAGAATTCAAAAACTATTTCTACTTGCATAAAAGAAAATTCTAACACTTGCATAAAAGAAAATGCTAACACTAGATTGTAAGCTTTTTTTTAATGCTACTTGCAGAATTGAAAACACTACAACACTACTTTGCAGAAATGAACCTCTACAATAATTGTACAAAAATAAATTGCATAAAGAAAACTTAATTCCTAATTGCAGAAAGAAAATATATTAACTATAATTACAGAAAGGAATGCTAATGAAACTACTTATAGAAGCAAAAAATCAAATGAGAACTTCTAACTCTAAATGATTATGGATGTGCACAATTAACTCTAAAATATTTTTCTTTTACCATCTACGAAATTAACTGAGTAATGAAAAAAACTTGCTGGAAAGAAAATCGATATGAAAATAAAATATTTTTGGTATTTCTCTTTTATGAGCGCTCTGAAATCAAAACAACAAAGGATTAAACCAAAACTATTCGAGGAGAAAAACTTCATAAAACTATCATGCTATGAGAGAATTAAAACATAAATGTGTAATGAAACTACTACACTATGAGTAAATTAAGATATGAACAAAACTAACTATCCTTATAACTCGCCAAGGGGCCCTCTCGTGAGTGTAAGTCTACTAGTGATCAATTGATTGCTCAACCACACACTGAAAACAAAGGATTCTATTAATTCAAAACAGAGTTTCATAATACTAAAAATAAGCCATAGCGTACTTAATTTTTGAACTGTCTTTTAGGTTTCACCTTATGGGTTTTATTCAACTTTTATAAAAACTAACCCAAGAGTTTTATGCCAAAAATAAATGGAATTGTTCTTCCATCTAGGAAATAGATTTAAATGAGAACTTTATCTCCTCATGATTTTCTATTGAAAGAGAAAATCATGAGGGATTCTTCTTGAATCATATCCTTGTGATTGAATAGGTATTTTGTGTTAAAATTATGCAACTGCGGTCAAATTCCACTTTGGACATCTCACATGATGGAGATAATGATTGCATTGAATTCCTCTTTTCGAGAGGACCAAAATCAACCTAAAGATCACCTTATTTGGACAAGAATAAGTTGGTTTTTGGATTTATTTATTTACTCATGTATATTAGATTAGGGTGGCCCTATGCACATATACAACTGTACAGGTTGGCCTCAACATCAAGTGGACCCTCATGAAAGCCTATAAATATAAGATACCTCAAGTTCATTTGGAAAAAATCTTCAAGAACTCTATTCTCTCTTCTATTTTTTGGTTTGCACAGGTCTGACGGAGGAAAGCTCGCACAAAGGGTCCAAAGCTATAGGGTTAAAGCTCGCATGTGTCTAGGATTTCGGTTTCTCAAATGCACGCTTGTAAATAAGGTGTTTTGTCCCTAGACACTAGCACAAAGTGGTCTAGATAACTTCTGGAAGTCTTAGATGCACGCACAAAGTGCCTCAAGGAGTGTCCAAGAGGCTAGGGTTTCCACAATGCAGTTTGGTCTCAGACGCCTGAATGCAGTTTACTTGGGAGCGTCAAGGTCAATCCCAGACACCCACACAGAGTATCTACGAGAGTGTCCATGACAAAAAGATGAGTTATCAGTATGTAGTAGTGTTCAATACAATGACAAAGATATCCAACAGTTGACTACAATTAGTGACAATAATATCCAACAGTTGACTAATCAGTGATAGTGCATTACAATCCTTATAATCATGGTCCTTAAGTATAAACATGTTTAAGGTCATGTTATGGATGTTATAGTTATTTTTTGCATAAATGAATATACTAATAATTGTACTCTCTTTTGTTGAATCATTTGATGACGATCTAAGAAGAAGAAGAGTTTTGCAAGGGGTTTTCCCATAGTGGATTTTGCCCTGGTCTCTGACCAATCCTGGTGTCTCTATGTGTGCATGCTTTTCTTCCATTGTTCCTTTATGTTCCACTGCATTGATGATGATGATATTGTTATTTATAAATAATTACATATGCTGATGAATAATGATGTAAATTTGAATAATGTTATAATTTTATGGGGTGAACTTAATGTGTTAATGAAGAAATGAAATTATCAAAGAAAAGAAAAATGTAATCCTACGAAAAATTAACACGGTATTAGAGATAGGATGAAGAAAAGACATGGAGATCACCCCTATGATGACACCATTGATAGAAGCAATAATAGGATGGTGGAGACCTAAAAGAATTCTAGGATTTGAAGAAAACCTTAGGCAACTTAGGTTTTGATGGATTCTATGAGGTTAGGGTTGGAGAGAAAAACTTGGTTTATGGAAAATTCATGAGATATAGTATAGTCAATATGAAGAGGCTCAAGCACTTGTGAAATATTTGATGAAGCCCTAAATGGGATAATCCCTAGTAGGCCTAGTTGGATAATTGAAGGCAACTTTGGTATATGGACTATGGATATTAATGGCCCTTGAAGGTTGGTTCAAGAGGAAGAGGATCACCTCTCATTGAAGATAAGTATTTCTTGACTTATGATTCTTCCTTATGTCCTTACTTTTGTTTTAAACTTATGGATTTGATTATTATGTTTATTGTTTATACTTCCTGCATATGTATTTGAGTATATGGATGTTTCTAACCTTCTTGATGAGATGTGATGAGCAGATCCTTCTTGAGGATCATTTGAAATGCAGGAAGGATGGCTAGATTTGGAAAAGGGTAAAGAGGCACTACATGAAAAGATGACAAAGTGCTACAAGCTGCCTATGTCTAATGAGAAGGTGCACATGTACTTGAATATTTCAAGGTATGAATGATAAATTGTTTCACTATTATTATTCAACTGTTAAGCCCTATCAGAAATATATCCTTCTCAAATGGTCCATACATGCATATGAAGGTGATTTGATTTATGATGAAATGGTGCACCTGGTATTGAACACTTTTGATATTATTGAATTCTATCTTTGATATACTTGATGTTGGATATTTTGATTCCATAAAGAAAGCTAGCTCCTTGACTTTAGTATAATATACTCTTGATACTTGACATGCACAATAATAGCTCCTTGATTCTTATACATGATGGAAGGGTTGACACTCTGGTTGTTTTGATAAAGTTTTATTGAATGACCTAACTTGATCTTATTGACAATTATAAGTATCGTGTTAGAAGTGTAACCGTAGTCATGTCTTGGTGTGATGAGTAATTGTAGCATATTGAAAAAATGTGGTGGATTGACTTGATAGAAAGTGTTATTTTGTTCATGATATTTAAGATATGATGCCACATATGTCTGCTGACCTAATCGCTTAAATCTAAATTTTGATGAAGGATTGATGATGACCATGATGGATATATGTTTATGATCTAATACATCTGTTGTTGCATGACACTAGCAGAGATAGGTTGATGACATGAATGAAGATGAATGAAGTAGATTCCCATTTAGAGGGAGAATATCTTCTCAAGATTCTTACTCATATTACTATTTTCATTATGTACTGTTGAAGTATGATTTATGTGCATCTGACATTATTGAACTGCAGCTAAGTCTCATATTTGAAGCTTGTACAAAATTAGGGTTTATGTTCTGGTCGTAGGCACAAAAATGGGAGACTTCATTCCTGGACGTATACATGCTAAGGTCAAGGTAGCATCCAGGAATCTAAAGATTATCCCATGCTAACCTGAAGGGGGCATCCAGGGATTTGACTACAATTGACCATCATCTGAAGTTTTCTAAATTTCTCTGAAGTCTGAACTGATTTCTAAAGTGTTGGGTTGAATTGTTGATTACAGAAAAGTGAAGTATTGTGCATGAAGTTAGATTTCCACCTGAAGAATGTCAATCCTACAGATGTGAAGACATAAATATTTGTGAGAAAGAAAAGTATATATATTTGTGATAATATGAACTTGTGTTTGCAGGTGACCAAGATAAGCATATAGATATGCCATTATGATTTAACCATTGAAATTTGTGATACAAGAGATTTGGCTGACTGATATAGATAAGAAGTGTTTGAAGTTTGACATGATACTTGAAAATGATTTAGAACTCTGACTTGATATTGAGATATGTTTTTGGACTGTAGATCTCTTTGCGATAAAAAATTTGAGTTTGACCTAATGTCTAATGATTTGATTTTCCGACTAATGATTTGCCTTAATGAGAATGATATATGAGCATAGTCACTTCCAATGACTTATATTGTGACAAAATGACTTGTATTATGATTATGAGAATGATTTGATTGATATTTCATGATAGATGACAACTTGTTGGTATAATAATAAATGAAGTCAAGACTTGATATGAGCTCTACTTGTCACCTGGTCTACATAATTGATACTGTGATATTGATGACTTTGATAAGCTGACTTAGTTGATGGTACAATATTGATTTGTGAAAAGCTGAGCAAGTTGGTTTGGTAAAGTATTATGTTTGTAGAGAGCATTACATGAAGCAAGCTTCCTGATCCAGATGTGTCTACATTAACTGTTATCTGGTGAAGTCAGGATGATGTGTTCCAAGGTATGGCTTTGATTTTGGTTTTGGTTTTATACACTGATGATCTACTCTTGATAGGTAATGATCCTCTGATGATCTAAGTAAGAGGGAGATGGATTCTGAAGCTTGAAATAAGAACTCATGGCATGATGAATCAATTTCTAAAATTGGGAAAATATAATCTATATTGTGAAGCAATTGAAGAAGTATTGGAAAGAGAAAATGAAAACCCTTGGACACTCCGATTAAATTGGAAATCGAAAATTGATTGAATAATTTCAAACATATTTCTATATACATGATATGCATACAACCTGAGTCGATTCATGATTGAGACACTTCATACACATCGAGTTGTTGCTAAGCATCCTTCGAGATATTTGTATGAGATGATCTATTCTTGGTATGAGATATTCTTCCTATGATATATGAATGTATGGATATGCTGATGTTGATTAGGATCATTATTGAGATGAGAACATATGAGTGTTGCCTTAGTGTGGGATCTACCATGATGAGAGGTCTGTAGCACAACCAAGGCTGAGTACGATGTTTCTAGCATGACTAGCTATAAAACAAGATGATGATCATTTGAAGAGATGTTTGAGAAAGTTATGAATATGACATGGATACATTGCGATGAAATAAAGAGGTAGAGAATCACATATATATATTTGGGACTAAGATACTCTCATATATTGAGAAAATGCAACTGTATGAGACAAGCTTAGGCTTGTGATTGGCACCTCCTTGAGAGGGAGGATGATTATGGTATCCTTTTGTGATTTATATGACTATTTACGTTATAACATGATATTTGATTTGATGTCCTTTATGAATAGGAGACAATTTTTATTGATACATGATGATTACCTGATACAAGTACGATGTTATGAGTATGATGAGAGCAACGCTGATTGAGGACACTGAGCCATATTATTCCTCCCCTCTCTAAGCTCCCAGGGTATGGAATTGAGATAAAGGTATCCTAGGGTTGAGGGAACTCTGGACAATAGGGTATGACCCCTATCTGTTACCCATAGGGTTGGATTAGTAGCTTACCCTATCTTGGTATTTATAGTGTATACCCCAGTTGGCATCATACCCAAAACATGGGTTTGTTGGGATAATCCCTCTCCATCTAACCAAAAAGTGAGGAGGCTTGGGGGTGTGACATCCTTACCTTTTGTAAGTCGTGTATCTCACCCAAGCTAGGATTATGATGTAGGTGTTATACCACATGACTATTAAGGGTCACTGCTGGGAAGATCAGTAGGCGATAGGATGGGTTGAGTAGTAGCTCCCCTATATTACCTATTGCTCGATATGGGTTGAGTTGTAGCTCCCCCATGAGATTCTAGGTTGAGTAGTAGCTCCCCGATATGGTTCCAGGTTGAGATGTGCTCCCTGATGATATGCTCTCCAATGATAATACATGATGACATATTTTTGGGTAGTAGCCCATCGACATATTTCTAGGTATTAGCCTGATGACATATTTTCGGGTAGTAGCCTATCGTCAAATTTCCATGTAGTATCCTGATGACATATTTTTGGGTAGTATCTCATCGACATATTTCCAGGTAGTAGCCTAATGACATATTTCCAGGTTGTAGCCCATTGATTGATATTACAGGTAGTAGCCCGTCAATAGACATTCTAGGTAGTAGCCTGTTGACATATATTATAGGTAGTATCCCGCTGATAAATATTCTAGGTAGTAGCCCACCGACAAAGATATCAGGTAGTAGCCTAATTAATAGAGGGTGGTAGCTTAATCTCCCATCTGATTCTTCTTCTTATTCTTCTAGATTTGAGAATATTCATCATATGAGTAGGGGTGATCAAGAGATAAGAAAGGAATGGATTGAGATGTACATTGATGATTTGTGATGATGATCATGGCATGACGACTACATGAAAAATATGGTCTGTGATGATACGTGATGACACTTAAGATACCAAGATGGCATCTTGTTCGATGGACAAATATTGACAGATGGAATTATCCCTAGTTGAGAGGGAGCGTTAAAATTATGCAATTGCAGTCACATTCCACTTTGGACAACTCACGTGATGGAGATAATGACTGCCTTTAATTCCTCTTTTCTAGAGGACCAAAATCGACGTAAATATCTCCTTATTTGGACAAGAAGAAGTTGGCTTTTGAATTTATCTATTTACTCATGTATATCAGATTAGGTCAGCCCTATGCACATATACAATTGGACAGGTCGTCTTCAACATCAAGTGTACCCTCATGAAAGACTATAAATGGAAGAGATATCAAGCTCATTTGGAGACAATCATCAAGCACTCTATTCTCTCTTCTATTGTTTGGTTCACACATGTATGATGGAGGAAAGCTCATGCAAAGGGTCCAAAGCTACAAGGTCGAAGCTCACGTGTGTCTATGGTTTTTGTTTCTCAGATGCACACTCGTAACTAAGGTGTTTTTTCCATAGACGCTAGCAAAAAATGGTCTAGATAGTGTTCAAGAACTCTCGAATGCACACAAAGAGTGCCTCAGGGAGCGTCGAGGTGGCTAGGGTTTTCGCAGCAGAGTTTGGCCCGAACGCCTGCATGCAGTTTACTTGGGAGCATCCAAGTCAGTCCCAAAAACTCACATAAACTATCTATGGGAGCATTTGGGCCAAAACATGAGTTTTTAGTATGCACTAGTGTTTAGTAGTGTTCAACATACTGAAAAAAATATCCAACAGTTGACTACAGCCAGTGAAAGTGCATTACAATCCTCAGAATCAAGGTCTTTGAGTATAAGCATATTTAAGGTCATGTTATGGATGTTATAGTTATTTTTTTGCATAGATGAAGATATGAATAATTGTACTTTCATTTTCTGAATCATTTGATGATGATCTAAGAAGAAGAATAATTTTGCAAGGGTTTTCCCCATAGTGGGTTTTTCCCTGGTCTCTAACCAATCCCGGTGTCTCCATGTATGTATGCTTTTCTTCTATTGTTCCTTTATGTTCTGTTCCATTGATGATGATGATATTTTTATTTCTAGATAGTTTCATATGCTGATGAATAATGATGTAAATCTGAATAATGTTATAATGTTACGGGGTGAACTTAATGTGTTAATTAAGAATGCAATTATCAAATTAAAGAACAATGTAACACTATGAAAATTAATGTTTTTCACACTCACCTGACATCATCGTGATCTCCTTCTTATCTTTTTGCTTGACTACTGCACCATCATACTCAGAGTTTGACTCTTAGATATCTTGATCTATAGCCTACCAAGTTATGCCGATAGGTTGTTGTCCATGTGGTGAACATTTTCCATCTTCAGATACCCTTCATCCTTTGTTGATGCATTGCAACCTGTCTAATAAGGGATTTGGCTGCAAAATTCAACATTAGTTGCAGAATGATCAAGATTATGTAATTGTAGAGATGTTTTCAATATAATTCATAAAGAAACATATATTTTAAACATGGATGATTAGTACCTTTTATAAGATAAAATAACCTTGAGTATGCTGAGACTGCTACAAAAATGGCCACAAAGAGATAAAGGAGAGGGAAAGAGGTAGTAAAAAAGGAAGCAATTTTAAACTTCAACATTCCCCCACACAAAATGTCTTGCATTTCCTCATGCACCAAAAGTACAAAATTGGTTCTTCTTTATTATTCAATGTATGATTTCTAAATCTTATGCAAGCACATCCAAACTAGTGCTTTCCTTTCTCTTTCTAATGCTGAAGGTAGCCCTTGGTCTCTTCATTAAAATTTTTCTCTACAAACCCTTGATATTATTCCTAAGGAACTTATTTTTTTCTTTGAGTTTCTTATTTTTCTTATACCAATGGAAAAGATGTAAAAGTATGCTATCATTCTGAGTACTTAATATCTCATTTTGTACGTTTGCTACTTCCCTTTCCTATATGATATGCTTATTAATAATTTCTACCTCATATATGTCCTTCTTCAGAGTATCCTCAAGCCTATGATATGACAAAGGCGTTTTATTGAATGAATTTTCTTGATTATGAGAGGAGCTTACCTTCTGTTACGCTTTCTGTTCGAAGGATTCCACATAGTCATAAATTTCTTGCTGAACTCGATCACTATATGGTGTTTTCCTTGTCGGGTTCACTATGTGAGGTGGTATTATGTACCCTTCTTCTTCAAGATCAATCATTTATGGAGATTCTGTATTTGAGAGTTTTGAAATTATTCTGCTTCTTCTTAGCTTTACTTATGTCTTTGAAATGTTCTGACTTTTCCTCTTTTTGTTGAATTTCTCCTGCTTCTTTTTCTCTAGTTATTCATGTTCTTCATGTGACGTAGGATCTAGGTTGGCTTTCTTTCTTCTAATACTTTGTTTTTCATTTTTCTGCTTACATTTTTCAAAGTACTAAGAGAGCGAGGTGTCATCTTCAAACAGGTCCTCTGGTGCTTTTGTTTCATTATGTTCTGGACTTTCTTCAATTTTCTCTTCAGGGTTAGGGTTTGATGCTGACCTTCTCGACTTCTTTTAACTCTCCTACTTGTTTCTTCTTCTTGAACTTCTATAAAGTGGTTATGAACTAAAAATTCTGACCAATTTTATCCCTTAGCTTATAAATGTTTTTCTATGATAATTTTTATCAGTCCATGATGGTAGAGGGAATTATCAATAGATTTAGACTCTCTATATATAATAGATTCAATTTTTCTAATAATTTTAAGTAAAAAGTAAGGAAAATTGATTTCATTCCCGTCAATAAAATGCATCAAAAGTCGATCATAGTAGAAAAAAATATTTTTGAACCTTCCTTCACAAGTTAAAAATTTCTAGATAACCAACAATACATTTATCCATTTCCCTTTTAGTGTTGTAACTAGAATTCCCTTTTCAAAGATGGATATATCCATACTTGGTTCTCTAAGGAAGCTTACCAAGTCATTCTCCTTGATTTTCTTGTTTTTGAACCAACTTTTTCTGTTTTTGGGAAATTTTGTAGCTTCTCCCATGATAGACTCTATCGAGATAAGCTTGATGTATCTAATTTCTGCTTCGAATCCATCAAAATCATGAGCAAAATACCCGGTGACCTCTATCTTGTTAGCACTTAGAATGAACCTCAAGGCTAAGAAGAGGCAATTCTGAGGTAACCACATACCAAGCTTTTGATTTGGCATCTAGCCCTGCCAGACTAGAGAGGGCTCTCTCTTTTCCAATTGAGGGTGGATGAAATAAATGAATCTTAGGCTAACTATGAAGAATGAGGATTTGGTTGAAAATTGTGGGTCAAAAACAGTAAGAGAAGGGACCATTGGGCTATGGAATCAAGGCTAGTTTCTGTTGGAAAACTTGGGGCAAAGTAAGCGCAATGTTCAGCCAAATTAAAGATATAATGAGAGAAGAAAAGAGGAAAAAGACCGCTGCCCTGCAGGCATCAATCAAGGGATGGATCTACAGTGGCAACTTTAGAAGAAAGAGAAGCACAGGGTTACTCAACAGAGCATCTAACAGAGGATGGATTCTGAAAAGATAACCACTACATTAAACAACATAATCATTGTGAAAGGAGCATCATGCGTGGATGGATTCCTAGCATTTCCCTTAGAGAATGTTGTAACGAAATTAGTAGAAAAACAAAGCATGGAAATGAATTTACAAGAAAAACATTTTGAACATTAAATACCGTGATGGATCCTAAGTTTAAAGGGCAGAGATTGCTCCAATAGAATAATATTTAGAAAAGTTTAAGCTTTACACAGTCCAATAGCAACTTTCCTCTGCTGAAAAATTCGAACCCTTTACACTCTGAAATTCATAAAATATATACAATTAGCTCATCCCTAGACTAAGGGAGTCAAGCTCAACCATCTCCCTAAAGATAGAAACAGTTACATTAAATTTGGCATTCCCTGCTAAGAATAGGGACCGAATTTCTAAAAATAGGGGTCAAAGATGAACTCGTATCTCTTGAACCATAACACCTGTTACAAAAATGAAAGAGGTTTTTGTAGATAAGGTTATTTTTGAGAAAAATTTCCTTCAAATTTTGGAAATTCGGTTCCAGTTTCTCGAAATCTATGCCACAAAATAATATCTAAAACAGGAAATCATTAAATATTTAAATCTATAAAAATAGGCTGTAAAGATCTAGTCAAATATTCCAATTCATGACACCTGTGAATAAAATGAAAGAAGTTTTTGTTATATTGCTCGTAGTTGAAAAAAAATCCTTGGGTTTCTCAAAATTACTTTCCATCTGCTATAAAATGGCACCAAAATACAATGACTAAAACAGTAAAACAAATGCAAAATTTGTTTTGTTTTAATGTAGGCTTCAAATCTCACTGCATATCTCCCACATAGTAATGCCTATGCATAAAATGAACTAGGTTTTTGTTATTTGATATGTGATTGACAAAAACCTCTTTCACTTTTGTAAAATTCATGTCCATTACTTCAGAAACTGATTTTGCAGTAAACTTGTCCCTGTGTGTAGCAAATGACCTCAAAACCCCAAAAAATCATTCTAGTCACCTCCTTCATAAATCAATAATATTGAAACTAATGCTTCCACACATTATAGCTCACATAATTGACCATATTTCACTGGATTTGCAGCTATAAACCATGAAAAAGGTGAAGGAAGTTTTCACAATGTAAAATTATAAGAAAACATGCATCATGCATAACCAAGAATCAATCATTCATTTCGATCATATCTTTTGATCCAGGAACTGGTTTCGGGCGTGAAATATACCGTTGGAAATCTCTTTCCGAGCTTCTTCTGATGAACATACTTAGGATATGATTGCACTGAAACTCAAGTGCAAAATATCTCTGAAAAAAAGACATAGTAAGAGCCCATTTTGATCCCTGGTGATAGGCTGCGAAGACTGGAACTAACATTGGCATTATTGGGAATGGAAACTCCTTGGAGGTGTCAAGAACACCATAGACCAAGTGCCTCATCCATTGGGAAATACGATCACAAATAGCTGCAAACCTGAACAACTTATACCAACCAAAAAAACACACATACTGCAACCTGTACATTAGGAAACTAAAACAAATGCCAAAAACTGAAATGCTGCTTTGGGCAGCTTATTTATGTACAACCCTACCCTACTTTGCTGCAAATCACTAGATCAAGTGATGTTGTAATGCCAAATTAACCAATCAAGCAACTGTAGTAATGATGATGCTTTGTAGTGCTTGAAACAAAACATAAATGTAAATGCTGACAGCCATACATGCACAAAATGAGTGTGGCTGTGTAAAAGGAAATCTGGCTTGTTATTCAAACTGATTTTTTTTCCATATATGCCGCAACAAGATCAAAGAAACCATACTTTGTTTGCTGCCCCAACCCCTCAATACATGCTTCCAACTACAAACTATTAATGCAAACATCCATGGGCAACCTTAGCTTTCCTTCCTTCTGTTGGAAAAGGTCCCCAAAGAATGGGACTTGACAATCTAGATCCTCAGACTGTATTTGGGTCTCCAATTCAGTTAGATCTTCTTCAATTTTGATGGCAAACTATTGCAAAAAATTGAGCTTGACTTCATGGCTACATCGACAAGACTTCAAATAAGAAGAAAGAGATGAAGCAAAGTTCTCATCTACCTCATCATCCGTGCACATATCTTCCCATTCTCTAAAGCCTTGAATAGAGGCCGCCTCTATTTCAAATTATTCCTCTTTCTCCATCCATGTTTCAAGAAAGATATGCCAAAAATCTACAAATGACTTAATAGATCTGATAGGAAAACTTTTGATCTATTGTCTACGTTTCCCTTGAAACGAATCATAGAACAATCTGATAAAAATATCCTCTTTTTTGACTCTAAGAGATTCTATAAATGTTTTGAAATTTGCTACATGTTCAAGAGTCAAAGTCAGATCTTCCCCATTGAATTTAGGGCCATTGCTCAAAAAATATGCATATTTTGGTAATTGATTAGGAAAACTAGGAAGATTAGAAAAATCGATACATGAATACCTTGAACAAATAGAAACAACATTTAAGTCTTTCATTTAGCTAGTGGAGCCACCATCAATACTTTGAAACTAGGGATTTCAAACAATGGAGTCGTCAGGTAGATTATTTCAGCCTTCATATGTGTCTAACTTCTGTCCACCATCAACAATCAAATCTGCAACTTGAACGATCTTTCTCGAAGAAGATCTGTCACCTTGTCCCTGGCCATGGTGCCCATATGTTAGCACTTAGAATGAACCTCAAGGCTTAGAAGAGGCAATTCTGAGGTAACCACAGACCAAGCTTTTGATCTGGTATCTAGCCCTGCCGGACCGGAGAGGGCTCTCTCTTTGCCAACTGAGGGTGGCTAAAATAATGAATCTTAGGCTAGCTATGAAGAACAAGGATTTGGTTGAAAATTGTGCATCGAAAACAACAAGAGAAGGGACCATTGGGATATGGAATCGAGGCTAGTTTCTGCCGGAAAACTTGGGGCAAAGTAAGTGCAATGTTCAGCCAGATTAAAGATATAATGAGAGAAGAAAAGAGGAAAAAGACCGCTGCCCTGCAGGCATCAATCAGGGGATGGATCTACAATGGCAACTTTAGAAGAAAGAGAAGCACAAGGTTACTCAACAGAGCATCTAATAGAGGATGGATTCTGAAAAGATAACCACTACATTAAACAACCTAATCATTGTGAAAGGAGCATCGTGCGTGGATGGATTCCTAACACTTCACTTAGAGAACGCTTAACGAAATTAACAGAAAAAATAAAGCATGGAAATGAATCTACAAGAAAAACATGCTGCACATTAAACACCGTGATGGATCCTAAGTTTAAAGGGTAGAGACTTCTCCAATGGAATAATATTCAGAAAAGTTTAAGCTTTACACAGTCCAATAGTAGCTTTCCTCTGCTAAAACATTCGAACCCTTTACACTCTGAAATTCATAAGATATATACAATTATCTCATCCCTGAACTAAGGGAGTCGAGCTCAACCATCTCCCTAAAGATAGAAATAGTTACATTAAATTTGGCATTCCCTACTAAGAGTAGGGACCAAATTTCTGAAAATAGGGGCCAAAGGTGAACTCGTATCTCTTGAACCATAACAACTGTTACAAAAATGAAAGAGGTATTTGTAGATAAGGTTAGTTTTGAGAAAAACCTCTTTCAAATTTTGGAAATTTGGTTCCAGTTGCTCGCAATCTGTGCCACAAAATAATATCTAAAATAGGAAATCATTAAATATTTAAATCTGTAAAAATAGGCTGTAAAGATCTATTCAAATATTCTAATTCACAGCACTTGTGAATAACATGAAAGAGGTTTTTGTTATATTTCTCATGTTTGACAAAAAAGTCCTTGGTTTTCTCAAAATTACTTTCCATCTGTTATAAAATGGTGCCAAAATACAATGGCTAAAACAGTAAAACAAATGCAAAATTTGTTTTGTTTTAATGTAGGTTTCAAATCTCCCTATATATATCCCACATAGTAACACCTGTGCATAAAATTAAGGAGATTTTTGTTATCTAGTATGTTATTGACAAAAAACCTCTTTCACTTTTGTAAAATTCATGTCCATTACTTCAGAAACTGATTTTGCAGTAAACTTGTCCGTGTGTGCAGAAAATGACCTCAAAACCCCAAAAAATCATTCCAGTCACCTCCTTCACAAATCAATAATATTGAAACTAATGCTTCCACACATTATAGCTCACATAATCGACCATAGTTCACTGGATTTGTAGCTATAAACTATGAAAAAGGTGAAGGAAGTTTTCACAATGTAAAATTATAAGAAAACATGCATCATGCATAACCAAGAATCATTCATTCATTTTTATCATATCTTCTGATCCAGGAACCGGTTTCGGGCATCCATTATATTTTTGGAAAGCTCTTTCCGAGATGCTTCTGATGAACATACTTAGGATATGATTTTCACTGAAGCTCATGTCCAAAACATCTATGAAAACCAGACATAGTAAGAGCCCATTTTAATCCCTGGTGACAGGCTACGAAGACTAGAACTAACATATCTCATGCTCATTGAAATTTTCAAAGAAATTAAGCCACCCTACCTACTGCAACTGGTCTCTAACTCTCGAGTATGCTTGAAGAAAATTGATTTCGTTTGGTTCATAATGGACGATGATACCCATGGTAGAGAGAATTCTTAGTCTTTGATTGTTTCCTTTCAATGGGGATGATGGAAGGTTGATATGAAATGAGTAGAGTTGAATAGTGAGGGTTAGGGAATGGAGTGAAATGGGATGAGGTTGAGTAAAATGATAGCAGAGTAAGGTGCTTACGAAGTATTTATTTTGTGATAGGACTACACTTTTTCACATAATCTCCCATGATTCTTAGATCCGATTTCATAGGATCAATGAGATGTATGTGATTTTTTAGAATAATTGATGTGACCAAACGAGTAATGATGATGATGGGGTGTAACAATTATGATTTTTTGACGGTGTTATAAGGTTTAATAATTCAAGCTTTTCTTTAATAAAATCACACTATGAATTAAAAACATAATGTTCTTACATAAAAATTAATTCAACATCCTACATAACTTTTCTTGTGATTTCATTTGATATTCCTTTGTTGTGGATTTTCTAATGTTGATGTAGTTGTAGAATTCAGACTTGGCTGCAGAATTGAAGATCGACTTCAAAATGGCATAAATTCTGTTGCTGCTTATTTTGAAATTTTGTTGCTCTGATCGAAGGAAAAATTCTTTATTGTTGTTGTTTCTTTGGTAATTGGTGAAGAAAATTGGTCTTCAAAAGTATTTCTTACCACCTAAAATTTATTAGAAAAAAGAAGGATAAAAAGAAATAGGGAAAAGACAAAGGAATTTTGAAAATCTAAACTGCCAAGAAGTCTTGGTTTTCAGTTTGGAGTTGCTGTATAAACATGCCAACATAGTTGGTTTTCATGCTTATACATTTATTTATTTATTATAAAATTACAATGAAGTTGGAGAATGAGGAGAAGAATCTCCTTTCCTGACCAAATTGAATTCAGAATTCTCTTGTAAATATTTGACAAACTCTTCCTTTGCTAGTGGTTTTTGATACAATCCCAATCTATTACCATTAACGAGGAAAGTAGCTTGTTCATCATCAATAGTTTTTATTTTGACTGCTCCATTATAAAAAAACAATATCAATCTCATAAGGACCAAGCCAATGAGTTTGAAATTTCCTTTGAAAATATTTTAATTTGGAACAAAAAATAAGAGCCCGATCACCTTGCTTGAACTTTTTAGCTTTGATAAATTTGTCATGCCATTTTGATATTTTTTACTGAAATATGTTGATTCTTTGGATAACATCTTGTCGGATCTCATCTAGCTCATTCAATTGTGCTAGTATTTCTTTTTGAGTTTTTGATAGATCAATGCCCAATTTAACTGCTATTCTGAAGGTCTCCACTTGGAATTCAATTGGAAGCAAAACTTGCTTCCCATAAACAAGCTCATAAGGAGTATGTCCAATTGTGTTTCTCCATGTGGTTCGATATGTCCATAGTGCTCTTGGAAGATTTTCTGCCCAATTCTTCCTCTACAAACGCACAATCTTGTTGAGAATTGCTTCAAGTACTTTGTTGGTGGATTCCACTTATCCATTGGCTTGTGGATGATATGGAGTAGACTTTTGATGCTTGATATTATATTGCTCCATGATCTGTTGCACCAACTTGAATGTGAATTGAGTACCTTGATCTATTAAAATTTATCTTGGAACACCAAAACGACTAAAAATATCCTCAAAAAGAAATGTAACTATAACATTTTCAGTTGCAAATAAAAGAGGTTTAGCTTCTACCCATTTTGTAACATAATATATGAAAACAAGTATATACCTTTTCTGTTTATATGGAGGATTTATTGGTCCAACAAAATCTAAAGCCCATTTTTCAAAAGGCTCTACGAGTGCCTGTGGCTGTAGAAGAATTTAATTTGATGGAATAAGCTTCCCCATTCTTTGACAACTATCACATCTTTTGACATATTCTTTGGCATCCTTGAAAATGGATGGCCAATAATATCCCAAAAGAAGGATTTGTAGACAGTTCTTTTGTCAACAAAGTGTCTTCCACATGGCTCATCATAATAAGCTTTCAAGATTTCGGTTACTTCATCTTCTCAAACACATTTTCGAATGATCAAATCAGGTCTAGTTGTGTACAATTCTCCATCTATCCACGAATAAGGTGCACTAGTTTTGATCACCTTTTTATTTTCATTGGCTGATAGTTGTGGAGGTAACTTTCATGTAGCCAAATAATTATAAATATCTACAAACCAAGGTGTTTTAGTAGATACTGCAAAAATATATTTATCATGAAAGCTATCATTTATAGAACATCACCATTGTTATTTTGCATTTTAGAAAGAAAATCAACAAATGTATTTCCTTTTCTTGGTTTATCAAGAATATTAATGTTGAATTCTTGTAACAATAACAACCACCTTGAAATTATACCATTAGTAATTGGTTTGTTCATTATATATCTAATGGAAGAATGATCTGTATGAATGAAAGTTTCATAACCAGTGATATAATGACGAGACTTATTAATGGCATGCAAAACAACTAAAAACTCCTTTTCTGTTAAAGTGTAATTTAACTCTCCTCAAGTCAAATTTTTTCTTGTATAATTGATAGCATAAGGAGTTGAATATTTTTGTCCCAAAACAACTCCTAAAGTTGTGTTCGAAGCATTA
This sequence comes from Pinus tabuliformis, assembly GCA_031772625.1. Taxonomy (NCBI): domain Eukaryota; kingdom Viridiplantae; phylum Streptophyta; class Pinopsida; order Pinales; family Pinaceae; genus Pinus; species Pinus tabuliformis. The sequence goes on along the minus strand of CM062817.1, from coordinate 587,806,209 downwards.
GTAGAAATGTGGAAAGGAAGAGACCAATTAGATCCTCTTAGAATTGGTGCTTCAATAATATTTTGTTTCAATGTCTCAAATTCTTTTTGGCAGTCATAATTCCAAAGAATTTACAATCTTCTGTAAGGAGTTTGAAAAATGGAGAGGTTATTTTTGTGAAATTTTCTATGAATCTTCTATAATATCTAGTAAATCCAAGAAAAATTATAACATCTCTTTGACAAACAAGAATTGAAATTTTGGAAATTATTTTTACTTTAGATGTATCTACTTTAATTCTGTCACTTGAAATATGGTAGCCTAAAACAATCCCTTCATTGAACATCATAAAACATTTCTCATGGCTTAATGAAAGGTTTTCCTCTTTACATATAACAAGAACTTTTTCCGAATTTTCAATAGCTTCCTCAAAAGTATCACCATACATAATAAATTCATCCATGTATACTTCCACACAATCATGAATTAGATCAGAAAATATACCTAAAAATACTCTCTGGAATATGGCAGGTGCATTACATAATCGAAAGGGAAGTACCCTATATGCATATGTTCCACATGGACATACAAAAGTGTTTTATCTTGATCCTCTGGTGCTAGCTCGATTTGGTTATATCCAGTAAAACCATCTAAAAAGGAAAAATGTTTCTTCCCTGCCAAGGTATCTAATACTTTATCTATATAGGGTAGTGGAAAATGATATTTCAAAGTATCATTGTTTAATTCCCTATAGAAAATACACACTCTCCATTTTCCATTTTTGTTTGGAACAATCACTAAAGGTGACACCCATTGACTATCTGATATTGGATAAATGAAATTCACATTAAGTAACTTTTGTAATTCCTCCTTAACAATTTCTCTCAGATTAGGATTCATCCTTCTCTGAGGTTGTCTAACTAGTTTTGAATTTTCTTGAATATAAATATGATGCATACAAGTTTTAGGATCAATTCATTTCATATCAGTATACTCCCATGCATAGGAAGAAGAGTGTTTCTGTAGCATCTGTATCAATTTCCTCTTTTGAAATTCTTCCAAATTATTATTAATATTCAATGTTTTATCTAGAAAAAAATCTACTTGAGAAATGCCAAACTTTTCCGTAGAATGTAAAGCCATTTGGTGAGATGATAGATATTCAATATTGCAATGCTCTTGAAAACTTTGATCATGCTTGAAATATGAAGAATAATCATTATTATTCATTAAATTTATCAATTGATATTCTTCATCTAATCGCGAAAGATTATAAACTAGTTGCATATAATCAAAGTCTTCATTATCATCGTCTATCCAAATTTCACTTTCTACTTGAGTTATTGCTTTTTCAGGAGGATACATTGTAAATTTCTCAGTGGAATTACCATCAGAGATATACATATCACTAGATCTAGAACTTATGAATGCATTAGTTGTAGCTAGCCAATGTCTACCAAGAATCAATGGATGACGTCATAAATTATTCTTGGGAGTTAAAATCATGAAATCTATAGGATATTCTCAAGAATATAGAAAAACAAAGAGATCTCCTAATACTCCATCTGATTTGATAACATATATATCTGCTAATTGTAATAATGTAGGGGTATATTGAAGATTAGGAAGATTAAGTTGCTCCATTGTCTATTTACTCATAATATTGATGGATGCTCCTATATCAATCAAAGTGTTTGGAATTTCAATATCATTGATATGAATTTTCACAATGGGACTACTACAATCTAGATATTTTTGAACAATAGGTTTCCCCATCATGATATCATCAATTTTTCCTACCAATTGGATATTTTTAACATCTTTTCTCTTTCTTCCTGGTTTTCTAATGCATAACTCCTTAATAGTTTATGCAAATATTGGTATTTAATTTATAGCTTGGAGTAAAGGATTTTTTATGCAAATATTCTTAAGTTCATCTAGCATATCGTAGTCTGTAAAAAAAATTCCTTTCTATTCCTTTATCAAATTTTAGCCTTTCAGGAAAAGGTGGAACCTACAAAGAAATAGAAGGTTGTTCTACGAGAGGAACCATAGGGGCTTGATTTATTTTCCCATCCTTTTATTGTATAGGAACATCTTCCTTTATAGGACTATTTTCTTGATCAAGATTTTCCTCTTTTTCATTATCTTAATCCTCTTTAGATCTTTGGATGGTGATTTTTGGTGACTCCTTTTGCAAAATCCTACAAAATCTAAGCTGAACATCATCTAGACCTAATGGGGTAATCGTACAAGCTTGAAAATTTTGTTCTTCAACATTATAAATAGATTGTTTATTATTATTGTTTGGATTCAGAAGCAGTTGAGCAGGTAATTGATTGTGTTTTTGAGGAAATGGTAATGAAATTTATTGATTTGGATTTTGAAATTGAGGGGGTTGGGTTGGTTGAGTAGGATAATATTGTGGTGGAAAAGAATTATAAGGTTGTTGTAATTGAGGATATTTTCCATAAGGATTTTTCCAACCCTGTGCCCAAGATGGATTTTGGGATTGTGGGGGCCAAGGTTTCCAAGGCATGGGTGCAATCCAATTGTTCTGTGGTTGTGCATATGATTGTTGAGTCATATTTGATTAGTGATTTTTCCATGGTATTTTAGTGATAAAACATAGTGATTCATCTTGGCTTGTTCCAAACTCATCTTGAAAAAAAACTTTAAAACTAGGTATTGAGGGACATTCCTTTGTATTATGATTTTCAACACATATGACACAAATTTATATACTATAAAGGGGACATTCACTCGAGGCATGTTTCTTCCTACATCTGGGATAGAAAATATATAATGCAACATTCTCGACTTTTTTCTTGTTTTGTATCTTAAGGATATCTAGTTGTTCACTAAGACTCCTAAGGATATCCATTTTGAATTTTTCAAGCAAATTTCCTATTTCAGCTCTACTTACTGTTCCAATTGTAGATTTACTATATCTGGACATCACATGATCTCTTGGATTTTTACCAGTTCTAGCCTTACCCCTTGAAATATGCTTACACAAATCACATATTTCTCCAAATCAAAGTTGAGAAACATATCCCTTGCCCATTAAATTGAGAAGTTCAATCCATTCATCTCTGATGGATTTTAGAAAAAAAGATTTTAATGTTTCATCATCTAAATTATTCATCTTAGCCCTTTTAATATTGTAAGAAAATCTTTCAACTAGGTCTTCAAGGATTTCATCCTCTTTCTACATCATCTTAAAGACTTCATCCTTAAGGTTATGGGGCATGCAATAATCCTTATATTTTTTCTAAGAACACATTTTTTCATTTCTTCCCATGTTCTAATAGTGTCTGTTCCTAGTCCCATGAACCATTTAAGTGCTCCATATTTAAGAGTAGTTGGAAATAATTTAAATTTTTGAGGATCAAGTAAGTAGTCATAAGATCTACTTAAAGCTTCAAACTCAAAAAGAAATGTTCCAGGGCCCTTATTTCTCAAACCATGGAAATTCATCAAAAATGGGAAATCCATAAGGATCTGGTTCTCCCCTACCACGTTTACCGCCTGGTCCTCCATCTCCTCCTCTATTTCCTCACGTGCCTCTTCCACCTCGAATCCTAAGTTCACCATTTACATTGTGTACTTCTCCTTCTCCTTCCCTTGCCATTGTAGATTCCTCACATCTAATATAAGGTTCTATAATAGGATTGTCTAGCTCTTCTTCTAGTTTCTTTACTAGTGGTATATTGTAATAAGTTTCTTCTTCTTCTTCTTCACTAGGAACTTCTAGTTCTTGTCCTAGAAGTTTCTCTCCTATCAAAGAGAGCAAAATTACTCCTTCTATTGGGCATGTAGGATCTTCAACTACAACTTCGTTAGAAGAAGTTGGTGAATCTTTTGGTTGGATTTCAGATCTATGCACCTCAAGAAGTCTATGTCTACCTACAAATGATGGAATGTGAGTATGAGTGGATGGTGTGGGACTACAAGGTCTAGAGAGGTTGAGTGGTGATGTTGGAAATGAACTTCTACCTCTACTTAAAAATCTAGCCCTATAATCCCTTTCTCTATGCATGAATGATTTTTACCATGCTTTAATTATGCACCTACAAAATTGAATGCACCTAAAATGATAGGCAAAACAAGAATGGAATCGTATATACACTTCCCCGAAAATGATGCCAAAATGTTGGGTAATTTAATTGTTCTTAAATTACTTCATTAATTGTCAACCAAGGTTTGTGTACTTGTGAGATGTATGTGCACCATATATGCTAGGAATTCTATTTGTGGATTGAATTATTCTAAGTACGAAATTTCTTTAAATGAAATTTATAGAGTAATAATGCACAAGTTCTTTCTATTTAAAGTTACATAAAAGCCCAATTACTTGATTGCATTTAAATCTATTGCTTGCAAAATTGAAAATCTATTTAATTGTAGAATTCAAAACCTATTTCTACCTGTGTAAAAGGAAATGCTAACACTAGATTTCAGGAAAAATATTTTAATGCTACTTGCAGAATTAAAAACACTACAACACTAATTTGTAGAAAGGAACCTCTACACTAATTGCACAAAAGGAAATTTCATAAAGAATAATTAATTCCTAATTGCAGAAAGAAAATAAATTAACTACAATTGCAAAAATGAATGCTAATGAAACTACTTGCAGAAGCAAAATATCAAATGAGAACTTGTAACTCTAAATGATTACTGATGTGCAAAATTAACTCTAAAATACATTTCTTTCACCATATATTAAATTAACTGAGTAATGAAACAAAATTGCTGGAAAGAAAATGCATATGAAGATCTAATCTTTTTAGTATTTCTCCTTTATGAGCGCTCTAAAATCAAAACAACAAAGAATTAAACCAAAACTATTCAAGAAGAAAAACTCCATAAAACTATCATGCTATGAGAAAATTAAAACATAATTGAGTAATGATACTACTACACTATGAGTAAATTAATATAGGAACAAAACTAACTATCCTTACAACTCGCTAGGGGGCCCTCCCGTGAGTGTAAGTCTATCAATGATCAACTGATTACTCAATCGCACATTGAAAATAGAGGATTCTATTAATTTGAAATAGAGTTTCACAACAATGAAAATAAACCACATCGTACTTAATTTATGAACTATATTTTGGGTTTCACCTTATGGTTTTTATACAACTTTCATAAAAAATAAAATAAAAAATCCAAGAGTTTTATGCCAAAAATAAATGGAACGGTTTTGCCATCTAGGAAATAGATTTAAATTAGAACTTTATCTCGTCATGATTTTCTACTGAAGGAGAAAATCATAAGGGATTCTTCTCGAATCATATCCTAATGATTGAATAGGTCTTTTGCACGCTCGCATGATGTCGTCACGATCTCTTGCTTATCTTTGCTTAACTGCTGCACTGTCATACTAAGAGTTTGAATCTTAGATCTCCTGATCTCTATAACTCGCCAAGTCATTCCGATAGGTGGTCGTCCATGTGGTGAACATTTTTCATCTTCAAATACCCTTCATCCATTTGTTGATGCATTGCAACTTGTCTAATCATGGATATGCCTATGAAATTCAACATTAGTTGTGGAATGATCAAGATTCTGTAATTGTAGAGATGTTTTCATTATAATTCATAAAGAAACATAGATTCTAAAACATGGATGATTAGTACCTTTCATAAGATGAAATAACCCTGAGTATGATGAGACTTCTACAAAATGGACACAGAGATAAAGGAGAGGGAAAAGGGTAGTAAAAAAGGAAACAATTTCAGACTTCACCACCATTCATCACATGAAAACATCTTCCTCAATTTTGATTTTTTTTGAACAAGGGATTGCAACGAAAGAAATTTGGTTGCAAATCGTGTGATGGTAGATCAAACAGTCTCTTTACCCCCAGCTTTATTTCTCATAAGTTTGAAAACCCTTGAGTGGTTGTAGATGTACCTATTTATGGATTTTTCATCATCCACACACTTCTTCACCCACTCAATGTTTCCAATATCCTCAAGCATGAGGTCCAAACAATGGGCTGCACATGGACACCACCAAATGGTGGGGTGTTTTTCCTCCAACATATTTCTAGCTGCAACATAGTTAGAGGCATTATATGTGATCATTTTTACAACATTTTCAACCCCTACTTCCATAACTACTTCATCCAAAAGATGAAATAAAAATTGTGCATCTTTTACCTAATCAGATGCATCAATAGATTTGAGAAACATAGTACCTTTTGGAAAATAAATTAAGAAATTTAGTATGGTACGGGATCTACCATCAGTCCATCCATCAAATATAATTATGCATCCTATTTTGGTCCATGGTTGCTTGAACTTTGTAAAGTACTATTGTATTCTTTGGACCTCATTTTGTAAAAGTGTCCCCCTGATATCATGAAAGCTAGGGCCTTTAAAGCTTGCTCCACATGGAGCTATAGCATCAATCATATGCTGATAATATGTAGAATTAGTATCATTAAAAGGTATGTATGCACCATACCACCATCTAGCAATGCATTCATATGCAACCTCCTTCTCTATCTTTTCCATTTATCATCAAGGGTTGGTTGTGAACCACGGGTGGTGTGGGATACAAAGAAGGAGTCAATCCATTTACGATATGATATCCTCTTCAATTTCAAAGCACTTGAACTAGGGCCAAAACCACCCTCTCCAACTCTACCATGGAAACTAGAGGAATCTTAAAAAATGGGCATATATTCTTCAAAATCAGGGTCACTAAGCATAACATCATCCTTTTGAATTTTGCTTGTATCTTTTTGAATTCTATTGTTTTTCCCATTTTCTTCATTGTAGCCTTCAATTAGACTTTGCATCTCTGCTTTAAGATCATCAAAAATATTTTCACAAGGTTTCACTTTCCCTCCCCAATGTGCTAGGTTTTCTTTAATTCTATGGATACCCCCACTCTTAACTTTCTTCGCATAATAGTTGTAGACTTTTATCCCTTGTTCATTTAAATGGTAGTGAAACCAAGCTGGATCATTCTTGTGTTTGGGTGCCATGACAAATTCTATAGGAAGAAATGAAAATGTGCATAGAAAACCCTAACGTTTTTAGAATTCTATGGCATTTTTTTTTAGAGAAAAATAAAAGAGGAACAAAAGCCACAAAATACCTGGAGAATAATTGTAAACTTTGAGAAGAGAAGAAGCTCCCATAAATAAAAAAAACAATCTCTTCAATCGACTCTAAAATATCCCTCTCAAATTTGCCAACGAAATCCCTCAAAATAACCCTGTAAATTTCAACAATTGTTGAAAAATAAATAGAAAAAATAACGACCACAATTTTTTTGCAAATAAAAATTATAAATCTGGATTTTGCATAAAAAAAACTAGGGTTTTTAAATTTTTAGGGAAAAAAGAATATATTTTTGGAGAAAAATACAACAATAATGGATGGAAAAAACTACCTTGATTTGCCTTCTAAATTTTCTAAAAAAATCAATTCTAAAATCTTGCCAATTCAACTTTGTAGTAGCCCCTACAAATCTGCATAAAAACACTAGGGTTTTTAATTTTTTTTGGGAAAAAGAACAATTTTTTGGAGAAAAACAGAACAATAATGGATGAAAAATATACCTTGATTGACCCTCTAAATTTCTGGAGAAAATCAACTCTAAAATCCTCTCAAATTATCTCTATATCAGTACCCACAAAAAATACCCCCTTCAACCAGCTCCAAAAACCACTCAACAAAATGCAAAAATATTTGGGGAAAAAATCCTTGAAGTAGCTCGAAAATATCCTTTAGTAATCATCCCAACAACTCTCTAAGGCTCAAATCAATTCTTCGAATCTGCAAAAAACTCTCTGAATTCTCTTCACCGAACTCAACTCAGGAATTACAAGAGATTCGAATGAATAGTACGAGTGAAATAGAGGGGGTGGGTGTTTTGAAATAATTTTAGTGGGGGCTAGTTTACAATTAGAAATTATGGAATAAAAATAAATTAATTAATTTTTTTTTCCTAAGCCGCGTGGCCACGGGAAATTTGGATTGACGAAACCAACCTTTGAACTAGAATAGGCTGGTTCAATACTGAACCGGGCTATTGTGTTTCAAACCAAAATTTGGCCAAAAATGGCAAGATCGACTGGTTATACCAGTTCTAATCCGGTTTCAATAACATTGGCTGTGCAAGGGATATGAGTTATGCAATGCCTATTACCAAGGATTGCGCAATGCCTATCTGCAGAGGTAAACATTGACTATTGAGCTTGCAAGAAAGAGGCGCACTTGTGAATACATTGAAAGGTAAGCATGCATAACCAAGTTTTTTTGACAGTTAAAATCTTGGAAGAAGGATTAAACACTCATAAACACATCAACGAATTATGAAGCGACTGTGATCAACTTGGAACGATAGATCGTAAGATCACAAGGAGGCTCCAAAATTCAAGTGTAAGAAAAATTTTGGAGGGTGTTTCTCACAATGACAACAATGTCAAAGGGGAGGAAATTGAAGTTAGAGGGAGTTATTCAACAACAATTCTCAAATATCTAGTGTTTCCATCAATGAAAAAGAGGTAGATTGTTTAATATTAAATTGTCATTTATTTCAAATATAGAGGGAGACTAGAGATGTCCAAGATAAATACTGAAAGATGAAGGTTGTTGGAAATATTGTTTGGATATGTTGAACACCTAATCCACTAAGGGTTATGGTGTGGAAGGTGAACCATCAAGGGGAGTCTAAGAAACCTTGGAAGGTGAATCCAAGGATCACACAATGTATCTATATGTAACATATTTGTGAATAATAAAGGAATTAATGCTTATCTTCCATATCTAGTTGCACAATCCAATAATGGTATATGAACATGTCTTGCTAAGAAGTCGTCATATCTTCCTCTGTAAATTTTTCAGATCTGCCATTCTGAGTAGTCCTGAAACTCTTGACCATTTATGAGCCCTGCTCTCTACCATTCACTCAACATGTCAAATTTACCATTCTATCTTGAGCATTTCCTATTCTAACTTAACCATCCCTGACATTTTTTTCAGCCCTGTCATTTGCCATTCTTTTCTTTTCTCATTCATGTTCTTCCATCGACTTGAACCACAAAATTTTATCATGACAATGTCTATTGTAATACCTATGATCATATTCTTTGCAAACAATAATAAATGATAGAAACCATGTCCTACAGTTGGAGCACCGAAAATAGTATCGCTGAATACCCAATTCTCGACTATAGCAAATTTGCAAAAGATACCCTTCTAGAAAATGAAAGTGGTCGAATATGGTCACGGGTTCAAGTCAAGCCGGATACTGAATGCAACATAAGAGATAAATAAAAAATGATGTTTTATGGCAGGGATGGTGAGGGTTTGGTTCTTAAACAAAGGACATTAGGGCACATGATGTATCTGGGGAATAACTAGAAGATGCCTATTTCGAGCTCGACACCTTACGATGACTATCCTAATGGAAATGAAAATGAAAATACTCCCATCATTATGGTGCTCCCGCATGATGAGAGATCGTCAAATCCCACCAAGGTTCTATGGTATATGGTATGGAGGCATCTCCTTCAACCCTGTGTTGAGAATGGAGCAAGGAGAGAGAAAGAACAAAATTATATTTCCCATGCCAATAGAGTGAAATTATTGATGAATCCCTGTAGAGAACGAAGAAAAGGGAGGTATTCTCAATGAAACAAACTAGAAAAAGAGAGTTTTGTATGGTTATCTAGAAGTTGTGGGTGACATGCATATGGTGCTTGATGTAGAGGAGTGTGATTGATGGTGGGGATACCTAGATAATGATCTCAGAGGCAACTTAAACCCACTTTCACTATAAGGTACTCGATAATTTTGACTTTGGAGGACCAGATTTGGTGTTTATAATTCCTAGGATATTCGAGGTGGATTCCATTTCTTTTGGCTATGGGAAATTTATTTAGAGAAGTCTCATTGAATAGGAAAACATAAATCCACTCTATGATTGGGATTTACCTATGCACTAGCAGTTGGTATTATATATAAATTTCAAAGGTCCAACAATAGGAGCATTCATGTATGAGACATGCTTAGGTTTCTGTAATTTTGTTTAAAACATAGATATATAGAATATCACATAAAGGGATATGGTATTGCCATCCTTTATTTTTAGAAGCACTGTACGTCTTTGGCATCCAAGTTTAAAATTAAAACAATGGTAACTTTCTAGTGGTGTTTTTTTGTAAGTTTACCAATGAAATTGCATTGTAAATGGGTGCATTTTCAGTAGCAACCGACACCCTTCTTGATTTTTCCACATGGAGGATAATGGTTTTTGATCTTCATCCACGTGAACACTTTAGAAGCATATTCATCCTCTCATTTTGTATGGGATGAGAGGGGATTGACAGTGAGGCTTCTAGTTTTGAATCCCTATCAATCAAGCATGTACAAGCATGCTTGAGTAAAAATGATATCATCTTCTCACCTTGTCCCTGATAGGGGGGAATTAATGATCAACTACGAGTTTCGAAGAGCCTAACCCACAACCTGAGAAACAATGGAAAATAGAGCCTCAATCCTGAACCAAAATCAAAGTTGCAGCCATAATCAAACTTATAGGCATGATTCAATTTATAGTCATCTTCAAACTAGCATTAGGAGCACTTCCACAAGAATAAGTCTTCAACTTCTAGCTAGATTTAGAAATATTCTAGGAACTATACAAAGTGTTCCAGAGTTGGTGGTTAGCCTTAAACCACCACCAGTTGAGACCTTAATGATCTCCCTTTTCACAACATTAGGGAACAATTCCTCTAGCAGAAGACTTCATCTTCTATCAAAATTTGGAACTGTTCTAGGAATTGTATCAAGTATTCCAAGTTGATACCTCAATGGCCTCCCTTTTGAAAGCATTAGCGAGCACTTCATCTAGCAGAATACTTCAAATTCTAGCGAGATTTGAAACTATTCTAGGAAGTGCACTAAGCGTTCTAGTGTTTGTGGTCATCCTTAAACCATCACTGATTGAGATATTAAGTTCTTCCAAATTATACCATAATTTCAGAGAGCACTTTTAGTAAATTAACCATGCTTTTTTGCTTTTTTGTATTGCAACTCTCCTGCTGGACTCATATAAACCCCTTAAGATTAAGGGTGGGGGGGGGGGGGGGTGTGGCAGTTGGACATCTAATTTGCTAAGAGTTATGGTGTGGAAGGTGAACTATCAAGGGGATTCCAACAAACCTTGGAAGACAAATTGAACGGTCACATAATGTATCTATATGTAACCTCTTTGTGAATAATAAAACAATTCATGGTTATCTTTCATATCTAATTACAGATTCCAATATGATACCCTATATTTGAAGGAATTATCACTCTAAACACCAAGCTCAAATGGAAACATAAGACATGTTTTTTAATATATTATTTGAGACACTTCCAATAGTATATGGCACTCCCCATAACTCCATAAGAATGAGGAGATAGTGAAATATTTTGTTAGGTCAGTGCAATGAGAAAGTATAAGTTGACCCATCCAGAAAGTACAGGTCAGTTTGAACAATTTCATAATTCAACCCCATAAGTGAATGCATAAATACTATAAATAAGGGATAGATGAGTGCATTTTAATACCACCCAATAAATAATATATCTGAGGTTCAAAACAAAAGCCTATGAATACTCTCAGGTTCCTAAAGATGGAGCTAGAATGTGATTTTTGGAGTGAATGAGTCATCCTAGAATTTTCACTATAACTTTTTATCTGAAATGTTTCATACTATGAAACTTGTTGAATATTGAGGTGATATATTCATGTACCTATGGTATAAATTTTAGACTCTATTTCACTAGAATTTTGGAGATATGTTATGAGGAACATAGGGTTCTCGAATGATTCTAAAATTTGCTTCAAACATGTCAGCCTGAAATTTTCGCTATAAATATTCTCCTGGGATGTTTCAGACTGTGAATATTTGAGAATTTGGAGCTGAAATATTTTTGTACTTGTGGTAGAAATTTCACATTCTAGTTCAATATAATTTCAGAGATATTCTCTAAGGAAGTTAAGGTTTCTGAATGCTCCTAAAATTTGACTCAATTAGATCAAATTTGAATTTTAAATATAACCTTTTCCTTGATATGTTTTAGACCATGAAATATGGAGGAGACATAGGACAAATATATAGATATTTGTGATAGAAATTACAGACCTTGGTTTTCTATAAGTTGGATATATTCTCTAAGGAAGTTAGGGTTCATGAATTCTCCCAAAATCTGCTTCAAATAGGTCAACTTTGAATTTTTGATATAATTTTTGTATGAGATGTTTTAAACCATGTAATCTATAAGAGAGAGAATATATATCTCTATGTACATATGGTAGAAATTTTAGACCTTGGCTTGCTATGATTTTAATGATATGCTTTGAGGAAGTTAGGGTTCTTGAATGCTCTTGAAATATGCTTCAAATATGTCAACTTAGAATTTCTGTCATAACCTTTTTCCGAGGTGTTTTAGACTATGAAACATGGAGGATTCATAGCAGAGATCTATAGGTACACATGGTATAAATTCTAGACTTTGGTTCACTATAATTTCAGAGATATTCCCTTTGGAAGTTAGGGTTATTGAATACTTCCAAAATTAGCTTCAAACATGTTATTTTCACATTTTTTCTATAACTTATTTTTTGATGCTTTTGATATTGTGAAAATTTTAGAAATATGAGGAGAAGTATAGAAGTGCCTTAGGTAAAAATTTCAAAATAAAATCTGCATATTGGATATGTTGGATGTTGTACAAGTCTTTCCTTAGGAAGAGGCAAAAAACAACAAGTTTTGGGAGAAATAGACATAATGAATGTATAAGAAACAAACAAACCTAGTGAAGTTAGAAGCAACAAGTAGACTCAGTGAAGACTCAATGAAGTAGGTTGGTGCCTATGAATATATTAAAACAAATGGGTTTGGTGTCTTTTGTAGGTTGGTGTGTACAAATCTTGCAACAGAGGGTATTGGTGTCACATGTAGTTTGGTGGCTACAAATATTGCAACATAGGGGATTGGTGCATTTTGTAGGTTGGGGTCTAGAAATATTTCAACATATGGTATTGGTGTATTTTTTAGGATGTTTCCTACAAACTTTGCATCAAGGTGGATTAGTGTCTCCTATACGATGGTGCCCACAAACCTTGCAACACGGGGAATTAATGTTTCCTATAGGTTGGTGCATATAAAGATTTGTTATTAAAAATCTTTCATTTATATATTATGTTACACATGTGAGATTGTTTGGTTATTATCTATGAATGTTTGAATAAGTAAGAAATTGTCTTATATTGTTTCACCAATACCCCCCCAAACCTCTCAGTATAAGTATGAATCTAATAGGATGTCTCATATGATTGTGAATTGAGTTTATCTACTAAGTTTGAATAAAATTTCTTCCAATAAGATATTTATCATGATGAATGGAAAGAAGAAATGCATAAGTAGTATGATTCTCTCATCAAGAATGGAACATGGAAGCTAGTGGACCCTCCATTAAAAACCAAATCAATTGTTTGCAAGTGATTGTACAAGAACAAGTACAAGTCATATGGCTCACTTAACAAGCACAAAGAAAGTATAACGGAGAAAGGATTTTCATAGAAAGAAGGTATTTATAATTATGAGATGCCCCCACAACGAAATAGGCCACCATCTAGACTCTCTTTTCATTGGTAGCTCATAACAGATAGAAAGATCATCAAATGGATGTGAAAATTTCTTTGTTGAATGGAGAATTGAAAGAGAATGTGTGCATGTATTAGTTAGAAGGTTTTTTTGTGAAGGGATAAGAAAAAAAGTGCAAAAATCTCATAAAATCATTATATGACCTGGAACAATCATTATGAGCCTAGGATGAAAAATTAACTCAGCATCTTCTGCAATTGAATTTAAAACACTTTACCGTTGAGGTTACAACTTTTTTTGTCTATAAAATTAGAAAAAATATTGTATATATCGTCCTGTATATATATGATCTATTGATGAGAGGGGACAATGAAAACTATATTGAATCCATAAAGAAAGAGTTGAAGAGGGGCTTTGAGATGAAACATTTATACATCTTCACTACTACTTGGGCATTGAAGTGACTCAACATCTAAAGTTGATCTGAAATATTTGGAAAACTTGTTAATGTTATGCAAGCTCCCTCATCAGTTAAAAATATGTTTAGGATCATCTCATTTAGCCAATTATGCAAGAGGTTTATGTGTCAAGTTTTATGTCTTTTATGTGAGTGATTTATGAGTTAATTAGCTGATTAAAAACACATTTACAACAAATGAAATTGTACAAAAATACACAGCAAAATCATACACACAACTGATAAAGGAGTTCACCCCATCCTCTTGGGATACATCTCCTTGGACCTCCTTCAATGGCTAGGCCCTATTGGAAATATTTAGTTAAATGTTTGATTATAAGCATATGATACACTCCAATGGCTTTTAAAATTATACCATTGGGTTCAGAAGACCCAAAAACCCCAAAAATGACTGTTCAATCTCTAAAAACTGACTTTGGTTGATCTAGGCTTGACCTCCTTCCCTGGTGGCCCTAGGCTTCCTTGAACTTCCCCATAGAAAAATCACATGTAGAAGTGCCCAAATGCCTCTGAAACCTATTCCATTGTCTTCAGAGCATCAAAATCATCTAGGAATGACTATTCATTTTCCAAAATTGGTCGAAAACTGACTGATCTATGGCTTTCTCCAGTTTTACATAGAAAACCTTTGCTAAAATTGGAGGAACTCCAATTAGTCGCACCAAATGTGGAGGCGTTCCGGATTTGGCAGAATCCTCCATATCCTCCACCAAACTTAACTGCATTTTAATTAATGGATAAGCTTTTTTAATTAAGCATAAACCTATTTATCGCTAAGCGCTCCCACTAATCTGCTTAACCACAAAATGTGACATTAACTTTTAAGGAGTGGTCACATGGGGAGTTGGCCTGCTAGTTACATTAAACTGGAGGTTAGCACTTAACTATTTGTAGTTTTGGTGGGTACCTGTCACACATGGAGGTTTGCGCTGACAGTTAACTCTGGCGGTTAACTTCATAACCATCAGCACTTAAACCTTAACAACGCGCATTTGGCATTATATGTCAAGTCTTAAGGTTTGGTTTAGTGGTATGTGTTGTGGTTGTGGAGGGGAGGTCATGGGTTCAACCTTGACCTCCACCAATTTTTTTCCCAAAACGCATTGTTGACCTTTGACCAGTGGGAGGGACACATGGCAGCCTCCAGGCTTGCCATGTGGCACCCTCTCATTGGTCCACCACAAACTAATCAAATTTTGCCATATCACCAAACTGAAAAACCAAAAATATTGAGACATTTGGTGAGCCCTCATTGGGATTTGACCTCTTTGACTTTCCCATGCACCTGCCGCGTCAGTAGTATGGACTACTGACTGGGCAGTACCTGCAGATTTTTTTTTATGTTTGGTGAAACGGTTAGTGGGCTCTAACTTCCTCATACGACCTTCATTTTGAGTGAAATGAGTTGTGTTAGGATTGTATCTCTGAGACAGATGTGGTTTTTTATGTTTTGAGCAATTCTGGACACTTTGATTTTTGAGAAAATTTTTGACCCTAATCCACATTCTAATCACTCCTTCCCACTGACGGGCTTTTGGACCCACAAAAGCTGGTTATCTTATGAGAGCTTAATACTATTCTCTTTCCCAAGTTATATCAACTGATTCTACTTGAAGAAATCTCCATGACAACCACTTGGGTACACTGACATGCCTTGCATTGCAAATGGCTATGTCCCTCAACCACTGTTCTCCTTTTGCTGCTGACCCAATCCAACACTTGCTGGACACTTTCTGGCTGCAAAATACCTTTGTTGTACCACATCGATCCCTTGGTGCTTGGAAAACTGATACAAACTGATAGCCTTCCCACTGAGAATCTTGGCGTCAACACATACAACGGTCTACAATGGCTACAAATTTTTGGCATCTTATCCAATTTTTCTTCTTGTCTCTATCATCCTTCAGTTCAACATGTTTCTCATGTCATGATTTGAGAATTAAGGCTAAGCATGAGCATCTTGCTCAACAATGGACCTTCCAAAATCCCACAACATCTTGTCACAAGAAACACCATTAAATGGAAAAACACATTATGTAAGAAATGCAAATCGACGTCCTCTTCTTTTTCTCCTTCAAGGCAACAATTTTCACATCATGTAACATCGCCATGTACTCTTGCATCTTGGTGTACAAATCATCTTAGTGTGTTAGTCGATGGTTTACTAAACAACTCAATAAAACATCATCTTCAAGCAACTGACTTGACTTGAGAGAAAACATAAGCATGTACATCAACTTGATGATTCTTTGCATAAACAACAAGAATTCCACATTCTCATGAAACAAATCGCCACAATTCGGCACTCATGCATGTATCCAAACACAATGAAACTAGCAACAATTCCACTATTCACACACACAAAAACTGTCATGTATGTGTACGATTCTTCAACTCTCCCTCAAGTACAATAAGCCCAAAAACATGTATGGGTACATAAGAGCTGAATTGACAAATTCATTGCAAATGAAGTGAGTAACATACACCACTTTCACACACCTTCCTAGTGAATATATGCAACATCAAGAATGAAAAATTTGTTGCAAATGAAGTGAGTAACATACTCAACTCTCACACACCTTCATGGCGAAAATATGCAATCTCAAGAATGACAAATTTGTTGCAAATGAAGTGAGTAACATACTCAACTCTCACACATATTCATGGCGAAAATATGCAACATCAAGAATGACAAATTTGCTACAAATGAAGTGAGTAACATACTCAACTTTCACACACCTTCATGGTGAAAATATGCAACACCAAAAATGCTTTCAAAATAAATGCATTCACATACAAACTTGTAACCACAAGTTGCCTTCTTATCTGCATTAAAGTGAGTCAAACAAAACTCCACTTTCAACGTCTTGCATCATACAAGTTGCAACATACTTTCAATAGAAAATTAATGCTTTCATAAGGCAAGGAAATTCATTTTTAAGGCAAATAATTGCATCTATCAACAAAATAAATGCAAGCCTTATTTGGATCAGAAATCAAACCACCTCTTACCAAACCATTTCAATGGCGATTCTTTCAGCTGCACATCATCTTGTGAATCATATTGACCCACATCAATTATGGAATCCTCTTTTCCATTCTTGCCAAAGTCTCTCTTCACCTTCTTCAAATGTCGTCGATGAGTTGTTCAATATAAAGTCCAACATTTGTCTATGAGAGGACCTTGCTTATGACAATGAGTGCAAAACAATTACATCTTCTTTGCAACAGGGTTTCCATTATCCAATGGACCTTTGGTTTTCTGTCGCTTTTGTTTTCAAAGTTTCCTGTATGTGGCCATTTTATTCCAACATCTTGAAACGCTATGGTTATTCAAACCACAAAAAGAACATGTAAATTCTCTCCAATTATTCTGTGAAGATTTACCATGGTTATCATAATCAAAAGAAACTTGATTAAAGGCAGATTTATACCTTGCACATTCACCTTTGTCACCTTCTTGAGGAGGTGAATTTGATGAGGTGGTGGCTCTCTTTGTAATACCAACAATGGTTTCAATGTCCTTAGAGCTTTCAACATTCTCTTGTTTTCCATTTCTACTAGTTGCATGCTTATGAGCATCTTCTTGCAAAGTGGGTATACAACTTTTGCATTTATCATGAACACAAACTTCACCAGCTTGAGGGTACAAACATGTAATGAAATTTCCTCTTGGAACACCTTCATGTGCCTCCTTGGCTTTGGAGCATTCTCCATCATGTTTTTGATAACCAAGACCCAAATACCTAGGCCTGTCCTCAACAACAATTGGCTCAACTATGCCTTGTGCATGTGTGCCTAACCCTTTACCTTCATAACCCATTTTCATCAACAATTTGGACCCTATTCCTCTAGTGTGTCTTTAAAATGCACCAAAACATTAATTTTGAGAGGAAATTGAAGATAAACTTGAATTGCATACCTCATGTTCATGCACATACTTGGCTAGGGTTTCCTTAGCATCATAGAGTAAAATCTCCATCTCATGAATCTTTTCAAGAAGCTCTTGCTTCTCCTCCTTCATGGCCATCAACTGCTCTTGAAGTATAGTGTTCTCCTTCCTGTCTCCAATTATCTCTTGCACCATATCTCTCATGATGATAAACTCCTGCAACATCTCTTCATCAAAGAATCTTACTAAGGAAGAGAGATTAGAGACATCACTTGTCGAAGCTGCCA